>CM021101.1:262562739-262918749 GCA_007115665.2 Sequoiadendron giganteum
AAAAACACCAACATAATGGCGACTCCACTAGAGATGAACTCAAAATTTTTGGTTGCAGACAGTGTTGTTATAGAGTCATAAAGTTTTGAATTATTTATGTAACCAGAGGTTGAAAATTATTGAATTATTTTTCCCATTCGAGTCACCAATAGAATGGAAAATCTACTAGGGAGAATTTGACAAAATTTTGATTGCAGAATCTAGCCTTAATAGTCATTGCATAGAGTCAAATGATTTACCATTCTCAATTTAGTTCAAATACTGAAGGATTTCAAACCTGGAGGAAGATTTTTTGAAGTGAACCTAAAAATTCCTTGATCTATGGTGCTCTGCTGGTGGAAGGAACTCGAAAGAAAATTTATCTATAAAAGAACTTCATACTACTCGAAGTTCAGTCCTCTTTGTAGAGAGGTGGTGACTTTGTTAATAGAGCCTATTGAAAATTTGAAAGAAGTTCCAGATCTGCAACATTTCCAGGTATTCTTCATATTTGGTTTTGGGGTAGATTGTGTATGAAAACCATACCTGAACTTCTTAGAAGAAACTTTGGTTCCCTAATTAGTGAATGAGCACTAACGGAGGGAAAGAACAGTAAATTCAAATTTGCACACTCTTATTTGTTGGATCTGTTGAATGTATTTGTAGTTCCATTAAAAAGGTTTTGTTTAGTGCTCAATATTTTCTAGTTTGGATGGTTAGAATGCATTTGTGTACTCTAGCCCAATTTCTATCTATTTGTATTATCATAATTTTCAAGCCCAAGTTTTCATTATGTCAGTATTTATCCCTATTGTCCATCATTTGGTCATGGCTGTAATTATGCACAATTAGTGAGCCTTAGTTCATAATATCCGTGGATCATCAAGGTAAAGTAGCTATACCAGTGAACAATTTGATTCAACTTGTCAAGAAGTGTCAAAAGTATAATAATCTTCAAGCATCTAGTACCCCAAAGTGTAAAAACCCAAGAGTTAATAAGGCTAGGTTCAATTCTGAATGGAATGATGTATTTGAAAGATGACTTAAAGAAATGGATAAAAGGAACCAAATGTTTCAACAAGCCCGGTCAAGAGACAATCATATTATATCTACTTTCCAAATCATTGCACCGATTGTAAATTCCTTTGATCCATTGTATGATCAATCAAATTTGTCATGGGTTGATTACAAAACTGAAAGTATGTCAGCTCAAGTCTATAAGGAAATGCCTAGATTTGATGGGTATATTGTATGTGAAGGAGATGCACATGTTCAAAGTTTTTCCATCTTCATGGAGAAACATTCATTTGAATATCAGGACATGTGGATGAGGTTCTTTGTTAGATCCCTTGAAGCACGAGCTTGAGATTGGTATTTAAGTTTTCCTGAGAAGTCTTTTTCTTGTTGGGATGAATTAGTGAATGCTTATAGAAAAGAGTTTGCAAGAGACCCTTCTAATTTGGTCACAATATTAAAGGAAATCAAAAAAAAATTGAAGAGTCAAGTATTGATTTTAGTCACAGATTTTATGTTGCTCTTTCACTAATCCTAGGAAGTTTTAGACCTAGTACTCCAAATTGTATTCAGATGTACTTCAAAGCTTATGAAAAAGGATCTAGTCCATTGTTAAAATATTTTGAAATACCGAGCATGCAGATGGCATACACATTTTTGGATGCTTTGAACAAACAAAGGAATGAATATGTGCAAATTTTGTTGTCTTCACTTTTGGATAAACATGTTCATGAAATCAATAGTGGTGTGAATGCAAATGATCAAATGTTTTCAGACAAGTGCGTACTTGAAAAGGTAGAAGATGAGAAGGATGCATCATCAAGTGATGAGAAAGTTGTCTTTGAACAACTTACAAAAGAAATGTACCCAAATGAAAATCAGTAGCCTAGTCTTCCAAGCCATGAACCTGAAGAAGAATATCAGTTGGATTTACTCTTTGAAGAAGAGATATGTGATAAGAAATGTTGTGATATAATTGATCAAATCATGACTACATGTGTTTAGTGTAGCTTTGATTCAAGTCTTCATAGTGAGACAAGGGAGTTTTCTGATTTAGGAAATGCTCTTGAGAACATCAATGTGTCAGCTGCAAATGAAGAGGTATGTGATAAATTTCAGTTTGAAAGACAAACCACAAGCAACTGCAATGAGGAAACCATTGATGGTTTTCAGTTTGATAAAGAAGACATTTTTGGTTATCCTCAAGAGAATGAAAGTGACAAGCTTAATGAAGACACCCAATCTTATGTTGGAATGAAAAGTGATGCGGATTGTTGTTATGACAACCCAGAAGTGAGTAAGAATGAAGAAATAGGAAATGTATACTCTATGACAAATTGTGACCATGATTTTGACAAGGTTGTTAGTATTCCAATCTCTTATGATTGGGGAGATCCTGTTTATGATCTTCTCATTGAGTTCTCAGACTTTAAAGATGATGATTTTAATTGTACAAGGTACGATGCAAGTGAATCTAATTCTCTTTTGAATGATGAACCAACTAATCAATATGATGATAATGTGGATAAAGATGAGCAACAACTTGATTGTAAGGATGCATTGTATGATGAATATGAAGGTATGGATACTGATGCAAGTTTAGATATCTCTTTTGATGAGTTGGAAGCAACAGATAACCATGAGGTTTATGCATCCAATGAGTCAAATATTGAATATTGTAATGCAGATTTGGACAAGTCTTTGTTTGCTGACTTGAATGAGCCTAGTCATGAGTATTTGAGTGAGAATGAAGATGTTGATTTCAATGATAAATCAGATTATGTTTCTAAACCAGAATTGCTCGTTGTTGAGAAAACTCGTGATATTGAAGACATTGATACCTTATGTTTAGAGGATGACTATATGATTACAGATGCTGATGAGTTAGAAATCTATGATGACTCTCAACACCATCATGATGAAGAAAAATTACAAAGTGTGCTAATGCGTGAGTGTATTTATTTGCATACACTTGGAGATTGTTTGCATGATAAGAAAGATCTTTTGATAAGTTCTTGTGATAGTTTAATTTTGATATGCAAACTAGTAATCAAATTGAGCCCAATAGTTCCAGCCATGTAGTAGAATGTAAGTTCCATTTTTGTCAGTTGGAAGGAGTTTTCACAAAGTGTGGCAATGTGCAAGATACTGAAGAATATTATTTTCAGTATGAGAATGATTTAAATGATGAATGTAATTAGTTTTTTCCACATGATAATCAACATCTTGAAAGTATGCCTGAATTTAAAATGCATTGTGGTTATGAACATGTCTATGATGTTGAATGTGATTGCCTGTTGGGAGATACTGACATGTTTAATCAGGCAAATGAGTACGATCATACTATGCTTTCATATGTTCTTGATCCCCATTTTCAAATGTTACCACTTGATACTAGATCAGAGAATGAAGGGAGTGGTAGTGATGTGACTTATTTGGTTTGGTTGTAACTCAATAAAAAAGTTCAACAGAAAAAAATTTTCCACTTGTATGAAGGCAACTTGATACTTGTTTTTGAAGGGAAAAACTTGCAAGATCTAGAGACCCAATAGTGCGGAATACATTCCCTTAACACTAATACAATAGAGGAGAAGAGCATAAACAGGTTCAATAGCATCTAAAATACTTGAGATAAAATACATGCAGCAAAAAGAGATTGCACCATTTGAGCATTCACAGATGACACAGGTATTTAACGTGAGAAAACATTTCCAAGTAAAAAACCCACCACACCAAGAAAAGAATATTTTGTATTACAATAATAACAATATTACAAACAAATCATAGTCTTGCTTCTATTCAGCTCACAACAACACTTACTAAATTATCTCACTATTACAATGTTCATGCAACATACAATTTGAACAACCTCTCTCATTGCAATAACATGCTCGACTTACTTAAGTCAAATGATGCAATTAATTCTACTCAATCAACCACTGATCACAAGGTACATCCAACTCTAATCAAATCACACCAATGATCTTCCCATACCAATAACTCTACATCGAGCCACCTAGGCATTAATGCTATTACTTAAATCAGGTCATGTCCGCCACCCTGAGTCGACTTGCAATAAATGTTGCTATGACTTTGACCTCCAGCCAATTATTGCTCTGATAGTGAGGCACATGTCCTTCCTTCATTTGTCTAGTGTGTCTATCACTGAGTCCAACTCGGTCAACCCAGTCAACGAGATCATCCAAGCTCTCCAAAGCTCTTACTGTGCTACCATAGCCCAGTCGAGTTCAACTTGCGGTATGGCGGTGAGCTCGACCAAGCTCACCCCGACATCACCAAGCCTAGACAAACCTTTCCATTGCACTACCACAGCCAGCTCCAAGACACACCGCAGTATGGTGGTAGCCATCTAGACTGATCACTGGCAGTCTTACCACGGCCACTACGGTCACTCATTTGACTATCCGTGGTATGGCGGTAACCACTAGCCAAGCCACTGGCGCTCTTACTGTGGCCATAACGGTCAGTCATTTGACTATCTGCAGTATGGCGGTAACCACTAGCCAAGCTGATGGTGGTCTTACCATGGCCACTGCGGTTAGTCATTTGACTATCCATGGTAAGGCAGTATCCGCCAGCTAGACAAGGACCACGGTTTACCGTGCTACTGTGGTCACAGAGAGTGACCACTGCGGTATGGTGGTAAAATGCCAAGCCAGACAAAATACCGTTAGATTGGCCACCGTGGTGAGGAAGAAGACCGCACGTGGTAATGAGGTAACCGCCAACCCTTCACCATGGTACCACCAGAACAAAATAGAAGACTGTCACAATATGGCAGTAAAAGCAGAAAACGTGAATTTTTTGCCAAGTCTTTTTTTCTGACAGAGGTTCAAGCTGGTAATTGAGGCATCATTTCTCAACAAGATCCCACTTGATGAAGATTCCTAGCTCCCTTTAGACACTAAAAAATTACTAATGGTCATGGTCCCCAAGACCCATCGATTTTGTGCACCATCTAAACTTGTTTGTGCTCACAAGCTTCGTTAAAGAGTTTGCAACATTCTTGAAGGTGTGCACCTTTTCTAGACTAACCTTGCCATCTTCAACCATATCCCTCATGAGGTGATACTGCACATCATTTTGCTTGGTCCTGGCATGAAAGGTTGGATTCTTTTCCAAACAAATGGCACTCTAACTGTCACAGCAGATTGAAATCTGCCCAACATTAAATCCAATGTCTGAACATAAATGCCTTAGCCAAACAACTTCCTTACAGGCATGAGTTGCAGCCATGTACTCTGCCTTTGTCATGGATAGACTAACTACAACCTGTTGCTTGCTCATTGAACTGATTGCACCACCATTAAGAATGAAAGTATATCCACTGGTGGATCGCCTATTGTCAATGTCCCCTGCCCAATCTGAATCAACATACCCATGAATGTTGAGAGTCCTTTGTGATGAAACCAAGTTGCCATGGTAACATAGTGCATAATCTGAAGTCCCCTTCAAACACCTAAATACTCTCTTCACAGCATCCCAATGTGTTATTCCCAAATTTTCCATAAATCGGCTTAAAACTCCCACTGCTTGGGAAATGTCTGGTCTTGTACAGACCATAGCATACATCAAGCTTCCAACAACACTTGCATAATGCACATTGGTCATGTCCTCCATCTCAGTAGCAGATTTAGGACAATCTTCAACAAATAGCTTCATTCCCTGCATTATTGGAACAACTAGTTGCTTGCAGTCATCCATGCTAAACCTCTCTAGAACTGTTTTTCCAATTTACTCTGACTAACCCAAAGCTTTATGCTTGTTCTATCCCTGGTTATCTCCATTCCAATAATGTACCTAGCTAAACCAATATCTTTCATTTCGAACTTTGTAGACAATAGAGATTTAAGATCTAAAATCATAGTCTTGCTATTTCCAATGAATAACATATCATCCACATATAGGGTAATAACAAGCACATGATCATTCTAGGATTTATAATAAATTCAATGATTAGATTTTGATCTCACAAGACCAATTCACAACACAAATGTGTCAAATTTTTGGTACCACATTCTAGGAGATTGCTTTAAACCATAGAGAGATTTATTCAACTTGCAAACCAGATTTTGTTTACCTCTTTCAACAAAATGCTCAAGAGCTGGGAGATGTAGATTTCTTCTTCTAGCTCACCATGGAAAAACGTTGTCTTCACATCCATCTGTTCAATTTCAAAATCATACACAACTGCCAATAATAACAAAAATCCGATGGATGTCAGCTTTGCTACGGGGGAAAAGATATATCCATGATAAATTCCCTCAATTTGAGAAAAACCCTTTGCAACCAACCTAACTTTATACTTCTCAACACTGCCATCAAGACCTGTCTTCTTTTTGAATATCCACTTACAGCCAATAGGCTTTCGTCCTTTAGGAAGTGGTACCAAATTCCAGGTTTCATTCTTTTTCAAAGAATCCATTTCTTCCTTCATGGCATCCATCCAAGAATTTGAATCAGTCATGTTGATTGCTTCTTTAACAGTCTTATGATCATCCATGCATGTAATTAAAGCATAGGCATAGTTTGAATCTAACATAGACAAACCATACCTATCAAGTTGCCTTTTTTCTCGTGTAGATCTTCTTATAGGCTGAGGTTGTTCTTCATCATTAGAAATTCTAGAGCTACTTGAGCTCCCCTCAATCTTAGGTACGCCATGCAGCTCTTCCCTTTCTAGAGTTTGGGGAACTTCAACTGCATCCTTCTTCTTGTCACTCTGATCTGTCCCAAACTGTTGATCACTTACTGAAGGTTTTAGCTCATGAAATATCATTCTTCTGCTATACAAAACCTTCTCAGCAATAGGGTTCTAAATCTTGTATCCTTTCACACCAACTCCATAGCCGATGAGGATACATTTGACAACCTTGTTATCCAATTTAGATATCTTTTCATTTGGCACATAAACATATGCCTCACAGCCAAAAACATGGACATGCCTCAGAGAGGGCTTATTACTAGACCATGCTTCCAAAGGCATCTTGTCAACAAGAGATAAACAAGGAGATTTATTTATTAGATAACATGTTGTAGCCACATCCTCATCCCAAAACTTCTCCTCTAGACCAGCACCACTCAACATACTCCTTTCCTTTTCCATTAGAGTCCTATTCAACCTTTCAGCAACTTCATTTTGCTGTGGAGTGTAAGGCGTTGTCTTATGCCTTTTAATTCCATGATCAATGCAATAACTTTCAAAATCTCTAGAACAAAATTCACCACCATTGTCTATCCTCAAACATTTGATTTTCCTTCTAGTCTGATTCTCTACCAAATATTTAAATTATTTAAACCGACTAAACACTTTTGATTTACTTTTAATAAAGTATACAAATGCCCTTCTCGAACAGTCATCAATAAAAGAAACATAATATCTAGACTTCGATAATGAAGGAACATTAACTAGACCAAACACATCAGAATGAACATAATCCAATATACCAGAAGATTTTTGAGGACTAGAATAAAATGAAACATGGTGTTGTTTTCCATAGATACAATGTTCGTAAAAATTGAACTCAAGGTTACAATCATCAAGCCCTTCTACAAGATTTTTAAACCTTTCTCATCAATGTGACCAAGTCTATGATGCCATAGCATAGTCTTCTCAGCTGGGAGTTTTACCTTCATAGCATTTGTAGCTAGAGAAGTGTCTTCATATTTCTCTACAAGTGTAGCATTGTCTGATTTTACAAAGGCACTATTGCAAAGAATAGGTCATGCATCCAACTTGTATAGAGTTCCAGTATGAACACCCTTAGCCAGAACCATTGCACCTCTAGCCATTTTACATCCCTTACTTGAAAAACAAACATCTATGCTAGCATCATTTAACTTACTGACAAAAAGAAGATTTTGAGCCAGAACTGGTATGTGAAGTACATCACCAATACCTTCGACTCTCCAATCAGGAAACTGAATTATGACTCTTCCTCTGCCAACTATCTCCAATGTTGAATCACTTTCTAGGTATACCTTTCCACCATCATACTTCTCGTATTTAGAGAACCATTCTCTATTGGACATCATGTGAAAGGATGCACCTAAGTCAACCAGCTAGACATCATCTAATGCCTGAGTTGTCAAGGCTGCTGCAATGAAGGCATCTGCATCACTTTGAGAAGATTTGTTGTTAGAAGCATTCTTCTTCTTCTTCTCCTTGTAGTACTTCCGAATATGTCTAGGTTTCCCACAGTTCGAACATCTCACCTTGAAATTTTTACCAGGAGACTTTGATCTCCCTGTAGATTTGGATTTCGACTTCTCATCCTTCATCTTGCCTTTCTCCTTTGGTCTTCCTCGAATAGCAAGAGCCTCTTTGGCCATCTCTGAAGACTTCCTCCACATCTCTTTAGATAGCAATGAGGCAACAACATCTTCCATCTTGAAAGCAGTGGTAGTGCTTCCAATGGCCATCACAAGATGATCCCAACTATCTGGTAACGAACACAACAGGAGCATGCAACGATCCTCCTCCTCTATCTTTACACCTATAGATGTTAGCTGAGTAGCACTCATGTTAAACAAGTTCAGATGGTCTGCAATAGATGCAGCTTCGTCCATCTTCAAGTAGTACAAATTCTTCCTCAGGAATAACTTATTTACCAAAGACTTTCTCTGATAGATATCACCAAGCTTCTTTCATAATGAAGTTGCGGACTGCTCCTCATGGATGTTCAAGAATACAAAATTGGCTAGACTCAATCTTATCAAACCTCTTGTTTTTCTATCAACAAGATCCCAAGCTTCTTGCGTCGTACTTTGTGGCTTATTTCTAGACATTGCAATCTAGAGCTCTCTATCCACAAGCAAGTCTTCTAGCTTGCATTTCCATAACTCAAATTTACTGCCATTAAACTTCTCAATCTCTACTCTACCAGATGTACTCGCCATCTCAAACAGAAATAAGTTTCAACAATGCAAGACTCCTACTGAAACAGTATTAGCACAAAAAATTGATCTTTCCACCAAGGATAGCACAATTGGCCAAGCTCTAATACCACTTGGAGGGAAAAACTAGCAAGGTCTAGAGACCCAATAGTTCAGTCTACATTCCCTTAACACTAATTCAACAAAGGAGTAGAGCATAAACAAGTTTCAATAGCATCTAAAATACTTGAGATAAAATACATGCAACAAAAAGAGATTGCACCAATTGAGCATTCACATATGACACAGGTATTTAACGTGAGAAAATCTTTCCAAGTAAAAAACCCACCACACCAAGCAAAGAATATTTTGTATTACAGTAATAATAATATTACGTAAAAATCAGAGTCTTGCTTCTATTCAGCTCACAACAACACTTACTAAATTATCTCACTATTACAATGTTCATGCAACACATAGTTTGAACAACCTCTCTCATTGCAATAACATGCTCGACTTACTTAAGTCAAACGATGCAATTAATTATGCTCAATCAACCACTGATCACAAGGTACATCCAAATCTAAACAAATCACACCAATGATCCTCCCGTACCAATCTCTCTGCATCAAGCCACCCAGGCATTAATTACATTACTCAAATTGGGTTCTATCTACCACCCTAAGTCGACCTGCAATAACTGCTACTACGACTTTGGCCTCCATCCAATTATCACTCTAACACTGAGCCACATGTCCTTCCTTCATAGGTCTACCATGTCTGTCACCGAGTCCAACTTGGTCAACCTAGTCAACGAGCACATCCAAGCTCTCCAAAGCTCTTACTGCACTACCACAGCCCAGCCGAGTTCAACCCGCAATATGGCAGTGAACTCGACCGAGCTTGCCCTAACATCACTAAGCCCAAACAAACCTTCCCACCATGCTACCACAACTAGCTCCAAGACGCATTGTGGTATGGTAGTAGCCATCCAGACTAACCATTGGCGGTCTTACCGTGGGCACCGGGGTCAGTCATTTGACTATTCGTAGTAAGGCGGTAATCGCCAGCCAGGCCGCTGGTAGTCTTACCATGGCCAATCATTTGACTATCTGCGGTATGGCGGTAACCACTAGCCAGACCACTAGTGGTCTTACCATGGCCACCATGGTCAGTTATTTGACTGTTTGCAATAAGGCAATAACTGCCAGCCAGACAAGGACCACGGTTTACCATGCTACCATGGTCATCGAGAGTGACCACTGTGGTATGGCGGTAAACTACCAAGCCAGACGAAAGATCGTTATTGTGGTCACTGCGGTGAGGAAGGAGACTATGCATGGTAATGAGGTAACCACCAACCCTTCACCACAGTACTACCAGAATAGAATAGAAGACCGCTGCGGTATGGCGGTAAAAGCAGAAAACGTGAATTTTTTTGACAAGTCTTTTTTCTGACAGAGGTTTAAGCTGGTAATTGAGGCATTGTTTCTCAACAATTTTTTCTGAATTTTTGTCACTCATGTTGTTGTGGTGTGACAAGAGCAAGCATGAGTTGAGGGAGATCAACTCTTTTTGTAGATTGATGTTTGACAGAGGTAAAATTTGACTCCCACTTTTCATTTGGTGACCTGGGGTCATAGAGTGAAATTGAAAAAGAAGTTGAATAAAGGAGTAATTGAGAGCGTCCGACAAACTCAACTTTTGGTCTACGAAACCAGAGATTCTGGAATCTTGCTATGCCCACAAGGGTTATACATCCCTAGTTGGAGCCACTGATGGGACTTTTAAAATTTGTCAAAATTCTGCCTAATTTGGGCATGACTAGTTACTTTTACATGACAGGAGGTCTGATATTTTGGGTTTAGGGTTTATATTACCCATGTAAAATTGATTGGTACCTTTTAAAACCCTTGAGCTATATTTTAACATTGACTCGTTATTGAGGGTTACCGATCACTTAAGTCATCTGATTGAGCCTTTCCTTCATGCTCTTACTGACCCCTTTTCACCCAACCTATTGGTCTTCTCTTTGCCACTTAGGCCTAACTTTTTGTGCTCTCGGGGTTTTTTTCGATCGGCCCCACCATTATATTATATTTGTTTTTATGCAACTTGGCGAACCCTCTAATCACGGGTTTTGATCTGGATCGTTCCTCATGAACCTCATAGGTTTTTTTGTTGATTTCACTAAGGTGGGGCAAGGTGTGCAAGATGCCACCATCTGTCAGGTATGGAGGTGGGGCCCTCTCCTAATGCACTAGCAGTGACAAGCGGATTTCTTTTCACTGATGGGAATTCAATGATGGGGATTAATGATGAATGTCCCTCGTAGGCCTCACACGATCGGATTAATGTTCTCAAAGGTACTACAAGGTTTGCAAAATTGTCACATGTGGCTTGGCTCTTGGAACAACAAGGGCTAGGTGGGGCTTGTCACCTGTTCGCAACTTCCTATTTTCAAGAGGTATGATTGGGTATTGTTTTTCCCAGACAGTGATGTGGATTTTCAATGATCATTGACTCAATCTGAGTCATCCCACTTGCCAAGTCCTTTTCACATCAATGATTTTATTTCAAAGGGTTATTGTTCACCCATGTGGAGTTTTTTGTACTCTGCAAGTTGTTTTCATTTAATGGGTATGTGGAGGACCATAATGGACCAAAAAGTGGTGATATATAAGTGATATGATGACCCATGTGGCTAATGAATTTTTTTTACCCAAAATTGATTAAACGAAAAGGGTTTTTAGAGGAGATTCTCAGCTTTCCACCAATATAAATTATGCTTTACTTTGAATTTAATAAATAATTATTATTCATTTTCTATTTGAATTACAACTAAATTCCTAATTGATAAGTTGATTGAAAAAAATCTATAACTTTCAAACAATATCCAAGTTTTTGAATCCAAAATATGTGTCACATTCTATGCTTCACATACTATAGGATTAAAAGAAAAAAGAATTTCATGAAGTTTTGACCAAGTTAAGGTGGCTAGGCATACAAGTTATTATATTTTTTGAAATTTGTAGTAAAAAAATCATAATTAATTATTTACTTGGAAAAAAATTACAAAAAAATATGCATCGCATCCGGACATGAGTCCCCTACTTATATCTAAAATATTATAAAAAAATATTATCATTTTATTGTGGTTAGGGTGGTCAGACAGACACCGACTTCTTATTTTTTCCCTGAAATTTAAGTACTACTGCATTGAAATTTCAAAATTTCACCAAATAGATTTAAAAAAATAAAAAATAAACCTAGTAGTTTAGAAACTACATTCAATTTTCTACAAATTCTATTCATAAATATTTTGGAAATAATATAGATAACTTATTCAACTTTTTACGTCAATTTTCCTAACTCTAATTTTCTGAATTTTATTGCCACTTAAGGGCCTATTTTTTCCATGATTATCCTGCACATTCCCTAATGGCACAATTTTTTTAGTGGATCTCCTCTTGATCTCCTTTCATGTGAACGGTATCCTCCTAATAAATGCAATGATGGGTTGTACGTCGTTGATCCATAAGCCTAGAATAATTTTGTGGTGGTGACATCAGCCACTAATCGCTTGCATGCTCATATAGCATTTGGGAAATTAATATTCCTTGCACCAGTTTGCTCTATAAATTCCTGTCGAATTCCTCAATGTTATCATCGCATTTTGAGTTGGTTTGTTTGCAGGTGGTCGATTTTCTTGTGGTTTAGAGCTATGCATTTTCAATGGATATGCCCATAGTGCGATTAAGTGCTAGAGTGCGCTCGAGGAATTCACAATGCAAAGAGGAACAACCTGCTCCTGGTTGATGTAGAGAAAAGAGGAAGAAATCAACACCTTTAACAAACAAACATAGAACATCTTTAACTCACCTTTGTTTGACACACTTATTCAACTGTATTTCCCTTCAACACAAACACTCAACTTGCAAAAAGGAGTTCCAATATGTCACAAAAATCTCTCACACACCTTGAGGATTCTTCAAAATAAATTAGTCATCAACCAATTTACAGAACTATACCTTATCATCAACAAAAACAATGCAAACTTGAAAATTCCCAAATAAGTTATTAGGGCTTTTAGGCCGCACAACAAGGTTAACTCAATCCTCCAAGCCCATTTCTCTTTGTAAAATTCATAAATAGATTCAAAGGTAATTTCACCAAGCATATAAACCATTCCCCACTCATTGTTCATATAATTTTTTCAAACACTTATTTCAAATTGTCCCTTCATGACTACAAAAATAGGACTGTGATATTATGTCCTATCAGGACAGTCACTATACAATGGTCTCAAACCTTTAAAAATTCACCAACAAAGACTTAAATTGAATTCTCAAGGCTTCTATGTATCCTTTTAAAACAAATTGCACAAGAAAATGTCAAAATAAACCAACAAATCTCATGAAACTTCTCTGCATACAGAATTACCAGCCCAATTCAATATATTGCAGACATAGGGATTATTGTTTTAATGCTTCCACACTCAAAAAAACTAGACCAATGTTTGGAATAGATTATATTATTCCTTCATATACTTAAAATAATTCCAAAATTCCATTCACAAAAGTATTTCTATAAACCCCAAGGCTTTACCCCCTTTACTGCCCTGTTCCTAGCCTGAGACACAATTTTCAAACATAAAACTTCAAACTTATTCACTTTATTCTTAATCTTTTGTTAGAAACCCTTTAGATCACGAAATTACATCCATAAAATAATCATCTTACCAAATACCACCAAGCATTTTCTTTGATGAATACAATGAGAAACACGAATTTAAAGGCTCCCCGTTACCCTAAATCAGGGTTTTCACTATTTTCACAAAAAAATACAATAACTTTTTCAAATCTCCACCAATTCAAATGAAAAAAATAAAAAATGGAAGGTGATTAATTCTATTTCCATTTACACACCATTAGCCACGAATTTGAGCCTATATATATTTGTACAAGGGCTGGAATCAGTGATTTTCTAAAGAAAAATGGATAAAACAGAGAATTTCATTAACGAATTCTTTTGTTCAATCACCCTTGAAGTTATAATGCATACAAAGGCATTTTTAAAGGCAATACAACTGAATTTTAATATTCTAACTACCTCTAACCGATCGTACAACCTAAATGACTCTTCATCTCCGAGTATTGCCTTTGTGCAATTTTACATTTTTATGTGAGACAACTTTTGCATTTTCTCAAATTTGACAAAACATTGAATATTGACCCTTCTAATGACCTCAGATATATTAAAATGACTCTAATAAATTTATTACAATTTAGGAACAATAAAATTTAATCAAATTTCAAAAATTGCTTCATGGAGGCCTAATTTTGCCAAGGTGCTCTTGCACCAAACTCCCAACCAAGAAAAGAATCCAAGTCCACTTGGATTGATGTTGTCAACAACCTTCATTCCTCGTATGCTCTGCCACCTTAAAATAACTTCCATCACCTTCATTTTCACTTTAGGTTTGAATTTGTCCATGCAAATCAACTTCCTGCATTGCTCACCAACTGAAACGAAAACCTTCACTCTTTGGTGCATCTTAATATCATGCTTCTCCCTTAGTCCCTTAACCTGAAACTTGCTCCTTGTCCAAAATTCTGATGTAGAGCAAAGAGGAAGAAATCAACACCTTTAACAAATGAACATAGAACATCTTTAACTCACCTTCCTTTGACACACTTATTCAACTATATTTCCCTTCAACACAAACACTCAAATTGCAAAAAGGAGTTCCAATATGTCACCAAATCTCTCACACACCTTGAGGATTGTTCAAAATACATTAGTCATCAACCAATTTACAGACCCATACCTTATCATCAACAAAAACAATGCAAACTTGAAAATTCCCAAATCAGTTATTAGGACTTTTAGGCCACACAACAAGGTTAACTCAATCCTCCAAGCCCATTACTCTTTGTAAAAGTCATAAATAGATTCAAAGGTAATTTCACCAAGTATATAAACCATTCCCCACTCATTGTTCATATAATTTTTTCAAACACTTATTTCAGACCGTCCCTTCATGACTACAAAAATAGGACTGTGATATTATGTCCTATCATTACAGTCACTATACAATGGTCTCAAACCTTTAAAAATTCACCAAAAAAGACTTAAATTTAATTATCAAGGCTTATATGTATCCTTTTAAAACAAATTTCACAATAAAGTCTTAAAAGAAACCAACAAATCTCATGAAACTTCTTTACATACAAAATTACCAGCCCAATTCAATATATTGCAGACATAAGGCTTATTGTTTTTAATCCTTCCACACTCAAACAAACTCAACCAAATTTTGGAATAGATTATATTATTCCTGTATATACTTAAAATAATTCCAAAATTCCATTCACAAAAGTATTTCTATAAACCCCAAGGCTTTACCCCCTTTACTGCCTGTTCCTGGCCTGAGACACAATTTTCAGACATAAAACATTAAACTTATTCACTTTATTCTTAATATTTTGTTCTAAACCCTTTAGATCAGGAAATTACACGCATAAAGTAATCATCTTACCAAATACCAATCATTTTCATTGATTAATACAATGGGAAACATGAATTTAAAGGCTCCCTGTTACCCTAAATCAGGGTTTTCAATGTTTTCACAAAAAATACAATAAATTTTTCAATTCTCCACCAATTCACATGAAAAAAATAAAAAATGGAAGGTGATTAATTCTATTTCCATTTACACACCATTAGCCATGAATTTGAGCCCGTACATATCCATACAAGGGCTAGAATCAGTGATTTTCTAAAGAAAAATGGATAAAAACAGAGAATTTCATTAACTCGTTCTTTTGTTCAATCACCCTCGAAGTTATAATGCATACAAAGGAATTTTTAAAGGCAATACAACTTAATTTTAATCTTCTAACTAACTCTAACCGATCCTACAACCTAAATGACTCTTCATCTCCTAATATTGTCTTTGTGCAATTTTACATTTTTATGTGAGACAACTTTTGCATTTTGTCAAATTTGACAAAACATTGAATATTGACCCTTCTAATGACCTCAAATCTATTAAAATGAATCTAATAAAATTATTACAATATAGGAACAATAATATTTAATCAAATTTCAAAAATTGCTTCATGGAGGCCTAATTTTGCCAAGGTGCTCCTGCACCACTAGTGCTTCTGAAGCGATTGCGCAAGGTGTGGGCAAGTGGTCTGGGAACTTCAATTCCCCTGTTGTGCTCTCTTCAAGCTCTGGTAGCAATGGGTCTGAGACTGACTTAGACAATCATTACTATCTTGCAGCCATGACTGAGCTCATGGGGGTTGATAAGCAAGTCCTTACGGTATCCCCAATTACTACAATGGCATTGTGTCGTGTTGTTGGGACTAGTGTTGGTATCGACAAGAAAAAGAGAATGGTTTCACTTCACACTAAAGTGAGAACTAGGAGCGGTCTCCTATACCAGGGTCATGTGTATTGCTGGGGTGGTGCTCTTTTGTTTTCTGATGTTGTTCTGGTGGTTTGTTCTAATGTGGGTGTGCGCGTGTGTGGCATGGTATTTTTTTTTTTCTCCTCCGATTTGTTATTGGGATGTAACCTCTTTGATTCCTTGGATCGCTTATTGTTACTTCTATTGATGAGGAATATTTTTTAGAATGCGAATTCAAATTTCATTTCGTTAGAATGAAATTCATTTTGAAATTAACAATGGAGCTCAGTGCTTGTTGCTCTCCTGTTCTACAAAGGAGATTTTACGGCTCATTGTTATGGTCAAATTTTGGTGTCTTGAAGCTTAGTTTATGTACAGTCAATTTTTACTATGGGTTTTTTGAAGGTATTAACTAGTAAATATTTCTAGGTCAAGAATATTATGAATCAAGCAAGCTTTGCTTATGTAATAATAGATGTTGAAGAAAATAAAAATCTATTAGAACAATTGCTCTCCTGGTTACATGTCATGGATTGTGAATGAGTTTTATCAATGGTATATTCGTTCAACTTCAATGGTATATTTGAATGTGTACTTCATTTTCTTTCTTTAACTTAATGAGTTAATCAAACACTTGAAAATGAGTTACAGATTTGTGATGATATACTCATGATTTATTAAGGAGTACTGTTTTAAAAAAGAAACTAAAAATCTCGTAGTGTAAATCATTATGGTGATAAGTTCATGATGTGTGGGTTATGGTTTCTATGACTCTCACCCAATGGATGAGACACTGGGTAATTTCTTCAAGATTTTTTTTAGGCCCAAGGCTATAGTTCTAAGTATGGTTGTTCAAGATCCGAACAATTTAAAATATCAAACCCTATCTCTTTTGAGATAAAAATCTTACGTTAATTTTCAGTCTCATTGCTTTAAGATAATTGTTATTATTCTTTGGCTTGCCACAACTAGGGTAATTTCTATCTAACTGCATTGGTGGGGATTGTATCTATATGAAGAAGTGTTCTTACAGTCATAAAAAAAAATTATGAACACACTTAGGAAAACCCTCCTTGGTTTCACAAAGCCAAAAGTGTAGGAGATCTCGATCTTTGACTGAATCTCGTTAGTTGGCCACTAACTTTGTTAGTTCTTGAATATAGAGGTTTCCCACCTCTTAGGGAATTAAAAATCCTTAGCTGGAAAAAACACCAACATATGGTAATATCATGATGTCATGATAAGTTCCTGGTTCAGATGATTGGAACCTTGACAATGTCTAGTGATTCTTCATGTATTAAGTGCATTGTTCATATTCTTGAGGACTTCGTGATAGTGCAACAATTCATTTGGAGTTTCTCATGGATACATGGAGAATAAGGTGAGGTTGTATTTCTCTTGAGATGGGAAAAGTGTGTTGTGTTGGTTACTCTTGGTGAGATTTAAAGAGAAAGTCCAAGAAGCCTACACCTTGGTTGGATGTGAGTTCAACATAGACCAAAGAGGATATTTCTCTTGGGGAAGTCATGAAGACTCATTTAGCCTTGGTGGATCATTCTCATTCCCCACTCCTAGTCTACTCAACAATATATTATCTTAAGGGTATTTCCCATTATATCTTTTAGATGTGTTATATTCATACTTTGATTCTCATGGAAATGAGTAGACTTATGGTGTTTAATTATGAATGCTCATTTGAGGATTGGTTTAGCATGTTTCTATATGTTATATATTTCATAGTTATGTATATTGAGTTGTGTAGTTAATTCTGGAGGTTTCATTTGGAGGATGTTTGGTATGGTCACCTCCCTATACGTTTGAGTTTAAATCATGCATTGTTGAGAACTATTAGGAG
Organism: Sequoiadendron giganteum; assembly: GCA_007115665.2. Lineage (NCBI taxonomy): Eukaryota > Viridiplantae > Streptophyta > Pinopsida > Cupressales > Cupressaceae > Sequoiadendron > Sequoiadendron giganteum. Next base: position 262,580,904 of record CM021101.1, read on the forward strand.
ATGGTTTATGGGTTATTTTTCTTAGGTGGAAAATAGAAGAGTTTGATCTTCTTGGAGAAGATTACATCCATATAAGTACATATATATGTTGTGTTTAATATTGAAGGATTGGGTGTTTTTATGTTGTTCTCTTTGGGGTGTTGTGGAGGAGATATTACTTGACATAATTGGCATTCAGAGGTGTATGTAGGGGGTTTTTCTATAGGTACATGGCATGCAATGGCCACTCCCTTTATTATTAGTTATCTTCTTGGATGTTTGGTTTCACATTACATTGGTATGAGGTTGGTAATTATCTCTTCCATTTGTTGGGTGTGTAAAGAACATGGGAGAGTTATGAAGACTTGTGGTGAGAGTTGTTCATATAGGTTGTTAGTTTACAAATTATGCATATCATTCTAGATGATTTCTTGGTGCTACATGATGTTATTTTTACACTTCTATATGATGCTATTGATATACTTATTATGCATTTGATCTTTCATATTTTCCATTACCCATCTAGTGGGAGTTCCTGGATGTGTTTTGTCTTCTTTGATTGGTTAGTACATGGAGCTTGTATTTTTCTATTGTTGAGCTGGTTATTGAGTGGCATGTGTTTTCTACTATGGATACATTGGAGGTATGTGTCATTGGATGGCTTAGCACTTGGTTTTTTTTCTATTTTCAGTCATGAGGGTTGATTAGTTGGATGTGAGTAGTCAGTTTTTTGGTTGTTATTCTAGCTGATGTTCTATCTTGTTTTCTAGAGGATATTTTTCATCGTTGTGTTCAGGATGAGGCTTTGAAGTTGATGATGTCTGTAATTTTGTATAAATTATGAGTATAGTGGAATGGTGATAGTATGTTGTAGAATTTTCTATTAGCTGGATTTGGTGCTTGTGTTCTTTAGATTGATGCATATTCATTGGGGCTCATTCCATTCCTTTGGAGGATGGCAAGAGTTGTTGCTTGAGATGGTGGACTTCTTGGATGTTGGTGCAAGTGTCTTAGCTAGAGAATGGAAGCATTGGTTGAGGATATTTTTGGTTGCATGGATGGCTATTAGAGTGACATCAAGCATTGATTGGTAGCTAGTACATTCTTTTTCAAGTGGGATAATATTGAGAATCAACACCTCAAATGTACTAGCATTCAGGTGATGTTTCATCAAGTTGATTGCTTGGTTTTGAAGGGACCTTATTCATATTCACTTCGATGGTCCTATAAAGTATTCATAGGTTGATGTTATGTGTTACATCAGTGAGACAACATGTTATCAAATGGACTCAGAGTCATGTCTCCTCGACAGCTCGATATGAAGTCTTAGGTCTTCTTCAAAGTGACAATCTGTTATCAATGGTTTTCTATCTTCAGTCTCCTTGATATACTGATGGAGCATGTAAAAGAATACTATCAAAGTGACCTAGTTGTATCACAGGTACTATTCCTTGAGTCTCCTTGATGGTTTGATAGATGTGGCAATGTCATGAGATCGTGAAGCATTGGAACTCTAGAACCACAAGTCAAGAGTATGAGGTTTTAGAAACCTCTGAATTATCAACTGCGAAGAAAATTTGATGGAGGTAGGTACCACATGGAACAAGCCGATAATCTTGCATTGGGGGACATTACTATATCATCAGGTTTCTAAAGATAGTCTCCTCGATGAATCGATGAATCTCATTAGTGAGACTCAGGGACTTTGGTGGGACTCTTAAATGTGTCCCTTCACTGAGGTGATTGATTTGGAGCTATAAAGTGAACATCAGTGAGACTTCCTTGTATCGATGGGAGGTTATTTGGTGTCTCCTTGATATGGTGATGAGGTTGACTCGTTAACTCATGAATAATGTCATGGTGAGACCCGACTGTGTCAAAATAAAGAATGATAATTGGTTTCTAATTGTTGATGATTGAGTGATGATTACTTGGTATACGAATCAAACATTAGAGAGACTTGATGTTATTTAAGAGAGTCTCTTTGATGGTTTGACATAGTAATGCTAGTTACCTCTTATGTGATGGTTTGTATATAGTTGTGTACGAGAAACAAATCAGTTAGTTTCTTGGTTGGTTTGGAATGAAGAATGAATGTTGGATGAATATGGAGCATTATGGATACATTCAATTAGAGAATCTCTCTCACAATAGTTTGTTTGGATGAAATATCTCCTTCAGTGTGATTTTGCACTGTATATTGTAAGAGTATTGTAATAGTGTGGATTTTGTAGTTGATTGAGAGGCTGATCAAAGAAATACAAAGAGAGATAAAGATGTATTGTAGAGGAGGTTATTCTACTAGATTCTCTCTAGATGGAAAAAGATGTAAATTATCTTGTTAAGGCTTAGATCCTCTAGTTGTATTTTTAACTATACTTTTGTTTCTAAATAATACAATTACGATTTGGGCTTTGGAGTGTAGGGTTTTTTACTCAAAATGGTTTTACCCACGTAAATATTGTGTGTTCATGTTGTATATTTCATCTTTCATGGTAGTTGGTTCTATTTTCTAAATGTGTTAATGGTGTTGTTGGAACTGGTTTAATTAGCATTAACTTTTCTCTAAGGTTCAATGTGGGAAATGTACTATGTTTGATTATTCATTATGGCATAGTAGTACATGTCTTTAAGGAAATCTATGAAAATAAAAGCTACTGAAGGCACTACTGATCTTGGATGTTTCTTTCTAAGATGACCAAACTTTCCCAAAAATTTGAGGGAGTAAAAAGATACACAACACCTTGGAAGTACAACATCCAAAGTGTGTTAGAGAGATTCTCAAACAAAATACAAACATAATTCAACAAATTCAATTAACTATTCCAATGAAAACCACTTTTAGAGAAAATACATTTCATCAAGGCACAGTCAGATCATTATACAAGGAATATGTAGGTTTTCCAATGCCATCCAAGAAAAATCTATCCACACAAGTGTAGGGCTTTACCTTAGCACCACTTTCACAAGGAATTTAGAATTAAAATTAAATCACACACATTACTCACATCATGCATCACGAACACATGATAAAATAAAATGACATCCACACCATTCATAGGGAAAATCCCAACTGAAGCTCTAAGATAGACCAACATAATTAGATCTTAATAAGAACAATTATTTTAATAGTCAAATATGCACCCCATGCAAGATGAAAAATATTTCAAGTATGTTATAAGTGTTGTCAAATGTTGATGTCAATAATATGAAGTTTGTTTATGTTTTATTTATTGTCAATGAAGTGGCACTGTGTTTATGGTTTCATATATTGTTATCAAGATGTTAGTTAGAAAGTATTATGTATGAGTTTGAATGTCATAAGTTTCTATAAAATTTGTTTCCTATTGCTCATGAATTGAGTGATTGTGAATGTTTTATTCACCATCTATTGATGTAAATTGTATATAAGAATATCTTATTATTAGTGGCTCAAGAAGTTTCTCTTAAACACTTTAGAGAAGAGCCTACATTCCTCCACATTTGTATGTGTGGTCATGCATTTTTAAGGATATAAAAATTCAAGTTTGAATCATGTATATTCCTATTCATAGAAAATAGAAGTAACCATAGAAGTTTCCCAAGTAAGTAGAGTAAAAATTGTATTGTTGCGATCATGGAAGTTTACAAAAAATTCTCTACATTTCTTTGAAGTTGTTGTTGGGTCATGTAGTTTGGATAATGAATTTATAATATATATATATATCTTTTCCTTTCAAGTTTGAATTTTTGAGGTGTACCACACGCCAAGCTATCATTTTTCTATCTCAAGACTGTGTTGTCTGAGTTTGCAATAGATACTGATTATGTGTCTTCTTTCTTTCTTCAACATATTATTGCATGGATTCGTGAAAGAAGTTCATGGAAATATTCTTGAATATCATTTTATTCTTGTGATGTAATCCTTATGATGTTATCTCATCTCTCTAATATCACTTATGGTCTCAAGTTAATATTTTGAGGGTTGGGTGTTTGTTGGTATGACTTAGTACATTAAGTTTCTTGTGCCAATTTTTTATGGTGTGCATTAGCATGGGAATGCATGCAAAGTTAAATTAGGTCATGATTATCTCCTGGCTTGAACCAAATTGAATTCTCCTTTCTTGCATTGTATTTTGAGACAACTCAATATGGTCATTGCATATTTTACTTTTATCAAAAAGAAGAAACTTTTTGAAACTTGTTAAATATATAAATAAAGGATAAAGTGTATGATCAAGTGATATAGGTAATGTGCTATATGTTCAATGTAAATTAATAAAGAAATTTTTTGGAGGTAGAGAAATTTGAAGTTACGGAAGACAATGAGCTAGAGGTAATAGAAGTGTTGTTAATGCCAGTTGTATTATAAGGTTGTAAACATCTACTATAAGTTTTGTAGTGAGAAGGGAGTTGTGAAATTACTTTGGTTAAATACCATAAAAAATTGTTGTAACTATTATTTCATTTTGTAAGGCTAGATTTGGACAGTAGCTCCAAGTACCTTTCTTAATGTGGTTTTTTTCTTGTTGGGTTTTCCATGTATATCTAATGTTATGGTTGTGTGTTTGTTCTTTGAAATTTTTATCTAGTTAAGGTAGGTAGAATTTTTGATTGATAAGTTTTTGAATTGGATTAATTGAGGGATATGTTGATTCACCCCCCCTCTTAACATATGTGTTTTATAACAATTATAGTATCAGAGTTGAGTTCCTTAGTGCAACCTAATAGCTAAAGGTAGATCTTTGTTTGAAACACATGGCTCAGAAGTCCTCTTCTAAGGCACCATAATTTCATGGAAACAACTATGCCTTCTAGAGTGTGAGGATGGATGCCTATCTCACATATCTTTGTTTTGATGTTTTTAGAATTTCCAAGGATGATTATACTAAACCTACTCATCCTATCACTGACCCTAGTACCAAAGGTCTTATGAGAAAAATTATAAAGAAAATAATGCTATCCTAAGTGGGTTAGCCAATTCTGAAGTTTTTAAGGTAGTGTGATGCATGACTACAAAGGAGATTTGGGATAAGCTCAAGAACCTTTATGAAGGAAATGGTAGTGTGAATCAAGAAAAGTAGCAATCCTATAGAACATTATTTTAAAATCTAAAGATGGATGAAGAGGAGAACGTAGCCAACTATCTGCTTGAGGTAGATGAAGCTGTGAATAGAATCAAAGTTCTTAGAGAAGACATAACTAACTCTATGGTAGTGAATAAAGTTTTGAGAACACTCCCTCATCAGTTTGATTCAAATATTTCTACAATTGAAGAAGCCAAGGATATGACAATTACTACCATGGAAGAGTTTTATAGATTCCTCATAGTCTATGAGATAATGAATGAAGTTCAAAGTACACACAAAAGAGAAGTTGCATTCAAAGTTGTGAAGAAAGAAGAAGCATTCGATTCACATAGTGATTCTAAGGAAGAAGAAGAAAAATTTGTGAGAAAGATAAAGAAAGGATCTAGAAAGTACAAAGGTAAATTACCATTCAAATTTTTTAGTTATGGTAGAATTTTTCATTATTCTTTTAAATATAATTTTGGAGAAAATAAAATCAACAAGGGTTTCAAGAGAAAAAATTTCAAGAGGAATCTCCTCTCCAAAGAAGAATACTACTCCTTAAATGAAGGAGATGACCAAACTTTAGATGATGATAGAGATGAATCTCTATTTATGGCCACTTTGATCCCTAGAAGTTCAAGAAAAAGTGTGGATGAAGAAGAAGGTGAAGTTTATTTTGAAGGTGAACTCGTCTCAACTCTTGAAGATCTAGAAAGTGTAAGGAAAGAGAACTAAATGAAGAAGGTCCTAATTAAGTCAAAATAAGTGAATGTAAATAGATTGAGAAGGATATCCTTTTACTCAAAAATTAATTGGAGAAATCCATGTCCAAAAGTTAGGAAGTTGATATCAAAACTAAGGAAATATCTCATCATACAAGAAGACCCTCACTAAACAGGTTGAATAATTTATTTTGTGTTTATTTTTTCATTTGCAATAAGTATGGAAACAAGGCTATGGAGTGCAAATATAAAATGAATAGAATACAAGTATAAATTATCTAGCTTCTTTGGTGGATGCCAATGTGACATGTAAGATCTGCAACAATATTGGTCATACAACAAAATTTTGCAAAAGGTGATTTTGGAAAATAAAAAATTCAAAAGGCGGATGGTACTGAGGAAGTAAAGGAAACAAGCAATGAAAATTCAATGTGGATTCAAAAAACATTTAATGCTCAAGGACAAACAAATCTCTAGGTTCTATAAAAAAAGTATTCAAGTCACATAAATGGTGACAAATGAAAATTCATCAACCTAATTAAATGGAATGGAAAATTAGTAAAGTTTGGAGATAATTCATCAATAAATATCTATGGAAAGGGTACTATAAGTATTTATGAAAAATATAACATTGAAGATGCTATATTTTTTTAAGGTCCCAAGAACAATATTCTTAGTGTGAGCTAGATGTGGAGAAAATGATACAATCTCTTATTTAGTGAGCAAGGATATGAAATCAAGAAAGAAAAGTCTAGAATATTTGTGGTAGAAGGTTCAAGGATTGAAGGAAACTTATTCAATATTAAGGGTGTGAATGAAATAAGTTTTGATATAGGATTGATAAGTGAATTCTAGAGGATGAGACATGTCAAATTTGATAACTTGGTGAAGATAAAACCCATAAAAAATGTTAGAGATATGAAAAATATTGTCAAACATATAAGTACAATGTGTAGAGAATGTCAGATTGGGAAAAAGACAAGGATAAGATGTTGCAAGTATGGATGAGTTTGGTGGTGTTGTCATTAATGTTGTAATTGATTTCAACATAGTTCAGAGTGATTGTAGATGGTACAAGTATAGTTGAGATACTGTGGAAGTTTTGAGAGTACAAGGAGATATATTTATGAAGTCATAGTGTGTTGATCCCAAGTGCTTTTGAAAAAATTAAAAAATAATGAAGAAAGTGTTGAGTGTGTGTTTTGAGTATGCTATGGTAATGTGCTATGCATTTATTCTATGTTGATCCTATGTTTGTGTAGATCTATAGTAGTTTTCATGAGCTTAAATGGATAATATATCTCTAGTTTTAGGTTTTGGGTCGATGGAGAGTGAAAGATGCTCTGACCGGTGTGTGAACCCATTTGGCAGAACTATTTTTCTCTGGACTGGGAGAGAGATGTTCCTTCTCCATAGTGTTCTTGTGGTTCATTTCAGATCTTTCAGATCTAGATGAAGGTTAATCTTGATGTTTTCTATGTTCTAGGAAACGTTCTTGTGGTTTGGTGCTCCAAAAGGCATGTTCTAGAGCTACGGTGTGTCTTTGCTCTATTTGGTTGGACTGTTGAAGAGTGTTTTGTGCATGAAGTTTTTTGCATCTGTTGTGGATGTTCTTGAAGGTTTCTAAGAAGTGTTTCAGTGTTTGTTCAAGTGTGTTGGGTTATCCATGTGTGATCATCTTGTTGGAGATGTGTGTACTTCAAAGATCATTCGTGTTTTCATTAGGTTTGGCCGGCCCAATTTCTATATGTTACATGAATATTATCCATTGATGAAGGAAGTGTTTGATTGATCCAAGATGTTATTTTGGGTCCTAATTAAGGTTGTGTTTGTCGTCTCTCATTCTTATCCATCATGGGAATGTTGAGTAGCCGACCAAATTTGAATTTGTAAAATTAAGGATGTATAGATGACCTTAAGAATGTTTCTAAGGTTGATGATGGTATAAAATCAAGTCAAGTTGTTGCAAACTATAGATGAAGGAAACAAATCAAGTGAGGTGTGTGAACAAGTGAAAAAATAAAAGTGTGTAGGAGTGAATCAAGGTAGTAGTACTTTGATGTGTTAGATTCCTAAAAGAAATGAGCTGACAGTGTCTACAATCCCTTGATCAAGCTAAAAATGTGTTGAACCTGTTGTGGTGGATTTTGTATTTTATATCTTTGTTTGTAGGTAGTGAGCCTCCTTATAGACAATGAGTCATATCTATAGGTAGTGAGACTTTCTATCTATATAGTGAGTCCTTTCTAGGCAGTGATCCCTCTCGAAGTGAGCCTTTGTATCCCGTATTGCATTACTACTATATTGTGATTTAATCCTCACCGTAGTTTTTCCCTCATTGGGTTTTCCATGTAAATATAGTGTGTTTGGTGTTTCCTTTATTTTATCTATATTTCATGTTTATACTTAATAAAAGATTAAAGTTAAAGTGGAATTGATTAAGGTTAGCAGTAAAATAATTTGGTACAAATGATTCACCCCCCTCTCAGTTGTCTTGTGCGTTTCAACAATTGGTATCAAATATTTGGTTCATCGAAGAAGAGCTTAATCTCTTGAGGTAGATCAGAAGGCACACGAGTTTCCAATCCCTATTTCTGATGGAGTTAACTACAGTAACTAGAAGGAGTAGATGAGATTGTAGACATCAAAAATGTACATTTTTGATCTAGCACACTTGATCCTGATTACTAACAACATTTCTTCCTGAATCATACTTTCAACACTTCATCATATTTTGTCTCTTAAGTTAATGGATCATTATTCATCTAATTAAGTCTTCTTCCTCCAGTGATTAAATTAATCAATTCAATTTAATTAACCTTACAATTCTGTTTAATTAAATAAATCATTTTATTTGATTGAAATCCCTAAAGTCTTCTTATTAAATAAAATAAATTAAATCTTATTTGATTTAATCTAACATATTCCTCTTTAAGTTAAATAAATCAAATCATTTATTTAACAAATCATTTCCTCTCAATTCTGATTTAAATTAATTCATCTATTTGAGTCAAAATTTTCAAATCATCTAATTCTTCATTAAATTAATCAAAAATTTGATTAAGTTAATCCCTCTCACTAAAATCCTCTAGAGAATGCAACTTGCATAATAAATCAATTACTTTGATTTATTTAATTCTCTATTTTCCCTCACATGGCATCAAAAGGGAATATTCCCTCATTTGAATTCAAAAAGGCCAAGTGGACTTGGTCCTTCCAACAAGGAATTTAACACCTCTTACATGTCCTTGGCCTTGAGCCAAGTGACATTAACTTCATTTCCCTTCCCTCTTCAACAAGTCATTTCACAAATTCAAATTCAAATTAATTGCATTTATTGACACTTTGGCCAAAATGTGCACAACCCTTAACCAATCCCATTGTGACAAGTGGCATTCAACCATTGCATTGAAAGTTAGTCCCACATTGCTAAATTCTTTCTTTCTCTTCCAAATTTTAATCTATAAATTGGAGGCTTCTCTTCTCATTTCTCATCCACAATTGCATGAAAATTTACTCTCTTCACATTAAGAGCTAATTTTTCCCATCATCACTCGATTATTCATCATATTCAAAATTTGTAACAAGGTTATGCTCAAATCTTAGGAGTTGGGAAAGGGCCAATTTCAACATTCAATTGGCACCAATTCCCCCATGGGATCACTATTGTATTTGCTTAATTAGGATTAACTCTCATTTGTTTAAGTTTTGTTCTTGATTTCTTCCTAGTTTAAGTTAAATAGATGGATTTTATGGGGAATGTCTCATGCTTGTTTTCATATTGAGCTAATGATTTGACATGTTTGTTTCTCTTGTGCATTTGCAGGTTTAGGGGTTCACATTTTGACGCTAGAAGGAGGGTAGACTCAATAATTTAATCATGTTTTTCAAAAAAATTACATTTTTTAACATTTTTTTGCAGGTCATAGGAAATTGTGCTACTTAGTAGTGTCACGGTGCTATATTGCACCGCTTCCAAAGTCGTGGCTCCATACTGCACTGCTTTTAGAGGCATGGTGTTATACCGAACCACACAAAATTTCTTAACAGTGTTGCTTCTGCTTTTCCCCCTAGAAAATTTTAAAATTTCAAAAAGCGTTGCTTTCATCTTTGTGGCTCGATACATCACGGCTTTTATCAGTGCGGTGCCATATTACACCATTTTTTTCCCAAATTACACCACTCTATTCCCGCCTCAGAAAATTTTAAAATTACAAACCTGGCCAATTTACAAACTACGCCACTTAACAATATTGTGTCGCATATTCAGTCTATGATCCTACAGAGCATCGCCCACAGTCAAACACATGGTGCTATATAGTGCCACTTTTTGTCCAAATTGCATCCCTTTTACATACTGCACTGTGGAAAACAATCAGGTCTGAAATTTGGCATGTGCCTTTTGAATTTTGGATTTTCTAATTCTTGACCTTGTTTGCTGCCTTTTTTGCTTTCTAGTTTTCTGTCATTTTGCAGGTTGGAGCAAAGAAAAAGAAAAGGAATAAGTTCATCATGACATCATGCTCATCATACACAGAGTGTTTTTAAACACTAAAGTGTTTTTCAACACTCTTTAAGGATTTTAGATTCTTGTTTAAGAGAAATTTGTTAATATCTTTTGCCTTAGAAACACTAGATTTATTTTGGGTTGAAAAAGAAAAAGAAAATTTCATTTTCCAAAAAAAGTAGGAGATTCATTATGGCACCATGTTCATTATGCACAAAGTGTATCTACACACTAAAGTGTTCTTCAACACTCTTTAAGGATTTTAGATTCATGTTTAAGAGAAATTTGTTAATGTCATTTGCCTTAGAAACACTAAACTTCTTTTGGGTCTAAAAAGAACAATCAAATTTCTTTCCAAAAATTTGCAAAAAGGATAAAAGGAACCTTACAAACAACATACTAGATTTTGTTTACAGGTTAACAATTGAACAAGGCAATCTTACATTTACCGTGGTGCTTAAAAATAACTCATTATTGCTTTGAGGGAATTAAAATGAACATGTGTTTTTTGTACCTTGTAATCTATTTTTAAAAAGTAGTGTCATTTAAAAAAAGGTGTATGTGCTTCTCTCGCGCTTCACAACAATCTTGAGAATCAAAATTCTATTTGGTGACACTAAGTTGCATAAAATGTTGCCTCCACATTTCAATTTTGGTACCTAAAAATTGAACAAAACATGCGAGTGTGAGCACGGCATATTGCGAAGGTTCTCCCTTTGTTTTTCAACAAAGGTTGATTGAACAGCGGGATATGCTAGTTTTCTATTGTTTATCTTAGTGGGCCTGCCTTGTGGGAAAAAGTAATCACCCAAGGGAATGAACCAACCAAGAACATGCTAAAGCCAAATGACTTCCAACCGGTATATAAGTGTGGATTCTTGAGGAAACTTCAAGAATCATGAGGATTATTCAGACAAGAAGGGCAGCAATGGTCTCTCGCCATATTGGATAGTCCCCAATAAATGGAATGCCCGCATAAAAAACCTTAGTTTAGAAAAGGCCAAATCCTTATTTATTTTTTTGGTGTAAAAGGTCATGTCCTTTGAAGCTGCCCCACGTTATACATGCAGTTTTGGTGTAGACATGGAAAGTATGCCATGGGAGATTCATGGGTATTAATTATTGGCTGACCCGAGAAGTGTGTGCCGTGGAGGGGATCCAGTGTGGTCAAGCATTTAGCCATCCACACAAAATATGCGTAGCAAGATTCGTCCAAGTGGGAACCCAACAAAATATTGTCTCATCATCCTAGGGTTGTAAGAAGTGCTTGGAAGTGAAGAATACATTTCTTGGTCCTAAAAACATTTGAAAAATGAACATTCACAAAGACCTCCAAATTTCAAACCCCTTTGAGGAAACAAATACCTTTGACAAATTTAAGCACTCTTTCTTTCCCTAGGGATCATTTCCTTAGAGGTTTCTAAGTGCTTAGATTCTATCATCATTTGTTTTCAATAAGGTTAAACATGGGAAAAATTTTCCCTATTTTCCTTGATTTCCACATAATGGACCTTGTGGGATGAAAACGAAAGTGGGACATTAGACATATAGTTTGAAACATAATCAAGCAAGTTGCTTTGGTAAAAAGAATTCATTAAGCCAAGATAAAAGACAAATTGAACCGCATATGTGTTGTTCCCAATGATTTCTTGAAAGGTCAAGATTCCAAAACCAAGGTTCAAAAGGATAAGTCTAAAAGCCCATGAACAACATCTTGAAATGATCCTTGAAGTTAGAGAAAGACTAGTGTACAACTTCTATCAGAAGGCTTCAAGGAATAATCCAACTTTATATGCATTCTACTATCAAAAAAATCCTGAGCTTTTTGAAAGGTTTGCTTTCCTCACATAGGAAGTCTAGCATGTTCTTCAACACTGAGGTTTTGTAAAGAGAGTTGTGTCTAGGTTCAAGTCTAGGATCAAAGTCGTCATCCTCATCCATCTCTCCATCAAGTGAAATCTCATCCCATCAACTAATTTTTTGAGAACTTTAGAAAAACTATTCATGCTAAAATTAAAGGGCTAAACCAACATCACCCTATCTTGGCTTAACACACCTAGCCAAAATAGTCAAATCTCTTGGATGAATTCACCTGTAGGATAACGCAACTTCCTAAGGTCTACTAGTTCACAATCACCTTGGCTGACTTAACACACCTAGCCAATTCATTTGCTTGTGCAAGTTCCCCTAGGATAACACAACTTCCTAGGGACTACAACTTCACTACAATCTTGTTTGACTTGATACACCTAGTCAAACCATCACAAATCAATCTAAGTCATAATAGTTTAGCGTAACCCTTCAAAAGTTCTTCAAAAGGTTTCACTCACTCACTTCATCCATTTATCCCATCATCATTACCACCCTCTTTGATCTTTGACTTCCCTAATTCTTCTCTTTTGAGCCTAAAAGGTTAGGATCAAATGATTCCTATTTTTTATGGTCCAAACAAGATCACAATACAAGAAGAACATGGAAAATATCAGTGAAATATCAACTTCCATGAACATGAGTTAGGTAACCTCCGAAATAAACCTTGCGGGATCAAGCAATCCCCCAAGTAACTCTCCTTTACCATCACAAAATCCTCAAGAGGAGAGCTATGAAGAGGACATCACAAATGAAGACATGGGGATGACACAATCTGAAATGATGAAAATGGTTCAAAATCCAAAGAACCAAAAAATTGTCAGTGCCATGTTCAAATACTTAAGAACATTAGCGGAAGGAGGGGTCCAGTTCCCTTCCAACCTTGATGTAGACACTAGTATGGACATGCCTCTTACAAACACATCCCCAACATCAAATTTCAACCAAGAAATACCTCACACCACCTTGACCATCACACCAACCTTGTCGAATGTAAACAAGGGAAGCGCCATCCTTCGAGAGTTACAAAAGCATCGCCTTGTGACCAACAAAGAGGTGGATGTCAAAACCACACCGGATAATTCTATCCCGGTGAATCCATCACACTTGTACGTCCCACTCAATTTCCATAATTCTACCAATTCGTCCGCATTCCATGCTACACCCACCTATCTGCTAAACATACAAACTTCTCTATCGCAAGGAGAAGGTGGTTTGTTTGGAACAACTAGAGTTGCTGATCCTTTTTCTTTCTAGGGTAGCATACCATCTCTTCCTCCATTTCCATTCACAATGACATCACCTCTGACCATCGATAGTTTCTCAAATCTTGGCAATCCGAACATCATATCAAATTCTCTCTTTTTTCTTGTAGCATCACAACAACAAATCGTGACCATTCAAACCACTATGACAAATACATCAATCGGTCCTCAAATATCCCAAATAATACCTTCTCAAGGATTGAGCATCTCCATCACCCCTCCAACAACCCAAATCCCAACCACCACCAGAACTATTTCACTTGTCACAATGGTTGGCATCATTCCCACTCGACCACCAATCCCACCGAAAGCTAACGTAGAAAATTCATTCACCAATCTAATCCAAACCATTCAAAAGGCCAACCAATAGAGGGTACTCAAAAAAAATCAGAAAGCTCAAGCTCAAGCTCAAGCACAAGCACAAGCCCAAGTACAAGCACAAGCCCTAGTGCAATCATAGGCGCAATCTCAAGCACAAGCCTAAGAACAAGCATAATACCAAGCGCAACTACAAGCAATCCATCTGCAAGCATACTGACAAGCCCTGAAAGACTTCTAAGCACAACAACAAGCCAAACAAAAAGCTTTATTGGCACAACAACAACTCGACCAACAACAAGCTTTGTTGGCATAACAACAACTAGACCATTAACAAGATTTTTTAGTGCAATAGAAGCTTGACCAACAATAGGCTTCATGGGAACAACAATAGATGGACCAACAACAAGCGTTGTTGGAAGAACAACAAGATCAAAAACAAGCGTTGTTGACACAAATATAGGCATACCAACAGGCCTTGAACACATAGTAGAGCTTGCAGAAAACTCCCACTATTACTCCTCCTGCCAATCAAACACCTTAAACACCTCAAAACACATTCATTCCACCTCCTGATCTGAACAAACATGTCACAACACAAATCAAACTTCTCTTGCAGCAAGTGTTGGACTTACAAGCAGGAAAAATGACAAGAACATCGGACAACTTGTGCCCTTATCCTTTCGACAGAAGTCTCACCATGGTATCATTTACAAAGGGATTCGAGATCCCCAAATTTGACAATTATAATGGAACAGGTAACCCTGAAAACCATGTCAGGGAATTTCATGTGCATTGCATGGAGGTTGCATATGATGATGCATATCTAATGTGACTATTCCCCCGAAGTCTAACTGGTCCAACCATGGAATGGTTTTCTCGCCTACCCACGAGAATTAAAACATTCAAGGAAATCGTGGAATCTTTCCTTAAGAATTATGCTTTCAACATGGGTGCGGATGTTAGTTTGGAAGAACTGTCAAAACTCAAACAAAGAAAAGGAGAGCTATTCACATCCTTCTTGCAAAGATGGTGATCCAAGGCCAATCAGAGCAAGTGGACCATACTAGAAGAACAACAAGCTTTCACCATCATATCCAATCTAGATGAAAACTTGGCGTTCTACTTGAAAATGCAATGCATCACATCATATGATCAACTAATCCCAAAGGTGTTCAACATCGAAAGATCCCTTACTACGCGAGGAGGCACATCAACATTCACTCGACCACAAGATAATTGCCTATCCAACAACTATAATGATAAACCTCAAACACAGTTGAGGAACAAAAATATCACAAACAATGACATGGTCGATGCTAAAGTGGTAATCAGTGCCCCTAAATAGAATATCCAAACCCATCATCAACTGCAAAATCATAATTGCAACAATGTGTAGACTATCAAGGAGGACCACCTCCTCGAGGCAAATATCCCCCCAAGCTGAAGTTCATAGGTCTTGGGGAATCTATCGAGTCCATAATGAAGAAGTTGGTCAAGGAAAACCTGATCAAAGTCTCTAACTTCGAGCAATACGCAAAACTCATGACCAAACCACCATGGTATAATGAAAACCTCCTTTGTGACTTTCACAAGGTTAAAGGACATACCACCGCCAATTGCAAGAGGCTAAAGAACATCATCCAAGACCTCATTGAGGATAAGATTATTAATGTCGAGCAGCCAGCCAGAAACCAAGATCTGAAAATATACACAAATCCAATGCGGAACCACAATCAAGGAAACAACTAGGGGAACAATAAAGGAAAGAAAAAATATGCTAGTGCTAATCTAGTGTATGAAGAGATAGTCAAATGTATCAATGAAATGGTCACAATAATTAATGTCAAAGAAGACAACAATGATTGTGGAGCCACCACATGTGGCAGATTGGTCACCATTACAGGGGCACCAACTAAGACCCCCATTTCTAATATGAAATCCATCCCCTATGACTACAATGTCATTGACTAGCTGAACAGAACCCCCACCCAAATCTCCATCATGGAACTATTAAAATTTTTTTCCACCCATAGGAAGATCCTTTATGAAGCATTAGCTGCATCCACTATCTCTGTCACCCTTGACACATAGTAGTTTTTGGATATGGTTGGTAACATCGTTACCCCAAATATCCTTACATTCTCTGACCAAGATTTCGCCCCTCAGCCATCTCATAATCGTGCACTTCACCTTCAAGTGCTAGTCCATAAAAATAAAGTTAAAAGAGTCCCGGTGGATGAAGGTGTAGGCCTTAACATTTTCTCTCTCAAAATTATAAAGAACTTGGGATTCGCTGAGGATTCCATCAACAAAAATAAGAGCATCATAATAAGGGCATATGATGATCAAGAAAGAGTGTCTCAGGGAACTATTAAAATCCCCATCCAAGTGGGACCAGAAACCATGGAGACTACTTGTCAGGTCCTTGACCTTAACTTACTGTATAACATCCTCCTTGGATTCCCATGGATCCATGGGATGAAAGTAGTAGCCTCGACATATCACTAGTGTATCAAATTCTTGCACCAAAATGAGGAGGTCACTATACACGGGGATCTTGAACCATTTTCTTACTGCAAAAACTTGGAAGCCAAGTTTTATAAAATCCCCCAAGTACCAAAAAATGATGAAGGCCCATCCACTTCATACATTGACCCATCTAACCTCGCCTCCACTTCTGTGACAGAGATACTCGCCATCCTCGACATATCCGACATCAAAAACATGATCCAGGATAATGGATGCGGGGACTACATAATGAAAATGAATGCATTTGTTGTGGGAGAATTACCACAATCTCCCAAGTAGCATGGGAAACCTCAACCAGATGAAACAATCGTTCACACCCTTAGGACCAACCCCTCTGCATTCCACTGTTGGGGAGACCTAAGTCGGGAAAGTGTTGGTGAGGAAGATATTTCAAGAATAATATACCGCGATGTAGAATCTACACCCACATTAGCCATGGATGAGGCCAACAGAGGGCTACAAATAATGCTTGGCATGGGCTACAATAGAAATGGAAGTCTTGGAAAGAATAGTGATGGACGCTTGACGCCCATCATTACAGAAAGAAGAATGCAAAATCTTGGCCTTGGTTATACTCCTCCAAGTATAAGCATACATGGTAGAGGTAATCCCAGTAGGGTAGTCAGGAACTCTCCTCAAGTATCAACAAATACCCTTAGACAACTTGTTTTCCTAGGCATCCCACTAAACAATTTCAACTTTGACGTCACCGATGTTTGTGCCAGTAGTGATGATGGTGACACCATAGCAAGCCTTCTTAGGTGCTTTGAAGATTCCACCCTACTAATGATTAGTGCTTCACTAGCTGAGTCAAACCAACAAACCCACCAAATCACCTTAGAACACCCCCAACTCATCGATCATGACCAATGAGGACTACCAATTTTAGACTCATTCAAAAATGATGAGGTGCTCTCGGAATTCATGGGATTAAGGGATACAATTTCATGTGGGGATCACAAGGTAGGTTTTGAAATCACATTGGACACCCAAGCATATTATGTGGAGATGATTGATTCCTTTAGTCGCAAAAGAAAAATATCGAGAAAAATCTTAGAGTTATTGAGTTAAAACCATAGTGTGGCACTCTCTAACCATAGAATAGTAAAAATAAAGGACACATCCAATGGTGAAAACCTCTCTGAGGCACCGATGGATGAAGGATTCAATCTCCCCCCTACTACACTACATCAAGAAAAGTCAGCATTCCTGGCAGAGCAGTGCAATCCTGTCAATCTGGGAATGGAAACAGAATCGCAAATCACTTTCTATGTTGAATCTCTCCTAATAGAGGAACAAGAACTACTAGTAGAATTTTAGAAAGAAAGGAAGGTAAAATTTGCATGGACATATAATGACATGCCAGGTCTGGATCTTGAGGTAGTTGTTCATCATTTGGCTATTTACCCTAGAGTGAAACCAGTTAGAAAAAAGTTAAGGAAAATGCACCAGTAAATAGCCTTCCTAGTCAAGATTGAGTTACAAAATCTCCTGGATGTTGGCTTCATACACTTAATTGACTATCCAAAATGGGTATCCAACCTTGTACCAATCTCAAAACCAAATGGGGGCATCTGCATCTGTACATACTTTAGAGACATTAATAAAGCATGTCCTAAGGATGATTTTCCACTATCCAACATTGACATGATAGTGGATATGACGGCCGGACATGAGATGCTATCCCTGATGGATGGATTCTTGAGGTACAATCAAATAATAATTGCAAAAGAGGACCAGCATAAGATGAACTTTATATGTCCTTGGGGTACCTATTGCTGGAATGTGATGCCATTTTGGTTAAAGAATGCAGGAGCTACATACGAAAGAGCCATGACACTGATCTTCCACGAAATGATGCACAAAAATGTCGAAGACTATGTGGATGACATATTGGCTAAATCAAAGAAGAGACAGGATCACATAGTGACCCTAAGTGCAATTTTTGATAGGTTGGAAAAATACAAGGTCAGGCTCAACCCAAAGAAATGTGTCTTTGGGGTACAATTAGGAAATCTGTTAGGGTACATAGTTTCAATGAGAGGGATAGAAGTGGATCCTGCAAAGGTAAAATCAATCTTTGATATGGGAGCACCAAGAACACTAAAGCAACTCAAAGGATTACAAGGTAGACTCTAGTCCATCCAAAGATTCATAGCACAATTGGCAGATAAGCAGATTGCCTATTCACACCTACTCCACAAGGGAGTAGCATTCAGGTGGGACGACAAGTGCGAACAAGCATTCAAAAAATCAAAGAATATCTACTTACACCACCTATGCTGATGCCACCGATCATAGGGAAACCATTGATTTTATACATCTCAGCAACAACAGCCGCCCTTGGTACCCTTTTAGCCCAACATGATGAAAAGGGAACTGAGTGGGCCATTTACTATATTAGCAAACCAATGGTGGGACATGAGCTCAATTACACATCAATTGAAAAAGCTTGCCTAGTAGTGGTGTTTGCGGCCTAGAAATTTAGAAACTACATGCTAGCTCATCAAGTTAAGCTAATTACGAAGATAGACCCCCTCAAGTATCTATTGTCAAAAGCAATGCTTATAGGAAGAATGGATAAATGGGTTATGATACTATTTGAGCATCATATTGAGTATGTAGAGCGAAAAGTGATCAAAGGACAAGTAATTATGGATCAGCTAGCAGACGCTCCAATATATGCAAACAACCCGCTCATATCAGAGTTTCTAGATGAGTCCCTTTTCAATCTCGGTGTAGTCGACCACTGGAAACTATACTTTGATGGCTCCCCCACGCAACATGGATCTGAAGCCGGTGTGTTCTTCATCACCACCTAGGGGGACTATATATCGAGATCTTACAAGTTGGCATTCCCCTATACAAACAACATTGCAGAATACAAGGCTTTAACCATAGGTCTCAAAATTGCAACATAGTGATGAATCATGGCATTAAAGGTTTATGGAGACTCTAAACTTATCATCAACCAAGTCAATGGTGAATACCAAACTAAGGATGATAAGCTTACACCATACAAGAAGGTGGTAGAAATCCTCAAGGAATCATTTATCGATATCACCTTTGAACAGATACCAAGGGAAAACAACAGAGTAGTTGATGCAATGGCAACGATTGGATCCTTGCTAGATATCCCTCGCAATGTCTTGAAACACGAATTCCTGGTAGAGCAGCTTCTCATACCCACTTTTGAGGTACTAGAATCAGAATATGTGTGTGAACGCATTGGTCTCAGTGATCTTTGGTACCATGAAATTTACACCTACCTAAGATTAGGAATCCTCCCAGCCAACATTACCCCAAACCTCAAGCGAACCTTTGTCAAAAGGTCCTTATAATTTTCCATCCTAGGAGAAACCCTTTTCCGTAAAAGCATCGATGGAACCTTGTTACATTGTTTAAAACCTAAGGAAGCCCTGACTGATTTGACTGAGGTACACACTGCAACTTGTGGTTCACACTCAAGTGGTATGATCTTGGCTAAGAAGATGTTGAGAACCGGATACTACTAGCCGACAATGGAGAGAGAGGCAGATGATTTTGTCAGGTCTCTACAATTCCAGTAGCATGGAGACCTCATTCATGCACCAGCTCAATAATTATATCCCATTGTTACATCTTGGCCCTTTTTCCTAGTGGGGGATCGATCTCATATGTAAAATCTCACCCACCTCATCCAATGGCCATAAGTTCATTATCACAGCCACCAAAAATTTCACAAAGTGGGTTGAGGCAATCCCCATGACGTACATCACTGGAAAATAGATATCCAAGTTCATCTTGAACTACGTCATCTATTGATACAGTGTTCCCCAATCCATTATCTTTGATAATGGGACACCCTTCAAGAATCAGGATATTCGTGACTTGTGTAAAAAATTCAAAATCCAACACTGCTTTTCCACTCCATATTACCCACAAGGCAATGGCCAAGCAGAAGCTACCAATAAAACCATTCTGAAGATCCTTAAGAAAATAGTTAATGACTCTAGTCATGACTAGCATCTATAGTTAAATCCCGCCTTATGGGCCTACTGCACGAGCATCTGCACACCAACAAGAGCTACCCCATTTTTCCTAGTCTACAAATCAAAAGCTATACTCCCAATTCAGATTGAGCTCCTGTCCCTGAGAATATCTTTACAAAACCTCATCACATATGAGGAATATAGGGTTACAAGACTAAATGAGATGGAGTTACTAGATGAACGATGCACGGATGCCCTAAATCATCCACAGGTCTACCAGAATCACCTGAAATGGAGCTACAACAAGAAGACCAGGGAACACAACTTCCAAGTTGATGAACTTGTGCTAAAAGAGAACCAAAAGAATGTACCAAACTCGAATAGCAAAGGAAAATTTGAACCCAACTAGCTGGGACCTTTCATCATCACTGCAAGCTATAAATCAGGGGCATATCAGTTGTCAACACCAGAGGGCAAGCCTTTGCAGGAGCCCATGAATAGCTCTCACCTCAAAAAGTTTTATGCCTAAGAACTTGCAAGGTATAGAGCCAGAAAATACAAAAAAATCAGAAAAAGTGGTTACCTTGATGAAAACCTAGCAAACAGGCATCTTGGTGACAATAAAAAAATTAAAAAATATAAAAATCCCAAAAAATTAGAAAAAGTATTGAAAATAGTAAAGAAAAAAATCATCCTCAAGTGAAAACCACTTCGATGGCACTTTGGACAAGTACCTTGGTGAAAACCTAGAAAACAGATGCCAAGAGTAAATAAAGCACTCTCTATCCACTAGGATCTACACGACTCACTCACTCATTCCATCACATTTCAATAAATCATCCATCCACCCATCTACTCGCATCCATACCATAGCTTGAGTTGATGCCCATATCATATTCCACCATGGTACTACTTTGCATTTTCCGAAGGTCAGTTTGTCCTGCCTATTTGAAGTAGTCTATCACGTAACACTGGGGGCATGTCCTTGAAACTGGTGCTGGATCAGATTTGTGTATATTTTTGTGCTCTTCCTAAAACATGTCGAAAAAATCAAAAACATTCAAAAAATTTATCAAAAATCCAAAAAAACATCCAAATCATCAAATAATCCAAAACATGTCGAATTATCAAAAAATCTTCAAAAAATTCATCATTGAGTCTTGTTAGTCTTTCACCTTGTTCAAACCACATCATCTCTGAGCTTGAACATGGGCAAGGTTGATCTTTAATCATCCCCCGAGACAGTTAGGGTCAGTCCTTAGGCATCCATCGCAATAAAATGGCAATTTGTTTTCCCATCTATCTTTTCATTGAGTCAAGTACATTGTCAGTCAAACTACGTGGTCTCTGCATGTATAAAATAGGCAAGGTTAATCTATGGATCAACTCCTGGGACCCCTAGGATAGGTCTTTAAGTTAGCCTCTTCATCATAAATCTTGAAAATACCAAAAACAACCTCAAAATATCTAAAAAATCCAAAATGGTGCATCCATCTCATTTCGCTTTCACCCACGATTGTCATCAATCATAATAAATCATCATCACTTTCACCCTTTGGTAGGTTAGTCAGAAGCAAGTCTAGTAGTTTTTAATGTGAACACTCTAATCGTTAGAGTCTTGAAAGTCTAGATCAGTGAATCAACAAGTTGGTCAACTCGGAATATCAATAGCTTATCACCCAAGTTAGTCCCATCAAAACCCTGATCACAACATGTCCTAGGATGAAGCTTTCCTGCAAGGGACACAAGCATCAAGTACCCCACAGTAGTTTAGTCTTGGCTAGTGGTATGAATAACATTAGATTGTTTGGTTTGCTTTATGTGGTATTTTATTGACTTATCTTATTTTATACTCATTCCAAGGACCTCTCAATGATTCCTAAACAAAAGAACAGGGTTAGAGAGAAAGGAATGGGGCAAAGATCATTGACTCTTTTATTTACTATGCTTGTGGGATACACTTGTAAAATAACTTAGTCATATGCGCTTTGTTTAGTATGTGGGGATGATGTTTTACATATCTTGTTGACCACATAGGAAAGCTTTCTTTCGTGTGTTTTAACCTGAGATGTTTAGAATGTCTGAACTATATCCTGAATGAAGTACGTATGCTAAGTGTGAACAAGAATACTCCTATCTAATTTTCAAGTCAAAGTCCATCACACTAGGTACAATGACATCATGGTCCATTATACCTTGATGCATCGTACCTGTGTGTGTTATCAAACATAACGTAACTGACCCTGTAAAAATCCAAACTCCTAGCAATGTAAATCACCATCATTCGAACTAACTCTTTTGATTCTCAGTTCTTCTATCTTCCTTCCACACTAACATGGTATCATGATAGTAATCAAAATATTGCCAATGCATACACTCTACATCTACATAATTATTAGCATATTGCATCATATCATCATCTTAAGGGAATAATATAAATTTGTTATTCTAAGGATCTTAAGAAAGCATTGCATCATACATAATCAGTTGCACCCATTACCATTTGCATATCATTATAGCATCATTAACATCCATTAGATCATCATTAAAATACATGAAAAAGGCACAAAAAGAAGTGCATCCATACATCATATTACATGAACATAAGAAATAACATTTCATAGCATCACATCAAATTATAATGCATCCATACATATCATAAAAGGCAAACCATCTCATATATATCATCAAAAATGCACTGTTATGATACAAATCGGATCAAGTGTAGATCGAAATACATGGTACAATAGGGACAATAATATGGCCCATAAATCAAAAGTGCAAAATTGCCTATGATCAAAATGGCTAGCCCTGCTGACTGCTGCCCTCCCCCACCTGCCTATCACCATGATCCTTTGGCAGTCGCCTCCCTGTCTGCTCGGAGAATTCTAGCACTCTTCCTGCTAATGGCACTACCTATCGGTAATGTTGTTAATAGTACTCGGCCTCCCTGTACACATGAATATCAACTCATCAGCCCCGGGATGTGGAGGTTGTGCTCTCTAGCTGTCTTTAGTGACCAATATCTTGATCCCTCTCGGATCGTGTCTGGTCTTTCTCAGCTATAATTGCAATAACTTGCTACCACGCCTCAACCTGCTCTGCTGTCAAAACCTGTACCTGGCCCTACAATTGCTAAATAAATGCATCCTGAGGATCTGGTTATCCCACAGGCTATGCTACTGGCAAATATTGTGGTGCCACCTGGGGCTGCCCATCTAATCCTACTGCCTGTTGTGTCGAGTCTCTTAAAGCTAACTGCTGAGGAGGTGGTACACCTTCTCCTCCCTGACCTCTGCCTATTGCCCTACCCCTTGCCCTTCAGCATGGGATCGCTACCCCGGGAACATATGGCCATGGCCAACCCACTAACTATCTGAAAGAGGACACTGCCTCCTTTGTTGGAATTGGCTACCCCCATGCTATCTCCTTTGGGGTATGGGTGAAGAGTGCCATGTACTGATCATTGGGTTTGTCCTACACCTCACCAAATTGTCTAGCTATCTTGTCAAGAAGGTACTGCTCTAGCATAGAATGCTCTCAGCCCTGCATGAACCTCTCCTAATGAGAAAAGAAAAGTTATTGTGCATCATCGTACCACGGACCTATACCCATCCATGACCTCCATATAAACATTGTCATCTCATCCAAAATCCGTCGCCAGTAGGCCACACTGTCCGTACCCATATGGGTAAAGTGGATCTCTACCCCACCATACCACCACACAACAAGATCATTAATATCTATAATAATGGGTGTCACAACTAGGTGAAGCACTGGGATCCGCTCCCATGCCCAAATGTGTAGAAGAGTCACTCTGGCATTGAGAGCCCGACCATCTAGGTAGGAAAAATCATGCAAATCTATGTACAAGGAGGCTAGCAATATTGGTCCCCTGGCAAAGCACTCTCGATGAATGCACATTTTCTGCCATGCCAATCCCCAACTTGGACTAAAATATCAGCCACATCGATTAGGAGCTACAAGACTAGAAATAATAGCAGCCACACTCAACCTGTAGGTAGGAGCCCTACCCCGATACTGCTCCAAGTCTATCTAACTGTCACAAGGGATAAGCTCATTAAGGCCCATAACATCAAAGTGTGCATCCCTACCCTCCTCTAGATCATAGATCACTCAGACTCCATGAATGGGTAATCGGAGGATGCATCAGACATCCTCAAGGGTAATCGTGGCCTCGCTAGTAGGAAGATGAAAGGATGACATCTCAATATGCCACCGCTCGGCTAGGGCAGTCATCATACCCAAATGTGCCTAAACAACAAGGACATATGCAACGTGCCATAGCCTGAGAATATGTGCATACCCTATAATCTCTTGAGTAGTGGCCACTGGTGCTCCCTCGAATGAAGTACCTCATGACTCTCCTATGCAAGGAAAGATGCTGCATCAATTTCCCTAAAGAAAATCTACTACCTGTATCATATTTCACTTTTGGAACAACAAAAGCGACATTTTTATCAAAAGTGGTGTAGTTTGTAATGTTCCAAACTATGTCGCATGGTTGACTTTAGTGCACCCTTTGGACAAACTACATCGTGCGATGCTAATTGTGCGCACGGCTAGGTTTGGGGCCAAAACCCTAAATTCTTAAACTATGTTGCATGTCACTCTATGCATAAGCGGTTTTATATAGGACTGCACGGCCCCAACTTAGCAATTTTTGTAGCGCTATATAGCACTGTGCCATTTAAACCTAACCTAAACCCTATTTAATGCACGAAATAATGAGAAAATTGAAAGTCAGATAGGGTTACATACCACGGGCCCCGCGATGACTGGTTGTTGATGCACTCATACCTACTCTGACACATGCCAGGGAAGCTTCCATTGTGCCATCTTGTCCAAGACTTAGAGCTCAAGCTGTCAAATTTTTAGAGGATTAAGATTACAAATGCATTGAAAGTGACCCCTCCAGGTCTATTTAAGCCTAAAAATTAGGGTTTTTTGACCTAATTTGACCTTTCGATTAGGGTTTTGGGCCCTCAATCTTTTTTTTGTCCAACTAAGGGCCATGTTACATTTTTTTGGCATTTTAACTCATTTTTGGCATTCTAGGGCATTTATGGCTTGTCAGGAACCTTATCACCTTTTTTTTCGTGCGATCACCCAAAAATCAAAATTTTCGTCTGATCTCTCGAGGGCGCAATATCCTACTGCTGGGACAGCAGTGGGGAATTTGAAAAATTTGAGAAAATCTTGAACTTTGATCACAATAGTTTATTCTTTGAATCAATGCAACATGTACATTGCTTCAAAGAGGGGCAAAATGTAAACATCAAAAATGTACATTTTCGATCTGGCACACTTGATCCTGATTACTAACAACATTTCTTCCTGAATCATACTTTCAACACTTCATCATATTTTGTCTCTTAATTTAATGGATCATTATTCATCTAATTAAGTCTTCTTCCTCCAATGATTAAATTAATCAATTATATTTAATTAACCTTACAATTCCGTTTAATTAAATAAATCATTTTATTTGATTAAAATCCCTAAAGTCCTCTTATTAAATAAAATAAATTAAACCTTATTTTATTTAATCTAACATATTCCTCTTTAAGTTAAATAAATCAAATCATTTATTTAATAAATCATTTCCTCTCAATTTTGATTTAAATTAATTCATCTATTTGAGTCAAAATTGTCAAATCATCTAATTCTTCATTAAATTAATCAAAACTTTGATTAAGTTAATCCCTCTCACTAAAATCCTCTAGAGAATGCAACTTTCACAATAAATCAATTACTTTGATTTATTTAATTCTCTATTTTCCCTCACATGACATCAAAAGGGAATATTCCCTCATTTGAATTCAAAAAGGCCAAGTGGACTTGGTCCTTCCAACAAGGCATTTAACGCCTCTTACATGTCCTTGGCCTTGATCCAAGTGACATTAACTTCATTTCCCTTCCCTCTTCAACAAGTCATTTCACAAATTCAAAGTCAAACTAATTGCATTTATTCGCACTTTGGTCAAAATGTGCACAACCATTAACCAATCCCATTGTGACAAGTGGCATTCAACCATTGGATTGAAAGTTAGTCCCACATTGCTCAATTCTTGCTTTCTCTTCCAAATTGAAATCTATAAATGGGAGGCTTCTCTTCTCATTTCTCATCCACAATTCCATGCAAAGTTACTCTCTTCACATTGAGAGCTAATTTTTCCCATCACTCAAGTATTCATCATATTCAAAATTTGTAACAAGGTTATGCTCAAATCTTTTTGGAGATTTGACCATTTCTAAATCATTCACATTTACAACTTAGGAGTTGGGAAAGGGCCAATTTCAACATTCAATTGGCACCAATTCCCCCATGGGATCACTATTGTATTTGCTTAATTAGGATTAACTCTCATTTGTTTAAGTTTTGTTCTTAATTTCTTCCTAGTTTAAGTTAAATAGATGGATTTTATGGGGAATCTCTCAAGCTTGTTTTCATATTGAGCTAACGATTTGACATGTTTGTTTCTCTTGTGAATTTGTAGGTTTAGGGGTTTAGAGAGAGGTTACTTGATCTCTCTTGGTTTCAATACTTGGAATGCTATGGAGACAAAGTATGTTGCACCAACTAGTTCTCCTTCTTCCACTAATGAGATTTATAACTATGAGGATAATGAAAAAGAAAGGTATGCTATCTTTAGTGCCTTATCTAGAACTAAATGGACAAAAGTTATCTCTTTGGGAACTGCTAATGAAGTATGGGAAAAATTGAAAGATATTTATGAAGGGAATGCTAGAGTGAAATTGTCAAGGAAGCTAATAGATAAGCATATATTTGAGAATTTTAAAATGGAAGAAAGTGAAGATATTGCAAGATACTATCAGAGAGTTTAACTTATAATAAATAAAATAAAAAATCAAGGTGGTACTATGGAAGATGAAGATGTAACATAGAATATCTTGATGACCTTACCGAAGAATTATAGTGACAAGGTCTCTGCTATTGAAGAATCATATGATCCGAAGATATTTACCAGAGAGTAATTATTTGGCACCTTGATTTCATTTGATATGAGGAATTTTGGAAGAGAAAAGGAGAGAGTTGAATCAACCTCTAAAGCAATGAAGATAAAAGATGATTCAGATAGTGATGGTTCAGAAGAGTTGGAAGCAAAATTTACAAGGAAAATAAAGAAAGGTACTAGTAAGTACAAAGGTATTGTACCTTTTAAATGTTTTAGTTGTGGAAATATTGGCCACTATGCATTAAGATGTGCAAATAGAGATGCACACAAGAAGAAAAAAGATAATAATTATTAAAAAAAAAGGACAAGAAGCTTAATAAATTGTATTATGTGAGAGAAGATGTTGGAATTTCTGATGATGAGTCTAAATTTGAGGATGAAAAAGGTGAATGCTTATTTTTAGCCTTGGAGAATAAATTTGTGTCTGCTAACCATGGAAGATGTGTAAGGGAATCTGGTTCGGAGGATAAGAAGGATGAGATGGAAGATACTCTAGTTACTACATTTGATGCTAGATAGGATGAACACTATTGGGTAATTGACACTGGATATTCAAATCACATGACCAGAGATAAGAGTAAGTTTACTAAACCTAGAAAATATGATGGAGGATTGTTTATGTTTGGAGATGATTCTGGTGCTAATATTTTTGGAAAAGGTACAATTAGTCTTGATGGAAAACATAGTACTGATGATTTTAATTATGTTAAGGGCTTAAGGAATAATGTTTTGAGTGTTGGAAAAATGTGTAGAAAAGGTTTTAATCTTTTGTTTTAGGATAACATCCGTGAGATCAGAAAAGGGTCTGAAAATGTGGTGGTTGCAGGAAAAAGAACTCATGGAAATATATACTAGCTTAAAAGTGGTGATGGTAAGTGATTTGTTTATCAAGTTAATGAAATTGGTTGTGGCACCAGAGGATGGGACATGTAAACTTTGATAATCTGATTAGGATCAATTGAAGATAAGTTGTTAGAGATCTTCCTAGAATCACAAAGCCTACCAATTTTGTTTGTAGAAGTTGTCAGATGGGAAAACAAACAAGAATTAGTTTTCATATAGACCTCTGTGGTCCTACAAGAATAGGAAGCCTGAATGGTGATGGGTATTTTATGCTTTTGATTGATGATTACTCTATAATGACATGGGTTACTTTTCTTACATAGAAAGCTCAAGCCATAGATAGATTCAAAGTATTGAAAGAAAGAGTAGAGAATGAAGTAAACCTGGGAATCAAATGTTTAAGATTTGATAGAGGTGGAGTGTTCACTTCTAATGATTTTAATACATTTTGTGAAGAAAATGGTATAAAGAGATATTTATCTACCCCTAGAATCCCTCAATAAAATGGATTTGTGTAAAGGAAGAACCAAACTATTCAAGAGGTTGCAAGGAAAATGATGAAAGAAGAAAATGTTTTTGATATATATTGGAGAGAATAAATCCACACTATTGTTTACATTCTTAACAAAGTTCATATCAGAGGTAACAACACAAAGATTTCTTATATTCTATGGACTGGTGGGCTCCTATTAAATAATTTAAAGTGTTTGGAAGTAGATTTTACATTAAGAGAGATGATGAGAATCTTAGAAAGTTGGGTTCAAGATGTGATGAAGGTATTTTCCTTGGATATTCAACTAACAACAAAGCATAAATATGCTTCAATAAAAGATTGAGGAAAATAGTTGAAAGTGAAAATGTAAAGGTTTGATGAAGCTATGCATAGAACAGTTGAGATAACTAAATTTGAACTAGATGATCCTATCTATGGACAAATACAATAAGAGGAAAAGGAAGAGGAAGAAAAAAGTGAAGAAGAGGAGATTTTAGAACCTACTAAAACTCCAAAGAATGTATAGAAGAATCATCTAGAGGAACAGATAATTGGAGACATAAGTGAAGGTGTAAGGAAAAGAATCAAAGTGGTTAAGGTAAATTTGTGTTTAATTTCTAAGATAGAAACTAAGAATGTAAGTGAGGCATGCAAAGATGAGAGTTGGATGAGAGAAATGAAAGCGTAATTGTAGAAAATAAAGAAGAATCAAACATGGTAATTTGTTCCTAGACTTGTAAACAAGAATACAATTGGTTTGAAATGGGTGTTTAGGAATAAGGTGAATGAAGATGGTTAAGTAGTAAGGTATAAGGAAATACTTGTATGTAAAGGTTATTCACAGGTTGAAGGAATAGACTTTGAAGAAAAAAAATTTGTGGTGGAAACAATGGAGGCCATTTAGATGTTTTTTGGCATTTTTTGCTTGTAAATATTTCAAAGTGTACCAAATGGATGTTAAATCTGCATTCCTAAATAGAGAATTGGAAGAAGAAGTGTACATGGAGCAACCAGAAGGATTTCAGTTGTCAGAAAAACTAGACATGGTCTACAGATTGAGAAAGGCATTGTATGGACTTAAACAGGCTCACAAAGCTTTGTATGCAAGGTTGGATAGATAATTAACATAGCAAGGATTCAACAAAGGCTCCACAAACAACAATATCTATTTCAGATTTGAAGGTAAGAGAATGTTGATAGTAGTAGTATATGTCAATGACATTATTTTTGGAGGAAATGAAGGTATGTTCAAGAAATTTGCAAATGAGATGCAAAAAGAGTTTGAGATTTATATGATTCGTGAGTTGAATTTCTTCCTTGGACTACATGTGAATCAAATTGATAAGGGGATATTCATTTCACAATATAAGTATGTTAAAGAGTTGTTCAAGAAGTTTGGAATGGATGATTCCAAACCGGTTTGTACCCTTATGGTAACCGAATGAAAGCTAAGTAAGGATGATGAATCTTCTAAAGTTGATCAGAGCATGTACAAATCTATGATTGGTGGATTTCTATATCTTACTGCTACTAGACTGGATATCATGCATGCAGTATTTTTGGCTGCAATATTTCAAGAAGAACATAAGGAGACACATGTTACAGTTGTAAAGATAATATTCAAATACTTAAAGGGAACTCCACATTATGGTCTATGATATCCTAAGGATACTGATTTCACTTTGAATTCCTACACTGATGCTAATTGGGTTGGTTGTGTAGATGATCAATAGAGTAAAAGTGTTGGTGCATTCTTCCTTGGAGAAAGACTAGTTTCATGGTTGAGTAAGAAATAGGATTGAATTTCTTTATCCACTGCAAAAGTTGAGTATAATGTAGAGACATCCTGCTATACATAGGTACTTTGGATGAAGAAAATTTTGAACAACATTGGTGTGATATGTGATGAGCCTATCCATATATTTTGTGATAATACAAGTGCAATAAACATTTAAAAGAATTTGGTGATGCATTCCAAGAAAAAGCATATATATATTAGGTATAATTTCTTGAGGGAGAAGGTGTTATAGAATGAAGTCAGACTTGAATATGTGTCTACCAAGGGAAAAATTATTGACATATTCAATAAGGCCCTTCCAAAGGATACTTTTGAGTATCTCACAGAGAAGTTAGGGGTTATTTCCCCTCCTTCCTAAAATTAGGTGCACATGGAGGTACATCAATCCAGTGGATTCATAGATTCATTTTGGTCTGGACTAATGATTTAGATGTGGGTGCACTCCTAAGGGAGAGTGATCAAAGTGTTATGGTAGAAATTTTATTTTCCATTGATGTCAAAGGGGGAGAGAAATTCATGTGAAAAAGTTGAAAGAGGGAGAGAAAATCTTGTTAGGAGAAGAGAGTGCAAAAATACTTGTGCAGGTTGTCTAATATGAAAAAGAAAGGAGAAAATAAGGAGAGTGTGTATTCTATCTTTGATGGTTTTTCACATCAAGTGTTGCCAACAATGACAAAGGGGGAGATTGTTGCAAGTATGGGTGAGTTTAGTGGTTTTTTCATTAATGTTTTCATTGATTTCAACATAGTTTAGAGTGATTGTAGATGGTACAAGTATAGTTGAGATACTGTAGAAGTGTTGAGAGAACATGGAGCTATATTTATGAAGTTGAAATGTATTGATGCCAAGTGCTTTTGAGAAAACTAAGAAATAATGAAGACAGTGTTGAGTGTGTGTTTTGAGTGTGCTCTGATTATGTTCTTTGCATTTGTTTTGTGTTGATCCTATGCTTGTGTGTATCTGTAGTAGTTTTCATGAGATTCGATGGAAAATATATCCTAATTTTTAGCTTTTGGGTCAATGGAGAGTGATAGATGTGTTCACCAATGTGTGAACCTGTTTGGAAAAAACTATTTTTCTATGGATTGGGAGAGATATGTTCTTTCTCTGTATTCTTCTTGTATTTTTTTTTAGATCTTGTGGATCTGGAAGAAGGTTAATCTTGATGTTTTATATGTTATGGAAAATGTGCTTGTGGTTTGGTGCTCCAAAAGGCTTGTTCTAGAGCTACAATGTGTCTCTACTTAGTCTAGTTGGACTGTTGAAGAGTGTTATGTCCATGAAGTCTTTTGCAACTATGACAAATGTTTCTAAAGGTTTCTACGAAGTGTTCTAGTGTTTGGTTAAGCATGTTGGGTGATCCACGTGTCATCATCTTGCTGGAGATGTACGCACTTAAAATATCATTGGTGTTTTAATTAGGTTTGGACGACCTAGTGTCCACATATTTCATGAAGATTAATCATCGATTAAGGAGGTTTTTGATTGATCCAAGATGTTTTTCAGGTCCTAATTAAGGTTGTGTCTGGTCCTCTCTCATTCTTATCCACCACGAGAATGTTGAGTAGCTGGCTTAATTTGAATTTGTAAAATGAAGGATGTATAGCCGACCTTAAGAATGTTTCTAAGGTTGATGATAGTATAAAAGAAAATCAATTTGTTTTGAATTGTAGATGAATACAAGCAAGCAAGTGAAGTGTGAAAAGAAGAGTGTGTAAGAGAGAATCAAGGTAGCAGTACTTTCATGTGTTAAATTCCTGAAAGCAGTGAGTTGATGGTGTCTACAATCCTTTGATCAAGTTGTGGATGTGTTGAACCTGTTGTGGTGGATTTTCTATTGTATATCTTTATTTGTAGGCAGTGTGCTTGCTTATGGATAGTGAGTCCTATTTTTAGGCAGTGAGCCTTTGTATCTAGATAGTGAGTCCTTTCTAGGTAGTGAGCCCTCTAGTAGTGAGTCTTTGTATTTGGTATTGTATTACTATTATATTGTGAGTTAATCCACACCATGTTTTTCCCTCATTGGGTTTCCCATGTAAATCTAGTATCTCTAGTGTTTAATTTTCTAGTTATCTTTATTTCATGTTGATACTTAATAAGAGATTAAAGTTAAAGTGGAATTGATTAAGGTCAGAAGTAAAAGAATTTGGTACAACTGATTCACTCCCTCCCCTCTTAGTTATCTTGTACATTTAAACATAATATTCATGACCAAGGAGTACTCTTCAAAACGACCTTTAGAACTAATTCATAATGATCTATTCATACCAACCAGGAAAAATATTCTTCAAGGTGAAATGTATTTCATGTTACTTATTGATGATTTCTCTAGGATGACATGGGTTACATTATGAAAAGAAAAATTCGAAGCTTTCAATAGATTTAAGATATTTAATTCAATAGTTGAGAATGAAATGAATGCTAGAATCAAGTATCTAAGGTATAATAGAGGTGGTTAGTTAACATCAAGTAAGTTTGAGGAGTTCTGAGAAGAGAATGAGATAGAGAGATACTATTTTTCTTCTATAACTCCTTTGTACAATGGAGTAGTAGAAAGAAAGAATATAACTATTCAAGAGATGGAAAGAACATTGTTGAGTGAATCTTAATTTCTTGATGTGTATTAAAAATAATTAGTCTATATTTTTTCCATATCCTTATTAGAGGTCAATTAAGGGTGGATAACGCCAAAACTCTCTACGAATTGTGCTATGGGAGACTGACAATTATTAAATATTTTTAAATTTTTGGAAGAAAATGATTTATTAAAAGATATGAAAAAGGTTTGGGAAAGTTTGATTCAAGATCAAATGAAGGAATATTTATTGGTTACTCAACCAAGAGAAAATACTATGATAAAATCTTAAGCAAGGTTGTTGAAAGTGAAAATGTTAGAGTGGATGAAGAGTCACGTCAAAGCACACATAAGAAAGAAGGCTATTGGTTTGATGAATCTACCTACATAGAGGAAGAGGAAGAAAAGATTATAGAAAAAGAGGAAACACAAGAGAAATTCCCCAAGACTCCTACCAAGTATGCTAAGATAAATCAATTGGAAGATCATATCATTAGATATAAGAATAAAGGAGTGCAAACAAGAAGAATACTCACAAAAACAAATGAATAGGTGCTTTTCTCTTCTGTCAAGAACATAACCAAGAACTTTTGTTGATGCAAGCAAAGATGGAGGATGGATACAAGCAATGGAAGAATAGATAAATCAGATTGAGAAAAAATAGAGTTTAGAGTTGGTTCCAAGACCTATAGACAAGAATGTAATAGGAATAGAATGGATAACTAGAAAAAAACTAAACGAAGATGGAGAGTTTGTAAGAAATAAAGAAAGGCTAGTATGTAAAGGTTATTCACAAGTGGTAGGTATTGAATTTGGGGAAACATTTGTTTGGTTGCAAGAATGGAGGATATTAGATTGTGAAATCTACTTTTTTAAATGGAGAATTAGAAGAAGTTTACATAAAAAAACCTAAGGGATTTTAGCTATCAGTAGACCCAAAAATGGTATGCAGATTTAAGAAGGCATTATATGGTCTCAAACATTCCCTAGAGCTTGGTATGAAAGGTTAGATAAGCATCTATTTCAACAAGGTTTCAAGAAAGGTACCACCGATAGTAATTTTTACATCAAAATAAAAGATGAAAAGATTCTAATTGTTGTGTATGTTGATGATATAAAATTTGGTGGAAATGATGAGATTTGAAAGAGGTTGTTTGAAGAACTGTAGAAAGAATTTGAAATTTATATATTAGGTGAGCTATCATTCTTTCTAGAACTCCAAATTTGATAATCAGATAATGGTATCGTCATGTCTCAAGAAAAGTATGTCAAGGAAATGCTAAATATTTTTTCTATGGAAGAATGTAAACCAATGAGGACTCTAATGGTAATAGGTTTCCATTTGACTAAGGATGATCTATCACCTAAGGTTGATAAGACTTTGTATAGGTCTATGATTGGGGACGTATTGTAGTTAACCACATCCAAGCTTGATATTATGCAAGCTATTTTCCTGGTTGTAAGGTTTCAATTCATGTAAAGGTTGTCAAGAGGATTTTCATATATTTGAAAAGTACTTTGGACTATGGATTGTCATATCAAAAGGGTAATTAATTTTCTTTGAATGTATATACTAATGTTGATTGGCTGGTAGTGTTGATGATAAAAAGAAGCACCAACAATGGAGCTTTCATGAACTAGGAGAAAGATTTGTCTCTTGGTTTAGTAAGAAGCAAGACTCAGTGTCCTTATAAGCAATACAAGTAGAGCATATTACTGCAACATCTTGTTGCACCCAATATTTTTGGATGAAACAAAAATTTAAGGACATCAAAGTGATATATGATCAAACCATTCTAGTTTTGTATGACAATTCAAGAACCATCAATATTTGAAAGAATATAGTGATGCATGCTAGAACCAAGCACATATCTATTAGGTATCACTTATTATAAGAGAAATTTATAGATTAGGAAGTAATATTGGAGTATGTTCCCACAAAGGAACAAGTTGCAAACATATTCACAAAGATATTTCAAAGGATACCTTTAAGTATAACAGACCAAGTCTAGGATTTTTTCCCTTCCTTCTTCTAACTAGATGCATATTTGGTGCATATTTCTAGGGGATCAATTCAAGACACATTTTTATCTCTAGATTGATGAAATTCACCTCTTAGGGGGAGCAAGTAGAAGAATTTTGAGTTTTATGCAAATAGGAGGAGCTTGTATGCCAAAGAAAGCTTGGTTGGAGACAATTATCCCTTTGTTTTGATGTCAAAGGGGGGAGATAGATTAAGTGGAAGATATTTCATATCTGGTTGGTGTTTCCATCAATTCCAAAGGGGATATTATTGTAAGTATGTTGCATGTGTTTTCATTCATGTCAATAGTATAGAGTTTTTAGATGATGTTATCACTGTTGTTAGAAAAGTGGAAGTGTGTGGATGACTACATATGTTACAATCAAGATGTTAGTAAAAAAGTGTTATTTATAAGGTTAGATTTCATAATTTTCTACAAAAAATATTTCATGTTTCTCATGAATAAGTGAATGATTCTACGAATGTTATATTCACTTTATATTAATGTAAAATGTATAAAATAATCTCTTATTGTTGGTAGCTCAATAAGTTTCTTTGTAAAGCTTTGAAGAATGCTCTACATTCCTCCAAATTTGAAGATATTATTTTGCATTTTGAATGATAAATAGAGTCAAGTGTGAAGAATGTATCTTCCTATTCACAAAACATAGAAGTCACCATAGAAGTTTCTTGAGTAATCGGAGTTAAGACTATAATATTATAGTCATGGAAGGTTCAGATAAATGCTCCACATTTCTCCACAACTATTATTATGGTCTTGTGGTTTGGAGAATGAATTCAAAATGTCTATTTGTCTTCTCCTTTTGAGTTTTAGTCATTGAAGTGTATGAAAAGCTAAGCTATCATTGTTGCATCTCAAGATTATAATGTCTGGGTTTGCAATAGATAGTAATTATGTGTCTATTTGTTTCCACCAACATAATGTTACATGAAGTTATGAAAGAAGGGCATGGAACTATTCTTGAATAAAATTTTATTCTTATGATGTAATCTGCATGATTCTATCTTATCTCTCCAGAATCGCTTGTAGTCTCAAGCTAATATTTTGAGGGTTTATTGTTTGTTGGGTTGACATAACTATACATTTAGTTTCTTGTACCATTCTTTTGTGGCATGCACTTGTTGATGTAGATGTTGCACACACACCAACAATTACATAAATTCTCACAGAGTACCACAAGAACCTACCTTTCTTGAAAGACTCCACTTAGAAACCTAAATCTAAGGTAATCTCAGCTTGATCCCAAGGGTCATTTATTTTATTCCTTCTATAATTTATCATATCTTTCTTAATTTCCTACATTACACATAGAAACATCTTCTATCTTAACTCCTAAAATTTTAATCCCATATAGTCAAGTTCTACATCTATGTATAAAACTTCATTTTCCTAGTTGTAATTTATGATCATGTGTTCCATACATGGTTCTCTCTCTATCCTGGTCTAATTAGGAACTCCTTTCTAGGGTAACCGCATATTTGAGAAGTTAGTGGCCATATATTCATTCAAATTCTCTAACCAATATCTTCTCAATAACATCCCATAAGTGTCTGTTATCTTGACTACTTGGATATAGATATAATACTAAATCCTAGGATCTGATGCTAACTACATATGGATGTTGGTTAACTCTTTGACTATATTTACTTTATTTTTATCCAATTCAGTAAATTTCTTTAAATAAATAGTTCATGTTAAGCCTAGAGTCTGGCATATGGACAAGAAATCACATTGGTAGATGCTCCTAAATCTACCACACAATTATGAATATTTTTATGAAATATTCTTAGTGAAAAAAAATGGTGGGGATTCTATCTTTCCTTTATAAAAGGCTACATGTGTATCCACCATAGCAACTATGTTTTTGTCTCTTTCCTTAATAGAGTTGTCTTTCACCTATGTCTCTTTACTGACTATTCTTTCTTTGGGAAATTCTTCTAATGTATTTAAGAAAGATTTTCAGATTATAGGTGTTTTAAACAATTTAGATAAAAGGATGATCTTTAGCTTTCTAATTTCTTATGCCAAATAATTAGTAAACTTACTTTGATATGAAAATTCATTTTTACCACTTTGTGGATTATTTTGAGAATTATTGTATTGTGAGGTCACCTTTGATAACCCCAAAGTGTTACTAGATTTATCATCAGGTAGAGTGATGAAGTTATTAGGTGGGATTGACATGGTAAAGTTCCCTTTAAATCTTCTTCCACCATTGGTTTTACTCCTCATATTATAGCTATGTCATTTTGGATACTATTGAAAAGCATGAATTTCATCAGCTTCATATTGAGGTTCATTTTCATCTTGGTAAGGAAATGTTTAGGTTTCCAAAGTCATGGCTGAACTATCTTCTTTCTCATAGGTATGGCCCTTGATAATGGTGGGTGACTCAAAGCATACATAACTATATTGTACTAAAGTGGAGTCATATTCGGCTGGAACTAACTCATTCCCCTCGGGTGGGTGAGAGTCACACTGGTCATTATGGTGCATTGTAGCCAAAAAAATGTTCGACGTAGTTTTAAACTACGAACAATCTATTTCTATATCAGAATTTGTATTATGAATTCTACACCAATTATTCATCAAAAGTTTAGCTAAATTCACCTTAAACATAGACCTATCCTAGAAGGAATTAGCATTATTTAAAGGTGTTGATACTCCCCCATTTTTTGGTCATGTGTTCCAAGGTCTAGGTGGTCTAGGAGAATTGTAAGCTTGACCTTACAAATTTTGATTGTTATTTTGAGAATAAAAGTCTTGATTTCTTAGTTGTGTAACCTTGGTCGTTAATCTCTTAAGTTAAGCTATTATTTCCTTAATCTCTTCTTTATCTTCTTGGGTCTTAACTCTTTGAATCTCTAGAGCCTACATGAAGAAATAATTTCTATTGGGATGTATTTTGTGATAGTTGGGCTAGGATGTGGAACTAAAGCTTGACTATTTCCATGTTGAAAGAAATAGTTTTGTAGAAATTTCCTATTCTTGACCATTGAAGGAAAAGATTCAAGAGTCATTGTATGATTTAAAGGAACTCCAATCATACTCATGATAGGATAGTTGTTCAAACCATTCCCTCCATTCATAGAAAATCTACTTCCAAGGTGTTCCATTTCTAGATTCACACTTATGGCCTCCACATAGGCTTGAGTTGAGGTAGTAGGAGGATTTTACCTCCATTTTACAAACATCGCAGTCAATGGATCAATTTCCATGTAATAAATGGCAACAATAGAAAAATTTTCTACCACATAAGGTCCTTGTAACCTAGAATAAGACTTTTGGAAACTATCATTAAAAGCAATTATAGGTTCAACATAGAACATTTTAATCTAAGAAAAAATGATGATATAGCAAGGCTAGATCTACTAGTATTCTGAACCTAGATAAGAATGTGTTTTCCATGTCCTACCATATCCTAACAAAATTGTAATGCCCCGCCCAGTAACCCTAAAGGAAGTTGTAATTAACGACTTAAGCAAACCAATTTTTTTTAATTTTTTTTTAAAGTGCAATCAACATACACATTCACTTACTAATTACAACAACCTCTAAGGCTACAAGATTAGGATTACTTAACCCACACATACATTTTACATAAAACCATAGCATTAATAACTTTATGAAATAAACAACATACAACATAAGGATACAACATAACATAATAAGATAATTATCCAAGATACAATTTCATAATCATGTACTTAACGAAATAGTTACATCACTCATTCCCAGAATGAGGCAATAGTACATAAATGTTATAATCATAGAATTCCACCTCATAAACATAAGAGGGATAAAATAATTTATACAAATATAAATATTACAATGCAAGAATATACAACAAGAACCGTGAGTTGTCCATCTAGATGTCTCGCCACCAAGTTCTGAAGATCACTGGGGACCCAACGGTGTATGGTGCATGTTCCTCCCAACCAAGTAGTACCCAAAGGCCAACCCCCCATGCTAGGAGATAGTAACAAAGTAAGATGGACAAATATCTACAACCACTAACCAAAGACAGACTCATACTGACACAACCAAACACAAGTACAACAAGTACAACTCAACATCACTGACATAGGTCACATTGCTTCCAAACATAAAATAGATCAAGTATGTTCAGAGAACCATACACATAACATAAATACCAACTAATAGTTGTCTTAGACAGAGTGTCATCGCACAGCTCATAATAAGTTACCCTCAATGGATCTTCATAGGCTCTGGTGATCCTGGTGGCCTCTACTGACCCTCGGCCCTCATACTTGCTAATGTGGAATCAAATACCTCTCATATAGACAAGATAGATGATTATGCCATTTCAGGCCTTCCCACTCATTCCAAGCCTTAACTAGCACTTAACTATGAGTGAAGCTAGAACTTATCATTTTAGTGTGTAGTACTCCCCAAATTTATAATTTTAGTTATCACTTGATTAAACTACTTCCATAGGTTACCCAAATCTTACCTCTTCAAGGCTCTAGCCCCTAATGGAAGCCACTCGTCTATTCGACAACACACAAACAAACTAATCACCAAGGGAATCACAAGTGCATACTACCTAGGTATCAAAACCACTCCATCTCAAGGAGGAAACAAATAATAGAACTCACTCCAAACATTTTGGAGGCAACAAAACACACAGTCCACTCCTTTCACAAGAGGTACAAAACATCCCCGTTCATGGAAACCGGGTGAATACTGAAAATACACCATGCACTACCCAAGGGAAAACAACTAGTTGACATAAAGAATCGGCAACCCTCATCCTCTAAGATTATCCGGAAGACTTACAATATTGGACTAAGACTTAATCCCATATCCCAAAATACAACTTGATGACATAACTATTAAAGCATTCAAGTCATTAATCAAATCTAATATTTGGGTTTCCTAAATCCATCCTCAAACAATAGGAACATTGAAAAAGTCAAAGACACAATAATTGGGTTAACTCAAACAATCATATAACCATATTTCCTCTTTTCATTAGTAAGTCTTAAACAAATTAAACTCACATCTCTTTGTGAAATACGAGGAAAATAAAACATTTAAGGCAATCACGAGGAAATTACTATCTTTGGATATTCTAAATCCATATCAATTCCATATTCCAATCACAATAATTAAATTGCTCTAATAGATAATGAATAAATTAAACTAAATAATTACCTCATCAGTCTAAACAAATCCTTAATTTACTTTTAATACAACATAAAACTATTGCAAATAATCTTTTCAATTTTCTATCCAAATCCTATATCTCTTTAACTTTCCATTTAAAAAAACATGTAATTTATAAAATATCTTTTTTTTTCCTTATCTAATTGCCCATGCAATTAAATCTTATCTTTAAAAAAATTCCATGCAAAACTCAATTACATGCATCTAAATAACACAACATAAAATATTGCATATATTCTCAATAGCAACCACTCATATAATATTTACATTGAATATACATCCATATACTTTAACTGTATATATATACTTTCTATATAATATCCACTATTTATTTTTATTTTATTTATTTTTATATCCATTCAACAAATTGAAATAAATAAAACCTTACTAACAATATTACAAATTTACCCACTAAATATTTTAATCATTTCATTATTTTATATATATATATATATATATATATATATATATTTAATATAAATTAAATAATATTTAATATATATCAAATAATATTTAATTCACATAATAATAAAATCTGAATTTCCAACTATCATTAAATTTCCATTATTATGGAATTCACATTTAATCACAAAAAGGGCGGCAAAATAAGTTTACGCCATAATCATCAAGCCCGGAATCCCAAGGTACACAGAAGGGCTCCAGACTGTACTAAGTACAGCCAATCTCAATACCCTGGGCATCGATCTGTACTTAGTACAACCAACCACCCTTAGATGGGACGGAGGGGGCAGTGCTCCTTGTGGGCAACATGTCCCCCAAGAGGTGGGCGCACTGCCCACAGGTAGCATTTTCACCACCCAAGGCAAGTGGGCGATGGGGGTTGACCTCCCCACCAACCACCAAACAAAAGATTTTTATTTTAATATTATATTTTAAACACGAAAAAATATCATTCTTTTCCCATAGCATTTGTCAGTTGTATGGCGGTGAATGTAACATTAAAATCAATATTTTTTTTTAACATGATATTGTATATATATATATATATATATATAAATTCATTATATATATATATATATATATATATATATATATATATATATATATATATATATATACAGATTTAATATGATAGACAAATTGGGGAAAAAATTATAAAAATATTCACCTATAGTTGTAGTTGTGCAATTTTTCCAGAGAACAACCCAAAATTCTCAAAGGTTCAAATCTAAAACATTTAATCTATTTTCTTGAATTCATAATCAATAAAATAATAAGAAAACAGAAACGATCTAAATTAAAACCAGAAGTTTCTAAATCCTCAAGGTTTCTCCACCTAATTTCTATAGAGGTTTTTTCAAAATAAATTTGATTTTCTATAGAGGTTTTAAATTTTCTAAAATAGATCTAATGCGTTGTTCAACCTTTAGGTTTGATTCAAATAACAAAACAATCCATTTCCCCAAATAAATTAAATTCTACAAAGGTTTATACAATCTTCCCCAAATTTCATATTAATTTAAATCTAATTTCCATTAACAAATCCAAATTCCCAATGAATTCAATAACAGTTTCTGTAAACAATATAAATTTGTTTTAAACAAACAAGAACAAGAAAAACATGGAACAAAACTTGGATTTTGAAGCTACAGGAAAAGATGAATTTCCGATACAATGTCTCCTCCAAGAATCTCACGAATTCTCTTCTACCATGCAATGAATTCAATCCCAAAACTCAACCAATGTGGACAAACTTTCCTCAAACCAATTCTACAATCAAAAATTTCTTCAAACCCTTCTCTATACTATTTTTCCCAAAAATTCTTCTCCCAAAAAAATCCATGAATTTTCAATAATCTCTTCTTATTAATTAAACATGCACTTCAGTCCTAAATCAAAATATCTTAAACCACCAAATCAAATTTTGCATGCAATATATTAATTCCAATTAAATTAATTAATTTCCAAAATTGAAACTAATTTCCATTTAATTTCCCAATATAATTTAGTAACTTCTAATTCAAATTTAATTCCCATATAAACATTTATTTACAATTTCTAATTTAATTTCCCACTAATTGAAATTAAATTCCAAAATTAATTTTAATTCTTTCCTTTCCTTTAATTTTCTAACATCACATTTAATTAATTAATTTAATTATTCAATAACTAAATTTATCCCCATGGATTAAACTTAATTAATTAAATTAATTAAATTTAATCAATTACTTTAAATAATAATTTCTATCCACTTTGTATACTTTAAATAAATAACCATCAACATGATTAATGCAATTATTCTAAGTATTTATTTCCAAAACAAGAATCTTTTCGAAATTAAATAAGATTAAAGCAAGGCAATCAATGAATCAACACACACGCTTGACGACACACTAAGGCTAGGGTGTAGACTTGACACAAGTTACCTAGCTACTATCTCCCTTTCAACTTAACCGTTGGATCGACACGCTCAAACCTGTGAAACCACGTGGAGTCGGTGTCATGTACTTGCAAACCTGAAAACATAATAACCAACATCATATAATATAACAGCATATAATACACACCGTGAAGAGGAAATCACAGAATCGCAGGGCACTCGCAAGCGAGTGATGCGAACCCGTCCCCTTCACCAATACACTCATCCAGACTGACACTTCCATCATAATCCAATAATCTCATAAGCAATTACATGTTATATCCACTGACATCATTACACCAATTAAAGCATGTAAAACAAATCATCAAAGAAACCACAGCACACAATGATAGTTCGTTGCTCTATAAATAGCGATCAAATACACCCATAGAATATAGTATCTGAATATCTAGAAACATCAATCAAAGCAAAACAAGGACACACTATCCAATCCAGAAAGCAAAACAGAGGGGTGTTACATTCTCCCCCCCAAGGGTTAGGCTTACTCCTGGAAGCCTACACACACGTAGGGATATAACTCCCTCAAACAAACTGCATAAAAAAAAAATCAAAACCTCGACCTTGTCTGCGTCTAGGAGGCATACTCCTACACAGACACAAAAAGGTATTATACAAGGTACACTTGAAAACCTACGCAACTAAGCATAATGGGTACATGATAATCCCAGAGCACCCAGTGTTTAAACCTAGGCTTTGATACCATGTGTAATGCCTCGCCCAGTAACCCTAAAGGAAGTTGTAATTAATGACTTAAGCGAACCAATTTTATTTTTTAATTTTTTTTAAAGTGCAATCAACATACACATTCACTTACTAATTACAACAACCTCTAAGGCAACAAGATTGGGATTACTTAACCCACACATACATTTTACATAAAACCATAACATTAATAACTTTATGAAATAAACATCATACAACATAAGGATACAACATAACATAATAAGATAATTATCCAAGATACAATTTCATAATCATGTACTTAAAGGAACTCCAATCACACTCATGATAGGATAGTTGTTCAGACCATTCCCTCCATTCATAGAAAATCTACTTCCAAGGTGTTCCATTTCTAGATTCACACTTATGGCCTCCACATAGGCTTGAGTTGAGGTAGTAGGAGGATTTTACCTCCATTTTACAAACATCACAATCAATGGATCAATTTCCATGTAATAAATGGAAACAATAGAAAAATTGTCTACCACATAAGGTCCTTG
The DNA here is from genome assembly GCA_007115665.2 of Sequoiadendron giganteum. Taxonomy (NCBI): domain Eukaryota; kingdom Viridiplantae; phylum Streptophyta; class Pinopsida; order Cupressales; family Cupressaceae; genus Sequoiadendron; species Sequoiadendron giganteum. The sequence continues at coordinate 262,624,684 of CM021101.1, forward strand.
TAACCTAGAATAAGACTTTTGGAAACTATCATTAAAAGCAGTTATAGGTTCACCATAAAACCTTTCAATCTAAGAAAAATGATGATATAGCAAGGCTAGATCTACTAGTATTCTAAACCTAGATAAGAATGTGTTTTCCATGTCCTACCATATCCTAACAAAATTATTGGGTAGGTTGATATACCACTGGTAAACCTCACCACTCAACATGTATGGAAACAACCAGCACACAACATCTTCATGTGTTGAATCCTGGCTCTCAAGCATGTATCTTTGAAGATACTTATATGCTCTTTCACATGTTTGTGAAGATAGTACTTTGAACACAATTTATCCAGATTCTTTGGAAGATCGCTATATACAACGAATTGAATAGGAGACTCTACATTAAATAAATCTGTCGCTACAAGTGGAGGTGGTATAATAGAAGTCAAATTATGTGATACTATGTTTATAGGCCTTGACCCTTAGGTCCTAGATGACATACACCGAATAAGTTTGACCAATGTCACACAAGGATTGCTAGACCAAGACCTAGTGACTCTATGGGACTCAAACTTCCTTCTTTTAAAATAAAGAAGGCCCTCCTTCTAGTGCCCCACTTCTATTGACATGGATGTTGCACACACACATGAACAATCAAATAAATTCTCATAGAGTATCACAAGAACCTACCTTTCTTGAAAGAATCCATCAGTAAACCTAAATCTAATGCAAACTTAGCTTGATCCCAAGGCTCATTTATTTTCTTCCTTTTGGAAGTGCTCATATATTTCTTAATTCCATGTGTTACACATAAAAAAATATTCTATCTTAACTCTAGAACTTTTAATCCCATATACATCAAGTTCTACATCTATGTATAGAACTTCATTTTCTTAGTTTTAATTTGTGATCATGTTTCTCATACATGGTTCTCTCTCTATCTTGATCTGATTAGGAACTCCATTCCAGGGTAACCACATATGTTAGAAGTTAGTGGCCATATATCCATTTAAATTCTTTAACCAATATTTTCTCAATAACATCCCTCAAGTGTCTAGTATCTCGACCACTTGGATATCAATATAATACTGAATCCTAGGATTTGACGCTAACAACATATGGATGTTGGTTAACTCTCCAAGTACATTTACCTTGGTTTTATCTAGTTGAGTAATTTTCTTTATGGAACTATCCTTGGGATCATGTTGAGTTTGCATTAGATTTAGGTTTCCTCACAAAGTCCTTCAAGAAAGGTAGGTTCGCATGGTACTCTATGAGAATATATTTGACTATTGATGTGTGTGTGTAACATTCATGTAACCAACACCATCATGGGAATCCATTGAATTAAATTAGGTCCTACTTATCTCTTGGCTTGAACTGCATTGAATTTCCCTTTCTCATGGATGATTTTGAGCCAAATCAATATGGTTGTTGCATGTTTCATGTTTATACATTTTAGTGTGGCCGGCAAGGAGAATTTTTTTTATACTTTTGGAAGGTATAAATGAAGGATCAAATGTGTGGTCAAGTGATATAGGTAATTTTCTATATGATGAATATAGTGAGCTGAAAGAAAAATAATATATGTAATGTGTTGAATGCAATGAGCCATCAAAATTTTGTAAGTGTATGCTAGAGGCAATGAGCCAAAGGAAATAGTGCAATTTTGAGTGCTAGAGGTAGTGATAAAAAGTAGAGGAGTTTGAATTTAACAGAGGTAGTGAGTTCCAGGTAACATAAGTATTGATAAATTTCAGTTGTATGTTAAGGTTGTAAACCTCTACTACAAGTGTTGTATTGATCAAGGAGTTGTTAAATTCCTTTGGTTAAAGACCATAAAAACCTATTATAACTAATATTCAATTTTGTGAGGTTGGATTTGGAAAGTAGCTCTAAGTAGCTTTCTCACCATGGTTTTTCTCTTGTTGGGTTTTCCACATATATTTGGTGTTTTATTGATATGTTTTTGAATTGTGCTAATTGAGGGGTACACTATTTCACCCCCCTTTTATTTTATTTGTGTGTTCTAACAAAAATAATGTTTATTAACCATCTATGTTCCCATAAGAATCCTACGGGTAACATGATTTGGGGACATAGGTCTTTGACCCAATTATTCTACTATGACAATGAAACCTTCCATTGATACACTAACATAATCATAAGTCACACATATGATGATATTCTAATAGGAATACAATCCAAAATGCACCACATGATACATTACCAAAAAAAAATATTTTTACAATTCAGGCATACGGAATACAAAGTATTCACTTTGAATGTATTAGTCACATAAGACATTTAAAAATGTTGAATCATAATCCAAAACATTAACAACCAACTCCAAATAAAATGCATCCACGTACAAACATCCCAAGAGGGAACATACAAATAAAGAAGACCACTCAAGGGTCACTACATATTCACACATAATAGGAATTGAGACATCAAGATGGAAATCACATACAAAAGCGCTTATTGGTAACTCAAGGTTCTAAATAACCCTCAAACAAATGAATTTTTCAAACATATCACACTATAAAAAAATTACAACACATAACATCACACTTATACATGCAAAGGCCCATGCAACGATCTCACATGATAATCAACACACCAAAGAGTGATCATTCCCCACTCAAGAGACTCTCAAGAAAGGGTATATTCCCATCCCTATCCAATTTGTTAGGGTTTAAGAGGTACTCTTCCTCCTCAAACACACTGCATGTGTTGGTTCACATTGAACACTTATAAAGTCCATTCAAGGAACCCATTCAGCCAAAGACCGACTCCTTGAAAAATAACTTGAGTGATCATGCAACAAGAACTAAAACCCACGTGGGAAAGAACATGAACTAGAGATCCTAGTGCTGAAACATGGGATTTGATACTAGATTTAATGACCTAAGACAAAACACTTAGAATAAAACCTAATAGAACAATTTGTTTTTGAAACAAGGAAAATAATGTCAATAATGTAACAATCATAGGTAACAATTGTACAAGAACATGCACACAAGTATCATATGAACATAATGACACAAATACAAAGAAAATACAATGTAACCTCACCATTACATAAGCAAGGTATAAATATTAGAACAATAACCACTCATAGGATAAATTGTAATGCCTCGCCATGCAAACCCCAAAGGTCAACAAACACTAACCAAATTATGCAATAATTTTGTTTTTTTTCAATAGAACATAACATATGATGAACAATAAACTACAATACATATAATGCAATTACACATATATAATAACATCTATGTCCTCTGGGGTGCACGTGATAGAATTACATAACACAAGCCATTCCATAATGATAGTTAATGAATCCCAAGATTATACTATAAAACCATGATACGGTAAAAGATTACAATAATCATACATCTAATATAATCCAACAAGTAAGGAAAAATATCCACATATGATAACTCAACATAAACAAGATTAATTTATTCCCAACAACCATAAACATACTATCTTCATGTGAATTATATGGAGCATATTTCCACAGATACAACACATCAAGGATATAATAATAAATTACATAATACTTCCCTTATATCAATGGGAAGAGTACATAAAGTACAAGAATAATACATGAATGAAGACTAAGGTAAAAAGCATAGAATAGTCTTCAACCAAGTGAAGATCTGGAAACTTTGCATCCATTTTCGCATCATCAACACAGCCTGGGAACCCAATGGGATGCATAGCACATTCCACCCGACCATGTGGACCTGAAGGCCCACCCACCATGCTAGGAGAAGACAATAAAGACTCACGCCAAAAAATAATCAAGTGGAAAATCAACAAGACTCAACAATGCAAGAGTAACCAAAAACATGATTAACAAAAATATCAAAATGACTACATAATATGGCCACTTCTAGAGGCACACAAGGGAAATAACAAAGGGATACTATGGGAGAGTGTCATTGCATGGTCTTATCATGGGTTATCCCAATTGCCTCTCTATAGGAACTGACCCCCATCTATGGTTATCCTGACTATCTCACACTAGGCACCAACCCCATAGGGTGACTCATGCAAGACGACTAGCCTCTCATGAGGATGAGGTAGTGATCTTTCCAAACACATCCTTCTCAACCCACACTTATTTTATGTAAGCCCTAACGGTGTGGACAAGGTATATTACTATCTTAATTATTATGTTCCTACTCAAACCCACTAGTTTATTTTATTAGGTTTCCACTTGTTTAACCAACTCTTCCATGGGTTATCTAGACTACCCTTTGTGCGCTAGCCCCCATGAAGAGCCACCCTCCCTAATAGCCTTGAAACAAAACTCACCACATGAAGGGGTATACCAATACATAAAAAGCACTAAAAATACCCACAACCACCAAGAACATGTGTGATGCATAAACTATAAGACCCCTCCATTTTTTCCTTTTGGACCCAACAGTGTCCTGTTGGTTGTGCGGTGTTTTCTGTTAGTACTTGGAGTGTGGTACTCGATTTTTTATTGATCATTGTTTGCATAATAATGTGCTTGTTATACTTTGATGTGGTGGTATATTATTCAGATGTTATCATTATGATATGCTTAGATTAGCATTGCAAATATTTGAATTAATGATGTTTATGTTGGATTAAACTATTGATGTTAAAATTCGTCAGTTAGTAGCATTGTATGGGTGAAGGGGACGGGATTGCATCACTCGCTTGCGAGCGCCCTGCAATTTCGTGATTCCCTCTTCACGGTGTGTTTTCTATGATGCGGATATACATGTACTATTGTTCGCAGGTTGACAGGTACAAGACACTGACTCCACCTGGTTTCACAGGTCTGAGCGTGTCCATTGCCAACGGCAGTTAATTGGGAGATAGTAGCTAGGTTTCTTCTGTCAAGCCATCACCCTAGTCTTGTGTGTGTCGTAGGTTTTGGTCTGGGTTGTTGAATTACATATTATGCTTCTCTTGCTTTGATTTTATTATATTGCAAGTTAGAAGAGTTAAATAAATTACTATGTGGTTAAATTGTTAATTTAATTAATCCGATTATATTGTGAAAAATGTTATTTTATTTAAGGATTAATTTAATGTAATTAATAAAATAAATAAATCTTGGATTTGATTTATTTTATTAATTTATTTAAATTAATTATGTCGAAAAGAAGTTATTTATGCATCTTGGTAATTGTAGTTCTTCTTAAATTAAAGTAAATTGAAAGCTTAAGAAAATGTTATTTTATGTATGGGTTAATTTAATGTAATTAATAAAATAATTAAATCTTGGATTAGATTTATTTTATTAATTTACTTAAATTAACTATTTTGAAATGAAGTTATTTATGCACTTTAGTGATTATAAGTTTCTTGAATTGAATTAAATTGTAAATTGAAGGAAAAGTTAAATGTTATTTTTGGAAATTAGAAAAAGACAAAATTGGAAAATAGGGTTACTTTCAAAAGTTTGACTTTAGGGTTTGAGGAGATATTTTCTTTTTGGTATTAATTGTTTTTTTTGGGGAAAAATGGGGGGGATGAAGAAATGGAAAAAGATGGAGAAGGGAAGAATTTAGGGTTTTGGGGGTTTTTGAAGTTGCATGGAGGAAATGGATTGTGAAGAGGAATCATGGCACCTTTGTGGATCTTATCAAACTTCTGGAAAAAGAGAAGGAGCTTGGATCTGAGGAGGAGACTTGCACCATTTGGCCATCTCTCAAGCTTTCTGAAAACAGGTTTTCTTCTTGTTAAAATTTGATTATTTTGAAAATAATTCACAATATGAATTGCTGTTTGGAAATTATGAATTTAAAACCCTGATTGTTTTCAAGACTAAATCCATGTTAGAAATTTTTGTGGTTGTCCTTCCTTTCCTCTATGCTAAAGTTGGAGAATTCTATTGAGAAATTTATTTAAAAATAAATAAAATTTATCTGTTAAAATCTTTGTAAGATTTGAGTATTTTCTGGTTCTTCAATTTGACTGTTTTGTTGAAACTGTTTATTTATATATATACTTATATATACATATATAAATTTGCATATATGATTAATAGATATATACAAATATATACATATATATGATATATATATATATATAAAATATTCGAAATTTATTTTTATACTGGAAAAATCGCCATTGGCGAAGTCGAAAATCCGCAGTGAATAAACTAGGGTTCTGTTGTTTTTATTTTATTGTTTTATTTGTATTGGGGGGGACTGTGGGAGGCGCTGCCCCCACTGCCGCCCCCATACAGGGGACGGCTATCGAGGCAAAACCTCCACGCAGCCCCCATACCCACCTCCCTACGCCGCCCGACCGCCACTCTTGGCTCGGTTGTGTGTAACACAGTCGGCGCCCTTAGGGGAGCCGACTGTGTTACCCACAGTCGGCCGAAGGTTTGGTTCGGCTGTGGTTTCATGGCCGGCGACCCTGCAATGTTTCATGGCTGCCGAACCTCATGAAATCCGCCGCCTCAAAAAAAAAAAAAATTTATTATAAGAAAAAAAAAAAAAGCATGCCCTAAAAATGCACGGGAACTTAGGTAGCGTGCGTGCGGCCCGAGGCAGGGGTGCGTCCATAAATTTGAAAATGTGAGTTGTTTTAGGAAATAAAATACTTTTAACATTACAAATATTATATTCTTATAATATTAGATTATAATATATATATATATATAAACAATAAAATATATATATATATTATATTTAATATTTTATTATATAATACTTGGTATAATTAATTATTAAAAATTAAATGATGAAATAGGCATATTTATATTTCATATTGTGTAGTTATGAGAAGGTAGATTCAATGATTGCATGATTTAAATTTCGTTCGGAAAGTTTAATTGATGGAATTTAGTCAAAATGAGAGTTTCGTTTTAAAATGATATATTTATATTCTAAATCGAAGGAATGAGGTTTGTTTTATTATTAAATGCAAACATTGGAGGATTAAATACTTGATCCTAGGTTATATCAGAATTAACGGAATTAAGATGATATAGTGGGAAAATAATAAATTGAGTTAACATAAATGGTTAATAGACAAACCATTAGAATTTTAAACATTTAGTTGTGGCTTTTATTTTAATATATGTGTATAGATTTTTAAATACATATGTATTAAAATATAGTTTTAATGATGTTGAAATTAAATGTATTTGTGAAACTTAGATTAAGTTCAATAGCTCAATAGTTCAAATTAACTATTTGATTTAGAGTTAAATGAGAAAATTATAAATCAGGTGCAATAGTCATATTAGTGAATTGAGTTAAAATATTATTTTGGGAAAAGACAACTATTGAATTTCAAATAATATATTTATTAGTGAAATTAATTAAGGTTTAAATGAATTATTTGGGAAAGTAGAAATAGGTGATGTGAAGGAGTATGTCTGAAATGACCAAGTAAATAATTATTTTCATTATTACCAGTGATTAAGTAATTGAATATTAGTTTAAAACTCTCCTTATGTCAAAAAGGGATATTGGTAAATCTGATTTAATATGGCAACAAGCTAGTGAATTTTAATTGAATAAAGTGGATTTAGGAAATGCAAAGAAGGTGTAGTTATGATTAAAATTGCCTGTTTAAAATGTTGTTTCTCTTATTATTGAAAGAGTAATTATAGGATTACATATTGGGGTTAAAATTTGGCATGTATCTGAAGGAGGTAATATTAAATTAGAATTGATAAAACTATAAATTATTGAATTCTATAAAAGGCACAGGATTATGTTGGGTTTAAAGTAGTCAAGGGAATTGAGTTAGTTATTAAGTTAGAATTCTTCCTTCGCTACAACAGTTGAACCAATTGATTTTAATAGTTTATTATTCTGTGAAGACAATTAGTATATTTGTATGTGAGATCCTTTGAAAAGAAAATGGATTTAGTATATCCAAAGGTAGATGTTTCATTTGTGTCAGTGATTACTTCCTTCGTACTTTTATATTGGCATTTGGGTTAAATATGTCTTTAGTTTGTTAAAATCTTACGTAAAGGGTTAAAGTAAGTGGGTTGTCATATCATGTATCAACCTGTTTTAGGAATGAATGAAGTTCATGTTGATTTTATTATTATTGGAAGAGCAATTATGCGATTTAATATTTGGGTTACATATATTGTTCCTTGTCTAGAAGAGGCGTTGTTTAATTGGTTTCACTGCGTCATTAGATTTATGGTTTAGATTAAGGAAGTGGATTTAAGGTATCCAAAATTAGTTTATTCTTTGCAAGTGCTTGTGTGATTGATTTCTTTGTGTTCATGATTGAGGTAATGGGTTAAGTATCTTGGTTTGTAAGTCTTCAAGTGAACCCTTGAGTTTGGAAGTTGTTGTTGTGAAGTCAACCTTTTGTTAGTTATGTGATTAGTACTTGTGGCTGTGTCAATGATCTACCCGATTTCCATGAATGGGGATGCATGGTGTCTCCTGTGAAAGGAGAGGTTTATATGAATAGTGGCTCCTTGTAAGGAGTGGTTTTGTTGTGCTTACTCTCTCCAGTGCTTGGAGAGGGCTTGACTTATGTTTCCTCCTGGTATTGGAGTGATCGTCTTATCTGTTGTTTGTTCTTGGGTCTCCCGTGGTATTGTTTTGAATGTTTGTTGTAAAGTGAAAAGTGTCTTCCATTAGGGGCCAGAGCCGTGAAGGGTAAACTGGATAACCTTGGGAAGGAGTTTATTCGAGTGTCATCTATTGCAATGTGATCCATGTCAGTGATGTTACAGTAGCCATGTAGTGGGTATTGGATGGTTTGTGTTTGGTTTTCTTAACCTACCTGATCTGTCATACGTGGAAGCAATGTAACTCTGTTAGAGTCATACTTTGTGTACTTGTGATGTAATTGATTTGTACGTGTGTTGATCTTGAGTTGTACTTGAGTTAATTTTGTGTCAGTTTGAACCAGTTTGATTTCAGCCTGTCTAGAGGTAGTTGGTCTTGTCATGGTACCTTGTTACTATCTCCTCGCACGGGGGGTGGACCTTTGGGTTCCACATGGTTGGGTGGTGTGCACCTTACTCCGTTGGACTTCCTTCTTGTTCATGTTGACGAGGTTTCCAGTTGAAGAGTTCGTGAGATCCAGTTATTTTGTATGCTTTATTCATTTATGTAATCTTGTTATTTATTGCCCCTCTTTGTTCTTGAGGTGGAAATTGTTATATGTATTCATGCTTTTGGATTTACCTCATTCGGGGAATGAGTGTTGTAATCTTATTGTAAAAAGAGATCTCATGGTATCTTTAATTCTCTCTGATGAATTTATCTTGTAAGGAATGTATGTGTTATTCATTTCATAAGCTTTTAAATGTTGTGGTTTCTTTTCATGATTGTAGTTCGTGGGTTATTAGGTAACCTCAGTCTCGTGACCCTAGGGGTTGTTGCAACGTGTAGCGAACTTTCTTATTTATTACACTTTTAAAAAAAAAAAAAATTAGTTCGTTTATTTAGTAAATTGCAACTTCCTCTAGGGTTGCGTGGCGGGGCGTTACATAAACCCTCTCACTCAAAGCCATGCCAATAGGAAAAACCTCATGATAAAAGGTACACCCATAAGAGCATAAAACCAAAAATGAAATCAATGAATCAAAAGGAAATCAATTCATGGACAATCCAAATGAATCAAGTTTCCCATCACCTCTGGAAACCTATTGAATGGACTACCTTTAAACCCCCAATAGAGAGTAACATATTGCTACGAGTTCCCACATAGTTTTCCCACATGACCAAAACACAAAATCTCATCAAATCTGGAAGAATGCAAAAGAAAGATGAAATCAATCATGGGAACATAAAAATTAGTCTTACTAAATAAAACATGTAGAGTTCAATAATGGGAATAAAAAAATCAATCTTACTAAATAAAAAACATGGAAAGTCACAATAGATTCATCACTTAAAAACATTGATCTAGTTACATTGTACAATTCCTTAGTCAAATACAATCATTCTAATATTAATAATTTCTTCTAACAAAACTCATTTAATCACTCAATTAATTAAACTCTATGATTTCTAACTACAATTACAACCATTTGCAAATGAAATATCCCATCTGATTATTTAAATCAATTTCCTAATGTAGTTACATCTACTAACCCATATATAAAAAATTACCAATTTTAAATTTCTCTTCTCTAAATAGTGAATCATCAAATATACATATTTCAATAACCAATTTTACAAAAAAGGTTAAATCATTATTCCCATTATATCCTTACTCTATTATAAGTAACTAAGTACAAATTTTACTTGAATAAGTTACTTAACCCGTGTTAATTGATAGAAAATAACTTTTGATTTATCTTTTGGGGGATCAAATGAATTCATTTAAAATTTATTTTAAATGATTATGGTAGTCCTCTGAACGAGCTATCCAATGAATATAATTTTAGTATGTTTTGGTTTTATTATGTGTGTGTTTTTTTAGTTTTATTAAACATAGTTTTTTCTCCGAAAATCAGGCTCTTTGTTTTGCACATGGAAAAATATCAAATTATCAAAATAATTTTTTTTAAAATTTGTTTGTGCTGGGTATTAATGTCATTGATCCATTAACAAAATAAAATTGAATTTTGATACATACAGAAAAAGTTATGTTGTATACAGTCCGCCTATGTCTGAATTGCAATTGGTTTGACTTCGAAACTTGATTAAGAAAAAAATATTCAATAAAAAACTATGAGATCAAATGAAAGTGTTAGATGTCATCATTACAAATCTAAATTCGAAAAAATTAAAATTTTATCCTTCATACAAAAAAAGTTATGTTGTATACGGTCAGCGTCACTTTTTTAAAATTTTGTTTTATGAAAAAAACCAGTTTTTGTGGGAGATGGAAAAAAAATTGCAATCTAATTCCAAAATATTTGAACAATTTTTGTTTATAATCTACAGACAAAATGTGATGAGACTCTATTTTGCATCATCTTCAAATTCCTCACGGTTTAACCGCTATAGGTGTCTGAATATGAAGATTTAATTAAAAATAATAATTGCAGTGTCAAGTTTGACCAAAAACTGTAAACCACTATTGTGGGGATCACCCTAATATTAAATGTTTATTTATTCAAATGAAAACACAAGTAAATCTCAGTTATGAAATTTTAACGAATTTCTACATAATCAATTTTATCTATTACATGCCCATCATAATGTCTCTTAGTAATAAATAAAACTATATAATCATAATTTATAATATCCACTATATATATATTGATTTTTTTTATCTAATAGCTCTTAAATTTTATAATTTCAAAACGTATATATATATATATATATATATATAATTATACTCATACAAAAATATTTGCTATTTTGAATTAAATTTAAATAATCTACTGTTATAAAAACAATGAATAAATAAAAGATTTCAGATATATGTAACCCACACAAGTATTCAGCTACACACACTCTCACACACACATATGTATAAATATATTTATATGCAATAATCTACTCTACAAAACATCGACCGTCATATATACTAGGTTTCTCAACACCCATAATGTCACACACACAAATACATATATTTATATTAATTATGTCTACTATTAATATTCCAAAAAAAATACCATCATATTAATTAAATCCAAATTAATTAACTAAAAAAAATTACAAGTAAAAATGAGGTGCTAAATTGATTTTTTAAATATTAAAAAAAATTAATTATATATTCATAATAAGCAACACTACTTTAATCAATTTAAAAATTAATACTAATTATATTATAAACAACTTTTAAAAACTCCCTTACATTATGTAGAAAGAACAACGATATTTTATTAAAAAAATATATAAAGGGAGCTTTTATAAAAATCAAGATATAAACGGAAATGTTTTAAGTTGAATGCAACAGAAATGCAGCCATGGCTGGAATGAAAAGATGCAATATTGCAGGAGAATAAAAAACATCTCCATATGCCCAGAAACGGTAGTTAAAAACGGAAACAATGTTTCATCCATTTTAACAGAAACTTTGTCATCCCATAGTGTTTCTGGTAACATATATTAGTGATGGCATAAATTAAAATTAGCGCCTAAATTTGATGACTATGTAGTTGTATTTAGGTTTTATTTCTGTAAAATACAACTAAAATTTTTAGAAGATAGTATCATATGAAAGGGGAGATTTTGAACAAATTGTCAAAATTTAAATAAGATTTTTCTGAGACATATTTAATTTGGATATAATTTTTTTTGAAATAAGATATCTCTTAATATTTAAAGGGAAACTTTGAGTAAATAACCCATGCCCAAGTAAATAAATATCAATAAAATTCCACATCAAAACCTATACATGGCGCTGGAAATATGGCCAAGGAACTGGTAAATCAATTGATGAAAAATACTGGCTAGTAAAAGAAATTTATTATTCTTTTTCTATATGAATCATTTCTCCTTGAAAACGATTGAAAAATAAAATGTCTCACCAACCTGGTAAAATGAAGCTTGGAGATGAAAATGTAAGCTGAGTTACTTCTACAATTCTTCTAGCCGTAAAATTTTCCAACTTATTTTTAGAAAAATTATAAACCTAACTCCACTTTTAAAAAAAAATTAATAACTCTTTCAATCATGGTAATAATTTTCACCTTTATTTTAATATTTTACCCCATAAACAATAATCTCATTATTTAAATTAAATAAATCATATTGGTCATGTAATTCTTTTTCAACTATAATATTTAATAAAATATCATTTTTAATATTTTATTCAGTTCTTCTTTATCTAAATATTTAAATTTAGAAATAGACTTTATTAATAAGTGGATTATTAATCCACTATATTAAATTTGAAAATAACATTATTTATAAATACAATATTCATTTAAATCTACAAACATTCAAAATTTATAAACTAATTTAATATTGAATTAAATCCTTGACATTTGCACAAATCACTTTAATAATTAAATTTAATTCTTAATTAAATTAATTTCAACAATAATAATAACCATCATTAAATTAAATTAACTAATTTACAATAACAAGAACATATCAAAACCAAATAATTAACACATTAAAACTAAAACTTAAAATGAACAACATGAAACAAAATGATACCAAAACAAAATGGGGTACTGACAGACAACATCATCAAACAACAATGCGATGACAAACACAGACGAAGGATACTTTCTTGTCAACTCCCTACACCACATCATATCCATTGGGTATGTTGGGCACGCTCAGACCCGACGGTGTGGGTGGAGTCTGTGCTCAGTACTTGTAGTCCTACATAAAATCAAGTGTCAAAACAACATATATATTCAATGCCAAACACACTGTGAGAAGGAGTTGTAGCGTAGCAGGGCACTCACGAATGAGCGATGCTACATCGTCCCTCACTCGACTCCAAACAACAACACATCATTATGAATATCATGAAGTAATCTTTAATCAATTTACATAGCAACATAAGACTGCATCTAGCTTGTAAAGACAAACACCATGCATCATCATATCATCAACATCGTAAAAGAGAGTATAAAAATCATCCATACAAATGAAACTATTAACCAAAACAAGTCAAACTAGTGAAATAATCACCATCGTAGTCTCAAGTACACAACACAACATGAAAGGAGTATCAAAACAATGACAATAACATGAGAGGCATTACATAAATCCACCACAATGAACATATGAGAGAGAGGACAATACTTACATGACGATTGATTACTAAACCATAACCATGTTCTATTGCAACACCACACCATTATAATATGAGGGAATTACCAAACTCATATCCACATCCAGACACATTAAACAACTCTCATACAAGGAAAAAAATTCACAAAAGGTTTCTTAACAAAGAGGAACAAACTCTCCACTAATTAGAATGATGAGGGGTCACTTCTAGATAATCAAACACTTCCCATGATGTCATGTCATAGATTTATATCACACAAGAAAAAGGACACTATTATACAGCCTTATGATGTATGGGGAATTCTATGGTAACAACAAAGGCCAAGAATGAAGGATTACAAAATTTCCAAGTCCTCATAAGCCTAGGTGCAAAATCTTCCTAACTCTAGGTTTGACAACTAACTTTGCAAGAAGGCACAAAAACTGAGGAAAGAGGTTCCACAATTTCACAATGAAAATACATAAAAACCTCATGCTTCCTAAGACATCTTGTCTCAAAGCAACATAATCCAAGGAAAGAAAATATTCCACAACACCCATGACCTATAAGGATTATTGAGAATAATCACAATACAAACCATGAAGGATTATAACACTTACAAGTCTTCACAAGAATAGAAGAACAATATCCCCAACCCTAGGTTTGAGAACTAGGTCATATTGAGAGGTTGCACACAAAATGATGTAAGATATGAAATAATTCCTCAATGATGATACTTGAGAACTAGGTAAAAATGCTACCAAAACCTTGGGACTATAGTGAACAACTTTGATTCATAATTTTTTTCCAAAACACATGAAAAGATTAAGGTTAGAGTTAGAGAAAATCTAACTAGGTTTTGAAGTTTCAAACAACCAAAATAGTCTTAATAGGTAAAATGAAAAGTCATTAAAAATATCTTACAAGGGAATATGGATTAGAAAAACTCTACTAATTAGTGGTTAAGAGGATTTACATTCTATAATTTATATGAGGACTAGGCTGCTCAAATATAGTACCAAGCTACCTCAACACTCAACTAGTGATTTTTTTAAGTTTTCTAGAATACAAAACTAGGCTACCCTTGAATACCAAGTTTCCCATAATTATAATAGGCCACCTTAGATGCCACCAAGATTCCCTAGATTCCACCATGCCACCCTAATAGAGCTAGGCAATTTTTTTAAAAAAATGGGTTAACTTATTATTTGACAGGGTTGTTTAGGTACATGACCAACCTACCCAACTATGAATTTTGACACATAGGTTCATTTTGAGAACCAAATTAAGAATTCCTAAGTTTTATAATGTATTCTAACATCATGATAAGGATAATTCATAATAATGTATTCTTGACACAAACATTGAGACACACAAACAAACAAAATACATTTTTCATTTTATAAGTTACATCCATATCCAAAGACAGGTTCAAAATTAATAAATTAAATTATAAATTAATGGAATACATCTAGATTTATGAATTATACTTTAATGAACATGATTCCATATCATTGCTTGATCCAAAAAACTCAATTCCCCAATGGTTGTTACCATGCCATGTGACCTCATGGAATCAAACAATTCACTCCCACTGTGCTAGGAGATAGTCACATGGGCCACAAACACAAAACTCATGCTAAAAAAATGGGGATATGGATTACACTCATGGCATACACAAAGTATGCACTCCACATGCACATCATATAAACACCCAATCATCCAAATCACATAATGTATCTAATATAATTAAACACTTGGTTCAATCATAAGTGGCATAAAATAAACCACATTGGGAAACCTCACCAATGTAAATCAAAAATCCACATGAGTTCAACTTGAACTCAAATATGCCATAAAAATTCATCCTTGGGGAAACTTACCAAGGGGAAAATAATGCATACACATGGAATGGAATAAACCATCCTTCAAGATTCTACTCAACTACACTAGGGTTAAATGCTAGAGAGAAAGAGAGGGAATTTCATCCACATTTTGCTCAATGTGGAGACAAGTAACCTCTCATGCAAATGAGGGTACTTGTTCTTAAAATTCTTATTCTCCTTGAGTTGATTTTCTTCCCCAATCATCCTTAGCCTTTACAAGCACTTAAGGTATGAGAGGGATATCCATTATATTGGTTAATTAATTATCCATGTTTCAATTGCTTTCACTTGATAATCTAAAATCCACACACCATGATTTCCTACATGTCACTTTTGACTAGTTTCATGTTGGCAGCCATTCCAGAGCCCTCTTTAAAACTTAAACCCTAAGCTCATCACACCCTCTAACAAGTGTGGCTTAAAAACCAATGCAAAAATCCAACTTCATCAAAATTTTCTATAAAATTTCCACAAGAATAATTAAAATAAATTTAACGAAGTTCTATCTTTTCAAAATATTCAAAAACATGCATTTTCATAAAAAATCTCAAATTTTATCAATATTTTTACAAGGTAAATGCCAAGTTTTTCCCAAATCCACCATTAAAATTTATCAAAAATTCAAATTTTAAAAATCAAAATTCTAAGAATAACCTTTGGTTTCAAATATGCCCAAAACCCTTCTTAAGCTATAGAATTGACATTTTCTTCATTTCCAAAAAAATTAGGCATGGTAACCTCGCCATTTTGAAAAATTTCCAAAATTAATTAAATTTATCCATTATACAAATTCAAATTAAAATTTAAAAGGATATGGGAGAATTTTACAATCCCCCAATCATTGTCCTACTAACAAACTTGAAGAAAAATGCTCAAAAAGCTTAAAAACAAGGAAAATACCTCAATGCCCTTCAAATTTTAGAATGAGAAATTTTCCCAGCACACTAAACGAGGAGTCACAAAAATTGGCAAGCATAAAACCTTCCCATTTCCCATCCCAATAAATCTAACCTCATCAAATTCCAATAATAATTGCACTCCCAATCAACAATTTCCTAAATTTCTCAAATAAGGTTTTTCTCTATCACTATTTTTCCCAGTTTCACAACATAAAAATGAAATAGCAGACCTAAAACCCAATTGAATCTTAATTAAAAATTCCCTTTTTCTATTTTAAAATTCAAAACTCCCTCCATTTCTCCCAAAACTAGATTTAAAATGATTAAATCCATTCAAAAAGCATCATTTAACATATAATTTACCCATTATATCCATATAAGCCAATTTAAATTTAAATTCATGAAATATAAAATTCAAATAGGATAATTAAGTCAAACACAACTCACAATTCCCAACATGAGGAATTTTTGAAATTTAAATTAAATAATAGATTTATTTTCTTCTTTCATTTTATTTTCACTTTTCTTGAAGAACATATAGTATTTTAATAATAAATAAAATAATCCTTTAAAATCCTAATATTTATTTATGAAAAAATGTGGAATTTGAACCATCAATTTGATCAGACATTTGCAGGTTGTTCACAAAACATAGGAATTCTAGGATGATTCCTAAATTGGATTTGGGTTCACATAGGGTCAAATATAACACCTATTGTAAGTGTGAATAAGTAGAAAAGAATAAAACACTTCTTAATACGATATTATATCAAAGATCAAGCTAATAGAACCAATTCAAAACAATAATCTACTAAATGCGTCATATTTCTCTCTATCTCCAAAGATTTATTAAATTGTTGTTGCTCTCGAATCGTGTACACATTGTGACTGTTAAAATGACTATGAAGAATGAGAAAGATGCTAATGCAATGATATGAAGCTGATATGATAATCCTAAATGATAAAAGAAGCTAAATTAGCATGGATTGACATGGAAACTAATAAATGAAGCTACAGGAAGCAACCATGATATGGAAATTGGAATGTTGGATGCTCGATGATTGATGATTGAATTCCTACAGAGTAAGAGTGCATAAGTTAGATAATTTGGATCCTTTTCTTGGTTCAATGAGGCTTTATTTATAGATTTCCTGGCTGTACAAATACATAGGGATGGCAAAGAGAGGCTTGGATTCAATCTAGAGGATTGAATGGTGAAATATGGAGGAGATTGAGAGAAATTTGGAGATTGTCTCTACCCATGAAAACACCAAGCAAGAGAAGAGGAAAGATTGATGGAGGAGGATTGAGAGAAAAAAATGCAATTTGTCTCCAATTTGTCTCCAAACCTTCCCATGAAGTTTTAACCAATTAATCTTGACATGATTTTGACATAAATTGGACATAGGATATCTAATTTGATTTGAGGAAATATAGAGCAATATTCCTTATGCCTTAATTTAAATATTTTTGATTTATTTAAATTAGCCAAAAGAGGGATAAATAATTTAATAAAACAAACTATAGAAGTTGTTTATTAAATTAAAATAGAAAAATATGGTAATTAATTAATAAAGTGTTTTAATCTTTATTTAAATAATTTAAGATTGATGTGATAGAATAAAATAGGAAAATGATAATTAAATCAAACAAAGTATTTAATTTTCTTTATTTAATTAAGATGAGATATTAGAAGAATTTAAATGTGAATGTGAACGTGAACTATATAAATAAATATTTCTATTTATTCAAATAGTAGAGGAAATTGGAATAATTAATCAAATAATTTGTATTTAATTAATTGGAATTCTCTAGACCATTTTTCGGTGTATACGTTTTGCCCCTCTTCGAAGTGATGTCTTTACGCGTTTCTTCGAAGAAAATTTTTGCTGCTATTGCCAGGATTGATGATAAAAACTCAGTATGCCCCAGAAATGCCCCAAATATTGATTTTGAGATGATTGCTGACAATATGCCCCCTTAGGAGATAAATTAATGATTTGATGATATTTTAGAATTTCTGAAATTTTTATGATTTCTGATGATTTGATGAAGATATGATGAAGAAATAATTTATCTCTTAGAAATGGTGATGAAATATAGCCCGTAGATGACTTTTAATTAATTTCATGGATGAAATTAATCAAAATATAATTAAAAAGCCACAAAAATTCATTTTCAAAAGTTATATATAGTCCAAAATGTCATTTTCAAAGTCATTTATACTTTTTGAGTTTCAAATTCTTGTGAGAGAGACTTTTCAACTAGCTGGAGCAAGATGCCAATCCCTTACCATGCTCACCATTTCGAGTGCATTTGATGTCAGCAATGGCCGGCCACGTACGGACCTTCGGTATGTACCCATAATCTTCCTTGATTTTCGTGTTGTTTTTTTTTTTGTTTTTAATGGTTTTTAATGTTTTTGGCATGTTTACTTCATTTTAGTGCATCCAAGTCATGCTATAGTGCTTCCACTAACTATATGAGCACTTTGAGATTTAGCGCTTGCCTTATTTTCTCTAGCACTTTCATAGGATAGTGTAGCGCTTTCATGATCTTAGCACTTAGGTGTTTAAAATAAGCGTATCAATGCCGGATTTCAGCGCCTACAATATTCTAGCACTTTGATTTGGTAAATTAGTGCTTCTATGGTTTGTGTTGATGGTGAAAATGACACAAACAACATTAAAATAGAATATTTCTACTCTATTTCTCTTGAAAAAGAAAGACAACATATAGTAGCCTAACTCCCAAGGTCTTGGTAGTTGGTTCTCAACTATCTGGTGTCACTCAATCGGTTCATGCAATTGTAATATTCAAGAGGCCTATGCTGGTAACAAATAATACAAGCAATGACTTGTTCATTGAGCTATTCTTCACAATGAAAGGGTTTTTAAAAGAAAAGAAAAAGATAAATCAGAGGGTAAATTAGTGAACATGAATCAAACTTATCTAGCATCCAAACATATATCTTCACCAATGGATGTTTTCCAATAGATCAAGAAAACCAAAGCATGACAAAATTTATAGAATAATACATACTATTGCATGCATCTAAGGTGCTTATTTTAACATCACAATTCACATATCACAATTATTTAAAAGATTCCAAAAAAAAACACACATTCATTCATTGCCAAGATGATAGATCAATAGACTTCAATAAATCTAATTCACCGATAATCTAATGAGATAATCCTTAAATCTGGCTTCTTCTAATGACTTTCATCACATAAGAAACAATCATGCTTCAGCACAATCATTGGCATACAAATAGATTATAACTCATTAACCTTATCAAGTAAATCAACTTACTTCTAACACCATATTGTGTAAACCTGTAATTTTATTTAACTATAAAATGAAGTACAATGTATCTCTATAACACTATCAAAAAAGTTCTATCTCCTACAATCAGGTGGCCAATTCTATTCTCTATTAGCCGACCCTTACAGTATGATACCCCAAGGGTATTTATAGAAATACAAAAATTTGAACTCCTCTTCTGTTTTAAGTCGACCCACCCTTTTAGGGATTACAGTTATCTTTGGAAACTTAGTTAAACTAGAAGAAAAGAGAATAGGAGAGAAGAAAGCCATGTACTTCAAAAACTGTTAGTTCTACATGCAACATGCAAAGAAGAAGAAAGCCATGCATGCATGAGATTTAATGCATGCAAATTTTTCTTGGCCATGTACTCATCAAAACTAGAGAAGACTTGTTGTAGTATGTCCAATTCAAGCCCATCCACCCAACTATCGTCAGACTTAATTAT
This sequence comes from Sequoiadendron giganteum, assembly GCA_007115665.2. Lineage (NCBI taxonomy): Eukaryota > Viridiplantae > Streptophyta > Pinopsida > Cupressales > Cupressaceae > Sequoiadendron > Sequoiadendron giganteum. Next base: position 262,644,849 of record CM021101.1, read on the forward strand.
TTCCATCTCTACTCCAACAAACCCTCTCATATCCTTCAGCTTTGTCAATTCTCTCTTAGCTGCCCTTATCTCCTCTTTGATGTCCATCAATCAATCTATCAATAGATCTTAACCATCATCTCCTCTCTGCATGACCTCTTTAAAACTTTCATTCCACTTCTCCTTTATCCAGCTTAAAGGTAGGCCTTCCTTTTCTAGCACCTCCATGCTCACAATAATGGGAAGAATGGCTTCCAACTCCTCAAACTATTCCCTTAGATCCAAAAAATCCTTATTATCTTCTTCTAATATCGATTGTTCTAGGAGAGTAGTCTTTGGAAATTTATTAACTTCTTTTAATTTCTGGTTGTACCGTTTGTACTCTTCCTCCTGTGCTTCCAATGTTTTAACATATTGATTCATTTCTTCTATCAGTTCCTCAGTCACTTTTTAGATCTCAAAACCATCTTCCAATACTTTATTTATTTCTTGATTCAACTTATCGACCCATTGATCCAACATTTTTACCTTGCCCCTCACCTATTCCAAATCATCTACTTCCTTCTTGCTCAGCAAAACTAGAGTCTCAATTGTAGCAACCTGTTGTGATCTTGGAGTAGAAATATTCTTAAGGAAAACATGCAATTGATCTAATTGATCCTTAAGCTCATCCTTCCTTTGTTTTTCCTTCAACATCCTTGACTTGGTTGAGGATGCTACCACATCAATTAAATTCATTTGTTGATCTCTGGTAGGTCTCCCCAAATTCACAGTGCCTAGCTGATAATCTATTAATTGCATATCTCCTTCCTCCTTGTCTATCATAGGTATAGCACATTGAGCCACAATCTCTTCTTTGTCAGTTAGCCTAGTAGAATGCAGGATCTTGACCTTCTTTTTAGGCCTTTCTCTCTCAATCTCCTTCATCATATCCTCCCAATTGAGAAGTTGAGAAGGTGTCAGTGTTCTCTTTTGAAGGTCTAATTTCAACCAAGTGGGAGCACCTGGAGTAACAGTCATCATAGTTGAAGAAGAGGAGGCAGTAGCTACAAGAGGTTACACATTTACCTGAGGTTGAGAATCAACCCTCGATTTATGTTGCTCTTGTTCCACACTTATTTGTGCTAGCTTTTAGGCTTCCTCCTTATATTTTTTCTCTTGTACTCTCTTATCTTCTTCCTCCTTCTTCAACCTTTCTTCTTCTAATATTTCCTTCTCCAATTCCCTTTTTCTTTCTTCCTCTAAAGCTTTAAGATTTTTTGCATCTTCTTGATTTTTGATCAGTTCTTCGGCCTCTTTTTGCTTTTGTAATCGTTCTACTTCCTCTTCCTTTCTGTGAGCTTCTTTAGCCAACTTTAACTTAGCTACTAAAACTTCTCTCTCCCTTCGGTGTCTTGCCTTTTCCTCCTCAAGGTCATGGATTTTCTGTATCAATTCTAATTTATCATTATCCTGCTTGACCTTGAGCTTATGTTCATTTTTCCTTTGTTGCTGCTCTATTTCATTAGCCTTTGAATTAGCTTCTATGTGTTATTGCTGCAGTATGGCATCAACTTGTGTCTTGGCATCAATTACCTTTTGTTTCTCCATTGCTACAACAAGTCTAATTTATCATTCTCCTCCTTGACCTTGAGCTCATGTTCTTTTTTCCTTTGTTGCTGCTCTATTTCATCAGCCTTTGACTTAGCTTCTATGTGTTGTTGTTGCAGTATGGCATCAACTTGTGTCTTGGCATCAATTACCTTTTGTTTCTCCATTGCTACAACAAGTCTTTCATCATCAGTAGCCTTCTTGGCTTCTTCAAATAATGCCCATTGATCCTCCTCTGTCAATACTTGTTCAATATCCTCCTCTAGAGGCATATTCCCTTGCGCATCCCTCTTCGGAAGAGTCTCATCTAAATCTATTCCAATATCATGAATTTCTACCTCTACTTATTTTTTCCTTCATAGTTTCAACAATATTATGAGGAGTCCCTTTTTGCACTTCTTCACTTTTCTATTTTGCAAGTTGGATTTGAGTAGAAGACTCACCTAATGTAGGTGTTGAAACAACTGATCCTATTTGGGCATCTCCCTCTTGTGTCTTTGGTTCATCAACTGCTACTTCAAGCTCTATTTCTTCAATGTCCGAAGGGAGGAACTCTAAATACTCCTTGGGAGGTGTCTTTCTCTTGATCCTTTTATATCCTTTCCCCTTTTTAGGAGTTAATCCTTGAGGAGTTTTGGTTCTTAGAACCACCCATTGAATGCTCCTATCCAAGACTGCTCGCCCTATTTGCTTAATATCAATGGTTTCATCACTGTCCCAATCAATCGGATCCAAGATTATAGTCCCAATGTTTAAAGCTTCATACAATGGATCCAATACAACTCCATCATCCACCAATGTGTCAGGAATGTCATTTTTAATCCCAAGCTCAGCCATGAGTGAGATAGGTAACCTCTCATAATTATTTTTCCTCAAGTCATACTCATCTTGCCGGTCACTCCAAAAATCTTCCAATAAATTGAAATGTTTATCAAACACAGAAGGTAGCAAGGCATTCATTTTATTCTTTGGGTCAAAGTACCTCTGAGCTATATACAAACCTAATTTTAAATGTATCAATTCACTACAAACTACCTTTTCTCCCACCAAATGCTGACAACTGTATTCACCCAACTGCATGGGGAACTTATGACATCTTGTTTTTTGTTTTAATGCAAACCGGTCATTAACCCCCAGAGCTTGATAAAAAATTCCATTAATACTATCCTATTATTGCAACATCTTGGCAACAAATGTGGATGACCTTCAAACCTAGCTAGCCTAAAGTATGTGAACCTGGGGTATTGAATGTACCAAAATCCCCATTCAGTGATAGATTCCATTGCTTCTTGGGTCAATTTGTACCCAACATCTCCATTGAGTTGGTTAATGATCACATATAGGAATGCATCATTAACCCTTCTGAATTGAGTCTCAACAACCTATAGAGACAGCTGGTTATAATGATCCCATATCTTCTTTTGTCCATCAGCCACTCTTATTATCCTCACTTTGTTCAAACCTGGGAAGATACCTACTCTTGCTGCTACATACAAAATATAAGAAGTCATGAAGAACCATTTAGTTTCCCTAATGTTGGTGAATTGATCATGAATGGCATCTGAAACAATCATCGGCCAATCAAACTATTGGGTGCCATTTAAGATTATCAGGATGAAGGGAAACATCCACTCCTTGAAATGAAAGGCACCTCTCTTCCCAAAAGCCCTAGCCAATATCATGATCAAATCTGATACTTCTTTGTAGAACTCTATCCTCTTCGGTTGATCATGAAGTTTAGTCAGAGATTTCTTCTCTGTCTTCAACCACTTTTTATTTAGGTGAGTCTTGTTGGATGCCTTGTACTTGTTGTATCTCTCCAAAGCTTTCGCTTCCTGCAACTGCACCGAGTTCTTTGGATTCGAGACACTAACCATAACTTGAAACATTTGAGGAGTGAGATCAATGATTACGTTATCTTGTGAATCCATGCATTGTCTAGTGGCTAGATTGTAAGCACTGGCTGCTGTCATAATTAACTCCGGGCATTGGATTGATAGAGGAAACAGGGTGATGTGAGCCAAATCAAAATCAACAATTCTTTGTGTTCTCCTTGTTATATCTTCAGTAAACATTTTTGAATACAACTCCTCAAAATTGTATTGGCCCATATTGGTATCAGTTATGTCAGACCAATGTGATTCTTCTTTGCTTGTGATGGCAATAGGACTCCTATGATTATACCTTAAGGTATAAGGTAACTGCTCTGGCTTGATCTTCTTGGGCTTAGCCACTGCTTTTGATGTTCCTACAGGTTGGTTCCTTTGGGAGGCTTCTCCTGATGTCCCTGACATTCTTTAGCTTTCCTACGACAAAACCTCCAATTAGATCCTTGAATGAACATTTCAAAATATGTCTTAAAATCATACCTTTCATACATACATCGGAAGCAGAACCAAGCATAAAACATTCTAAACAGTCTTCTTTAAACACACTATCGGGCTCCGAGAAAAAACTGTTATCGATGTTTCAATAATAACAAGTGGTCTCGGAGTTAGAACTAGAATGGTGATCGGAACCGAAACCAGAATGAAAACGGATTTAGTTTCTTTCATATTTTCTATTTTCATATTCCGTTTTGGTTCCGATTCCGCCTCCGCCAACACTATTGTTATTTTTAAAATAAGACCTCTCATTATAATTGGAGTCAGAGACGAGATGGAAAATGGAATTCACACTAATTATAACATCCTCCCAAAGTCTAAATCAATTTTGATCCCGCTTCCGCCTAGGTTGACCATGACATCATAAACGATTTTAACAGTTTAAAACATAACTCCATGATTAAGGACCAAGGTCATATTAAAATGAAATGAGGCTTAAATATAACATGAAATGACCATGCCCATATGACCGTGAGGGAAACTGTACCTTTAGGGCATCAATTAACATTTAAATTTGAACACTGAAATGCATTAAGAAACCCTAAACTAAAAACCCGATATAAAAAAAACTAGGGCATGAATTTAACCCTTCCTAATTTAACCAGATGAATGTGCAACAAAAACTCCTAGTAAAAAACAAGATTTTAAGCAACCCTAACTCACTGTAAAACCTAAATTTAATTTATCTCACTGTAAAACCCTAATTAATCTACACATTTAAAACCTAATGTAGCACAACATGATCATGACAAAAATGTGAAAGCGACCGTGCCCTAAAACAAAGAAAACCATAAACAAAAGAAAATAAATAAACAAATAAAGAACAACAAACAAAAAAACGAATGAACAAAGAAAAACCAATCATGCAAACCCACTAATAAACACGAACCTGCCCTAAGAAAAAAATGATCCAACATGAACACAAACAAGAAAATACGAAAGTAAATAAAAGAAGAATGGGAATAGGAACCCTACCTTAAACACAATAAACAGGCAAACCATCTGAAGAAATCTGCAAGCAACTGTCTCTCCTTTCAATCAATTCACTCTAGAAATGCTCAGCTACTGCTCTACTTTGATCTTCAATTTCTTAACAACAATAATGATAACTACGCGTTTAATCACTAATTAAGGAAAAAACTAGCAGTTTCACACATGCCTGGCACCTGTCATTAATGCCATTAATGGATTATTTCAAATTCGGAACTCTAGAAGAACTGGCCCATTACTGTTGTGTGACTTCAGTAAAAAATTCGATGACCAAAACCCAGCAGGAGCGGAATCGGAAATGAAAACGGATCCAGAATTTTGAGTATTTTCCCAACTTCATTCCCATCCTGGGTCTGGTTCCGCCAACAAAGAGAAAAGAGAAACTAAATGAAAAAATAAAACAAAACAATCGACCCAAGAAAATATAACTTAAAAACTCAGTCTAAAACAAAAGTCCAGAAAGCGGAGGCGAAATCGGAAATGATTTAGAAATTTTGAATAAAAGACCAACTTAACTTCCACTCTGGCTTTGGCTCTGAAAAAGACAAAACAAAAGGTCAAAAAGAAAGACTATTGGGATGGGGATCGGAATGAGTTTTAAAGGAAGTTTCAAAACCCGATTCAGTTCTGATTCCAATTCTGACAGACTAAACCAAGGACAATAAAGTGTTTGAAACAAAAGAGTCCAAACTTTTCTTAAAAATCAACAAAAGATAAAAACATAAAAGGGGGACCCATTTTGGCCAAGGCAAAAGATGGGGTGGTTATGCAAGGCATAACAGTTTGTTATAGCACTTTTCATAAAGTAGCACTTTGATGGACTATTTTAGCGCATCGATGCGGTAAAACACCACTTAGGGTAAAGTAGCATTTCAGATGCTTGTTATAGCACATCAAAGTGCTGAAATAGCGCTTCAAATAAAATAGCGCTTTGGGTGCTTGTTTTAGCACATCCATTTGATAAAGTAACACTTTTGAGATTTAGCGCTTTGGATGCCTATTTTAGTGCGTCCTTGTCAGAATTGTAGATTTTGACTTAGTTAACATTGATTTCGATCATGTCCATTCTTCGAATTGGTATGATTGATTAACCCAAATTCCTGATGTTTGATTCTGTTTGATTTAAATAAAACTTACTCTCATGATAGGTGAGAAGAAATCCTATGTGTGATGATCCTCATGATAGGCGAGGAAATAATTCAATATCTGATAAACCTCATGATACTTGAGATTAGATAATGTTTGATGAAATTCATGATAGGTGAGGTTTGTTGATGTTTTTTCTTGAATTTTAATCTAAAATTCATACCAAAGTTTGATTAGACCTGATAGTAGAATAACCTTTGATTTCCTGACATAGTGTACTGATTGTAGATTTTTAATTGTGATATGATGATAGGAGCGTCTAGGTAATCTCCAGATGCTAGAGCATTTTCCTTCGACTACCGAGTTGATACCGCATCTAACTCTAGATGAGATTCAGGTCATAGATCAATGTGGTCTTACGAGTTTGCTTGACATGCCCCAGATTAGGATTAATCGGGATATTCTTACCACTTTGGCCAAGAGGTGGCATAGTGACCACAACACCTTTCACTTACCCACCAGTGAGATGACAGTCACACCCGAGGATGTGTGGCAAATTTTGCGGATTCCATTCATGGGGAAAATTGTAGTATATGATTCTCATGAGGCTGGTGGGAGAGATGCTCTCTGCAGAGTGTTCCAGGATTAGCATATTGCAGATCCGAGTGTTTGATGGAGGACGATTGATGATGCATACGCTTCACTACCAATAGTGTTTATTGGATTCATTGGAGGTTTCCTATGCCCTAATCGCAGGTCAAATGGATTCTCTATGGGTTGGGGTTGGATTTTGGAGAGCATGGTCATACATGGTATGAGATATGCGTGGGGGATGTGTATGCTGGCACATCTCTACCATGAGCTTCATTCAGTGGTTTACTTGGGGGAACAAAGTTTATCAGTAGGGATGACCCTGTTACAAGTGTGGGCATGGGAGTATTTTTCCATTTCTCGACCATTTCCAGTTTTGGGCAGACTGACAGGTAGACCGTATGTTTTTCGGTACAAAAGTAGGCTTACCCAGGCTCGGATGGGTAAGTTGGAGCATTGGAGATGAGTTTTTGATGATATGGAGAGTTTTGTCTAGCGGCCATACTTAGATTGTGAGCAGTGGGACAAGGACGATACAGTTATCGGATATCTTTGTGATTCGATGTACTTGATTGGTAGGACACCTTTTGTCTTGGAGAGATTTTTGTTACGTCGGGTGTATAGATAGTACATAATTCTTTAGTGTACGCCATAAGGAGTAGCCCATTATGCCCGATGATGGAGTGATGTACCTGATTGGGGGCCATGACTGTCATACGAGACCATTGTAGAGGGGTAAAGGGCACTATAGCCATCACCTTGGGACATGCACATGGATATTACCGAGACACTTGTTAGAGAGGAGTATATTGCATTTTTGGCATTGATGCTGCATTCGCGCATCACTATTCCAAACGAGCCAGCACCGTTACCCATTGAGGAGGATGTTGTCATGGGTTTAGAGGATAGTTGGGGTGATAGTGCATTAGGTAGTAGTATTGAGAGTAGCAGTGGTGACAGTAGCAGTGGGGAATATAGTGATGGTGGTGGTGAAGGTGGCAGAGGGGCTGGACTAGTTAGTGTTGGTCCTTCATCCAATAGGCCTCGGAAGAGGTGAGCAGTGCAGTACCGTCAATTGATCACCAGAGACAGATTGTAGGTCTCTAGACACAGGTACAGACACTGCAAGGATAGTTGGTACAGGCCCTAGGTTTGCTTGTTAAGACATAGACTCAGATGTAGGCTTAGGCTCAGGCCAATGCTTAGGAACTAGCATAGGTACAGGGATAGTTGGCTATTGTTCAAACTTAGGTTGCCACCTTGATAGCCAAGGGAGACAGTGCTCGAAAGATTATCGAGAGGGCACAGAAGATGGTCGAGACCCTACAAAGAGTGGTCGATGGTACCTCGGTGGCCGATTATATGAGAGAGGTTCTGCGAGCTGGCCGAGAGGCAGAGTTCTATAGGGGGAGATACCATGATGCAATGCCTGCTGATCACAGAGTCAGTTATGCCCCATCAAGATCTAGTTGGACTCATACTCAGACAATGAGTGAGGGTGTCACACAGCCTCCATAGAGAGATCCCAAAGATCCTGGTTCTTCCAGGGGTGGTGGTGGTACTGGCCCTGTTGGGCCCGCACATTTTGGCAGTAGCAGATCATAGATGCTATTTTTGATTTCAAGACCTTCCTTTTGAAATATGATGTATACTATGATTTGGCTCATTTTTTATGATGTATCTTTATTTCAGACTTCATTGTATACTTGACATTGATGATATATATACGAGATGTAGTTGATTTGATCTTATGATGTTTTATGATTTCTATGTGATGGATGCATTTATTATGTGATGATTTATCTTTATGATGTTCTATTTGAATGCTTTAATATCAATGTGATGATGCCATAATAAATGCATTTTAATGATGACAATGAATATGTAGATTATATTATATTTAGATGTATGATGTGATGTATGAATCTCTAAATGATGATCTATATGAATTATTTTATTTAAAATGTGATAAAAATGTATGGATGGATGGATAAATGCTTTTTATTTTAAATTTGATAATGATAATAAAATGATGATGTTATGATGAATGATAATGGATGGATGATGAAATATTTGTGATACAATTTATGGATGAAAAATGATGTATGGGTTTAAAAAGTGATCAAATGTATATGATGTTGATGGATGATAATGTAATGAATGTTTATGGTAAAAATGAACATGATGTATTTATTTATGATTTGATGTAAAATAAATTAATGATACGACTAAATGCATAATTAGTTGATGTAAAATTTATTAATGATGAAATGACGAAACTTGATGATGACTTCTACATGTTTTTGATGATTTTGATTTATGTCAAGTATACTCAGTTCTATTTGTAGAAAAGATAATCATTAGTTGGGATCCCTTATGCAACAAATACTCTGCAAATAATGAATTTTTGATGAATGCAGTCTAATTTTATCATGCAACTATATGCAAAAACCATTTTCATTTTAATAGTACTTTTGTGCTTGGTATCGTCATTGAGCTTTTATTGGATGTTGAAAGTGAGTACAAGTGTTAATTGTATGTGTTAGATCAATGATGACCTGAGTACTTCTTTCATGGTTTTTGATATTGCAAGTGAACACAAGCATCTAGGTATAATTGAACCGCGATGACCTAAGCATTCATTGTGTAAACAGGCAATGATTAATCATTTCAATGTGTGAATTATGAATGTCATCGGCGATAAATTTGCATAGCACATCCCCCTACAATTCATACATTTGTATGATTAACTTACAGACAACAGACAATAAAAATATTATTCTTCTTCCGTGTTTCTCTAGTGCAATACATCATTGAGTTACTCCAAAGAAATGATAATATCAACCAAAAATACAACTTATCCACCTTTTACTTATTTTGTTTCAAAATCATTATTTAGATTAGATCATCCATCCTCATTTTTTGATGTTTTTGATTTTGACCAAAGACCTAACCTACTAACTTATCTTAGGGGTCTCGAGGGCTGATCAAAGATTAGCCTTGCCTACGTTACACATGCAAAGAGCACGTAGTTCAACTGACTCAAACTCATGATTTTGGTTTTTCTTTTCTAGATCAACTTTTTGACATGTTTTTGGATTTTGATATGATACAGATGTTTGATGCTTTTCTAATGGAATGATTGATGTTGCATTTTGATCTTATTTTTGTTTTCTTACCATATTATTGTTTGCCCTTTGGTGAAACAAATGTGAAACGATTTTGATATGGATGCAATGATGGCAAGACTAATGACATGATATGAAACAGTACTGACTGCCAAATTATCGATCCCGATATGTATCAAAATAGATGGGAAAGCTCATCTTTAGAATCACATACGATGCATGTTTCTAGGTTTTCACCATATGTTTTGATTACACTCTTTGTTTTTTTTATTTTATGCATTTTTATATTTTTCTTTCTTTTTGTATTTTCTATATTTATTTATTTTTTGTATTTTTTTTTGCCAAGATGCCTGTTTGCCAGGTTTTCATCAAGGAAACCATTTTTCAAAAGTTTGACCCGTGTACTAAGAGATTTTAAGTATAGAACTTTCTGAGATGGATAGTTTTGATAGGTTCATCAAACAAATCTCCTTCTAACGTTGATAGTTGATATGCTCCTGATCCGTATACTAATATGATGACAAAAGGACCAAGCCAGCTAGGCTCAAATTTCCCTTTCGTCTCCCTATCTTGTTGATTCCTAGGGTTTTCCTTTAGAACCAAATCACCAACCTGAAAGACCCTCGGTTTTACCCTATGGTTGTAACTCCTTGACATTCTCTGTTGATAAGCCATTAGATGATTAATAGGTTGTTGACAATGTTTATCCAACAATTCAAGTTCCTGCAATCTAGATACCCTATCTCTTCATTTGAAATGATTCCTCTGAGTGATACTTAAAGGGATGGTATCTCTACTTCGATGGGTAATATGGCTTCTAATCCATATACCAAGGCATATGGTACTACTCTTGTTGGTGTTCTGATACTTGTTCTGTAGGCCCACAATGCAGGATTGAGTTGAACATGCCAATCACATCCAACATTGTTAACCGTCTTCTTTAAAAAATTTAGAATCATTTTGTTAGAGGCCTCTGCTTGGCCATTTCCTTGAGGATAGTACGGTGTTGAAAAAGTATGTTGGATATGGAGCTTTTCACATAGTTCTTGGACATCTTGATTCTTGAAAGGTCATCCATTATCAATGATAATGCATTGAGGGATTCCATATCAATACATTATGTAATTCAAGATGAATGAGGAGATCTGCTTCCCAGTGATGGTTCTAAGAGGTACTGCTTCTATCCATTATGTGAAATATTTTGTAGCTGTGATAATGAACTTATGTCCATTTGATGAAGAGGGATTTTTTTTCCTACTAGATCTAGGCCCCATTGACAAAAAGGCCATGTTGATGTGAAAGGATGCAGTTCTTGTGCTAGTGCATGAATCAGATTGCTATGAATTTCACACTTTTGACATTTCCTGACAAACTGATAAGATTCTTTCTCCATGCATGGCCAATAATATCCCAAACGGAGGTGTTTCTTGGCTAGAGTTATCCCACTCGAATGAGTGCCACAAATACCCTCATGAACCTCTCATAGGGTCATTTCAAATTCGTCGTGTTCTAGACATCAGAGTAAGGTACCATTAAGACCTCAACGATAAAGTATGTCTATGATTAAAGTATGTCGGGCGGATTGGCAGATGAAGTTTCACTTTTGGTTCCTGGAAAGATCAGGAGGAAGGATATTGTCTTTTAGGTAAGCGTATATTTTTTCATAGATGTAGGTTTCAATGGTTTCTAGATAGCATATGGTATTGGATTCCAAATTATTATGGGAAGGACAGGATACTTGTTCTACCATAAACTCATAACAACCACGTTTCTCTAGCAATTGCAATAATGAAGCAATTGTGGTCATAGCGTCCGCGGCTTTGTTCTCGGCTCTTAGAATTCAATCAAACTTGATACTGACAAAGAAATATTTTAGATCATCTATCTATTTCCTATAGGGCATCAACTTTTCATCTTTCATTTGATACTCATTTTTCACTTGATAAATGACTACTTAGGAGTTCCCATATACCTGTAAGTCTGTGATCTTCCATTGAATTGCTATTTTGACCCCAATGATCAATTCTTTGTATTCTACTACATTATTTGTACACTAAAACATCAGTCGATATGATTTTAGAATGGTGTGTCCTTGGGGAGAGATGAACAAAATCCCTACTCTAGATCCACGTTGTGTGTATGATCCATCAAAATATAATAACCATTGTTGGGGGATCACTGTCAAAATGTTTGCATCAAGAAACTCCATTGTCATTGGTCAATCATCTAGTAGAGGAGCCTCAGCTAATTGTTCAGTGATTGCTTGACCCTTTATTTCTTTTCTTTTTTTTATATTTTATTTTTTATTAGACTGCAGGAATCGGTCGGTTATCCGTCCCCCTATAAACTACAGTGCGCCTGATAAACTTTTTCATGTGACCGGTGGCGCTGGCGAGACACGCCCTCCGATACCACGGGTTTGGGGGGAGACTAGACCTCGTGACCTCTTGCCTGCAACAGGACGTTTTTAGCCAATCAAGCTAGGCCCCCCGCCCCTGACCCTTTATTTCTTTTCACTCCACATATTGAATGTCAAATTCACTTAATAGCATGAACCACTTTTCCAGTCTACCTGTTAAGGTAGACTTACTGAGTAGATATTTTAAGGGGTCGATCTTTGCTATTAGCTTGATTATATGATTCAACATATAGTGTCTCAGCTATTGAGTAGCAAACACAACCATCAAGAAAGATTTCTCTATCAAAGTGTAATTTATTTCATAACCATTTAATGTTCTATTGATATAGTAGATGGTATGTTCTTTTCCTTTATAATCCTCTTGCGCTAATAGTGCCCCCGAAGAGATATCTATCATGGCAATGTACAATATCAAAGGTCTTCCTTCAATTGGTGGCATGAGAATGGGTGGTGACATTAGATACTATTTTATTTGATTGAACTTTGTTTCACACTCATTATCCCATTTGAAAATTATACTTTTATGCAAAAGGTGATTAAAAGGATGACTCTTGTCTGCTAGCTAGGAGATAAATCTCTTGATAGATTGGAGTCTTCCCTATAGTGATCTGAGTTGACTGATATTTCTAGGAGGTGAAATTTCCATTATTGCCTTGACTTTTGTTGGATCCACTTCAATGCCCTTTTCTGAGACAATGTATCCCAACAGTTTCATTGATGTGACCCCAAAGACACACTTCTTGGGGTTTAACCTAACATTGAATTTCTCTAGCCATATGAAGATTTTTCTTGGAATATGTAGATGTCCTTCCCTTGTACAATATTTTTCCAAAATATCATCCATGTAATCCTCCATGAAGGTGTGTAGGAATGTTTTGTAGTTGATCGACAATTTTATAATGAGATGGAGGTGGAACTGCATGTGTAGACCCAACTACCTTTAACACTACCTTGGATTTCCCCCTAGTCATTACATTTTTAGGTTGATATTCCTAACGGTCTTTGATTTTTAAGACATTGATTTGATTTTTAGAGTTTTGTATGCTTGGGAGAAAATCCAAAGGGGTAGTGTTGTTGGTTTTGTTTTTATCAATGTCAAGACCAATTGTATGATCACTCTCTACTTCAGATAGATAAAGGATTGTTGTTTCATAGACATGATTGATTTTCTTACCTTTGTTGTTTGAAGATGATGATGCTCTTTTGTCATAGTTTGGAAAAGGGTCTTTGAAGGCCAAATGATCGTTATTCTTTTGGGGTCCCTCCACATATATTTTGTTGTTGTCGATCAGATCTTGTACCATGTGTTTTAACTCCATACAATCATTGGTTTTGTGACCTTTGTTGTTATGGAAGTTGCAGTAATATGTGTCATTCCACCATGGTGGTTTGACCTTTGGATCCCATAAATCTAGCTTCCCATACAGTGATAAGGCCACTAGTGACTAATTCTTTCATTGTTGATTCTATCATTTGGCCTAAAGGTGTGAACCTACGTCGATTTGATGGTTTCTGATATGACTATGTTTTTACGATCTCATTGCTTTGGATGATATTCGACTTGACAATTTGCTCATTATTTTGATTCTTTGATGTAGACACTGTTAAGTTAAAAATTGGTTTGACATTTTGGGAATCATTTTTTGTTTCATTGGTAGTTGTGTTTCAATTCTTTTTCCAAAACTTTGGCTTATCACTACTTGAGTATTTATTGGAGGGGTTATTTTTGTTATTCATTTTATCGTTGAAATGCTTGATAACTCCTCTTTTGAATATTGCTTCTTCAATTTTAAGACCGTTCTCTATTACTTTTTCGAATGTGGGAGGACATTGTAATTCAAGTCTATAACTCATTTCCTCCGTCAAGTTGTCAATGAATAACTCCATCTTTTCTTTCTCAAGAATGGATTGAGGATATCTGGCAAACAATCATTGCCATCTTTGTAGAAAAGACAAGAATGTCTCCCCTTTGTTTTGTTTTAGGTTATAAAGATCCTTTATTGTAACATTGTGTTGGATGTTAAAAGAATATTGGGAGATGAAATTGCTGACAAGTTCCTCAAAAGTCCTGATACCTGGTTGTAATTTTGAAAACTATTCCATACATGCACCTCCCAGGCTTCTTGGGAATAATCTCATTAAGTAAGTTTCCTCTTGGGAAAACTCAAGGCTCATTGTTTTGAATTCTCGGATATGATCTATCAGATCCATTCTTCCATTGTACTTGTCATACTTTGGGAATTCACAATGTATAGGAAAAGGTATTTGGCCAAATGTTGCATCGAAAGGATAAGGACAAAATGTCTTGTATCACTTATCTTTTGGTACTCCCTTTCATCATATCATGTATCTTTTAATGTAACATATGCATTTGGGATGTCAAAGCAGCAATTGGATCTATTGTCTATGTGGGTTGTAGTATTTCAGTCTCACTTGTTCCAGGTGCTTCCTTCAGACGATTTACGTCAAAGTCCTTGGGAAGTTTAGCACCCTATTCAGCCAACATCAAGAGATATTTCTCCATGTCTTGTTCTAAGATATTTTCCTTAAATTTATGGAAATTATGATCTTGATGAGTTGTTTGAATATCCTCTGGAGTTATTTCATTCTTATCATTTTGGTTTAGATTGTTCCAAGGATTTTCTTCTGCCATTGCTTGCCATGTTTTAAGTTCTTGTTCTAAGAGTCTCTATTTTTGGGACCTAGTGAAGATTGGCATACAATTTTTTACTCTTTCTTCTGAAATGTTGATCTTCTATGCTGGAAAAAATGTCAATTGCATTTTTAACAAAGTCAAATAAGATGACTGATCTTATTGATAAGACTAAGTTAAAAATTTGATTACTATACTTGGTTTTGTGATAAAGGATGATAGTATCCTGATGATGAAACTTCAGTGTAGTAATTTATTTTGTATTTGATTTTTGACACTTCTGATTTGCAAGATCTTGCTTCAGTTGATAAGATTGGAAATTTGTATAAACCTTTCTGATTTTGGTTTTGAGATAGTGATTTTGATAAAAAGAAACTTGTGTTCTAGTAAAAACTATGGATAAAATTACTGATAGACTGACTGTTATGATTTTTGAAATCTCTATTTTGAAAGCACTAAAATAGAGTACAAAAGCGCTATTTCACAGAAGTGCTAGAACAGAGTCCCGAAGCACTGAAATAGGTGATGGGAGCGCTATCTTTACAGATGCACTGAAACAGTGCTCGAAAGCGTTGGAAAAGATGATGAAAGTGCTATCTTGAAAATGCACTGAAATAGTGCTTGCAAGCACTGAAAAAGATGATGAAAGCACTGTTTTATGAAAGCGCTAAAATAAAGACTGTAAGTGATAAAACAGTGCCCGAAAGCACTATTTCATAGAAGCGCTAAAACAGTGACCCGAAGTGCTGAAACAAATTTCCAGAGCACTAAAAGTAGGAATTTTAAGGCTCTCTATTGTAAAACTTGATCTGGCCTTGTGGCATACTCTATCATGGGTTGCGATAAATAAGACTGACGTATGCGTTGACTATAGTTGTGAAACTATGTGAGAGCTCTCCTTTGGAAGAAGGCTCATGAATAGAGTGGTTCCACTACATAATCTAAAGTGTGACCCCTAGAAAAATCTTGATATCTATGGATGAAGGTTCTATGTTGTAAAAATATCTTCTGATTCTGATATAGAAAATGCCTTCTTCTTAAATTATCCCAATAATTAAGAGGTTTTTTGGGTTTGGTGATTTTGATTGTTCTCTTGACAAACGTAGTGGACTTCCACTTTCAAATCATGAAATTATTTATTTGATTTAACTTGTTGTTTTCAGGATGATCTTTAATTTGACTTTAATGAAGTTTTTGAAAACACAACAAGCAATTGTGACATAATTGTTTTAAACTGAATAGATCATGTATGTTCAAGAACCACAAATGGTCCTTATTGATTTTTACTGGTTTCTTTGACGAATGTACACAAATCAGATAGACTCACACTTAAGGACAAATAGGTTATCGCTATACTCACATCCCACATCTTGAAATTGCATTGACGCACACAGTCGTGTCAACCCCTAGAGGGTGCCTGTGTTTTTGTCATTTCCAGGCGCATACTCAGAGTTGGATTTCTCATCCTCTGAGCAAACGGTCCTTGGCAATTATATGTTGAGTGTCTTGGGGGAAAATTCTTGCCTCCCCTTGCACCATGAGTATGACAATGTTTGGATACTGACTTGGCGGGATACTACTCTATGGTTCGTAGATAGGGCTTTCGTGCGGTGCGGAAATTGATGAACTCCCTCAGGAGACCTCCCAATATTTAGAACAAAGATTTTGTGGATGGTTATCTTGCTCACTACCGTCAAGTTGGACTTTCATCAACTTGCATTTTGATTATAGTGGGTTGGAATCCTTGGCTTTAGGTGTTCCCACTTAGGTCATTCCTGTAGGGTGAGTACTTTTTCCCACTACAACAAGCCTTCTAAAGGATTTAATAAAGTGTAAATAGCATGAAGTAAAGATGAATTTGATGCTTTGATCACCCAATTAAGGGGAGAGCATAAGCCTAATCACCACAAGCACAACATATAAGTTGTGTTTTTTTTAGCCCAAAAAGACAATTTTCTTAATCTATGTGAAGGTGTTGCTTCACAAAAATCATGATGTTGTTTTTAACTTATATTGCAAAAATATGATGACTACCCTAGGATTGATAAATTTGCTTTAAGAAAACATAAAGTGGCTACCCTAGGATTGATACATTTTAGAAACCATAAGTGACTATCCTAGGATAGATAATTTTAGTCTAACCGTGAAAAAAAAAGAAAATTTGGTCGTGGTCGCATTGGATCGAGACTGAATTTACAAAAGCACTGAAATAGTCCACCAAAGTGCTATAACTTTTACCTGATGCGCTAAAATTGAAAGCGCTGAGATAGAGCACCGATGCGCCAAATTTTGCCATGGAAGCGCTAAATCAACTTTTCTGGAAATGGATCACCGATGCACCAAAACAGGTCATGGAAGCGCTAGAGTTGAAAGCGTTGGAATTTTTTATGGATGCATTGTAGTATAACGGAAGCATTGAAATAGAGCACAAAAGCGCTATATTTTGCCATAGATGCACTATAGTTTTTGATGAAAGCACTAAAACAAAACACGCCGAAAACCTGCGCGACACTTTTCAAAAAAAATGATAAAAATTGGGGTTAATGCCCCACGGTGGGCGCCAAATTGTAAGTGTGAATAAGTATAAAGGAATAAAACACTTCTTAATACAAAATTATATCACAGATCAAGCTAATTGAACCAATTCAAAACAATAATCTATTGAAAGCGTCATATTGCTCTCTATCTCCAAAGATTTATTAAATCGTTGTTGCTCTTAGATCATGTAAGCAATGTGACTATTAAAATGACTATCTAAAGAATGAGAAAGATGCTAATGTATTGATATGAAGCTGATATGATAATCCTATCCGATAAAAGAAGTTAAATTAGCATGGATTGACATGGAAACTAATAAATGAAGCTACAGGAAGCAACCATGATATGGAAATTGGAATGTTGGATGCTTGAATGTTTGATGTTTGATGATTGATGCTTGAATTCCTATAGAGTAAGAGTACATAAGTTATATAATCTGGATCCTTTTCTTAGTTCAATGAATCTTTATTTATAGATTTTCTAGCTGTAGAAATGCATAGGGATGGCAAAGAGGCTTGGATTCAATCTGGAGGATTGAATGGTGAAAGATGGAGAAGATTGAGAGAAATTTGGAGATTGTCTCTACCTATGAAAACACCAAGCAAGAGAAGAGGAAAGATTGATGGAGGAGGATTGAGAGAAAAAATTGCAATTTTTCTCCAAAACTTCTCATGAAGTTTCAATCAATTAATCTTGACATGATTTTGACATAAATTAGACATAGGATATCTAGTTTGATTTGAGGAAATATAGAGGAATATTCCTTATGCCTTAATTTAATTATTTTTGATTTATTTAAATTATCCAAAAGAGGGATAAATAATATAATAAAACAAACTATAGAAGTTGTTTATTAAATTAAAATAGAAGAATATGGTAATTAATTAATAAAGTGTTTTAATTTTTATTTAAATAATTTAAGATTGATGTGATAGAATAAAATAGGAAAATGATAATCAAATCAAACAAAGTATTTAATTTTGTTTATTTGATTAAGATGAGATATTAAAAGAATTTAAATGTGAATGTGAACATGAACTATATAAATAAATATTTCTATTTATTCAAATAGTAGAGGAAATTAGAATAATTAATCAAATAATTTGTATTTAATTAATCATAATTCTCTAGACCATTTTTAGGTGTATACACCTATCATACTCAATTTGAGTACGACCATGGAATGGATATGAAAGGGACCAATGTGACATCTTTGAATTAACCACAATTGGGGAATAACTCAAACCTATGTAGCTAGGTGGATTAATAGCCCTTTACTTGTAACTATTCAATGCATGTCAAGGGTACCTACTTAATGTATATAGCCGAAGCATAACATAGTCATCCTAACGAAATCCAATATCATAAACATAAACTAAAATATATGCATCTACCATATAAATCATTTCTTCAAAACATCAATCATCAAGATCACATCATAAATAATACATACAACTAAACTGTAGCATAACAATAGACCACTAAAGTAAATGCACAAAATTCTACAAACCGATATGTTGAGTAATCTCATCTTGTACATGTAGGGTTTCATACTCACCAGCTCAAGCCATAAAATAATTATCATAACAATCACAAGGAGATGGTGAAGCTAAAACACCAATGTCATTTTAAAAAGATTCAAATGGGAGGGGCACCACATCCATAAGAAACATTGTGAAATTTTAATAAAGGGAAGAAATCATGAATAATTATAAGAAAATTTTCCACATTGAAGTCATCATTAACTCCACCATGATCCTTCGATCCCCAATGGTGGTTATTGTGCCCCTTGACCTCATGGAATCAAAATATCCACTCCCACCATCATAGAGATAGTCACATGATCCACAATCACGACACTGACACCAGATATAATGGGATATGGATTACACACATGCCATAAACAAGAATACACTAAACATACACATCATTTATCAAACACTCATCCAAATCATATAATGGATAAAATGCATGACTTCATTTGTTACAACCACAATTGGCATATCTCAAATCCACATTGGGAAAACTCAACAATGTTATAAAACAAGAATTCTCATTCAAGAAAATCATCAATGGTATAACACAAGAAACATCCTTAAGAAAACTCATCAATGAAATAACATAACCACATGAAAAGGAAAGGAAAGATCATATTTTAGGTGCTACTCAAATACGCCAGGGTTAGCTATTATAGAGAAAGAGAGGGAGTGTCACTACAAACACTTATGTGGGGCTAAGTGTAGAACCAAGGATCCTCTCATAAAAATGAGGGTAATTCATCTTAAAAATATTATTCTCCCTAAGTGATTATATTCCTCAATCATCCTTAGCCTATAGGAGCACTCAAGGAATGAGAGGGACATCCATTATCTTGGTTAATTAATTACTAATGTTTTCTTATTTATCACTCGATTAGATAACTCCTTACCCATTATAAGACCACTTGACACTTTGGGAAAGAACATGTTGGGAGCTAATCCCATAACTCTCTCTAATACCTACACCCTAAGATCATCACATCCTCCAACAAATATGCCATAAAAATTAATGGAAAAAAAATAAATTTCACCAAAATTTTCTTTCAAGATTCAACAAGAAGTATTCCAACAATTCATGAGGAACACTTTTTTAATAATATTCAAATTCATCATATTTCATTTAAAACATTAAAATTTCCACATTTTTCAATATACTTAAAAACTAAAGAAAATTCTCAAAACCTCATTAATTTTTTTTTTAAAATTGAAACTACCCTTTTGCTCTAAATATGTTGAAAACACACTTTTCAATTCAAATTCTTGTTTCATGCAATTCCAAAAAAAATGGGATTTATAACCCTATATTTAGGAAAATTTTAAAAATAAACATAAAATAATAAAATGAATATATTATTTTCTAAATTGAAATATGTTGAGAGGTGTCTACACTACCCTAATCCTATTCAAACTTTTTGAATTAAAATAAATTGACCCTATTAAAAGAAAGAAACAAAATACCTCAAACTTGATCAAATTCTAGAATGGAAAGAATTTCACCTATGCCAAACGAGATATCACAAGAAATTACAAACATACTCCCATCCCAGTTTATAACCTAAAAAATATAACCTCATTGAATTCCTCCTTGGATTGCACTCCCAATCAACAAATCTAATTTTCACCCAAAAGAGGGTTTTTTCCTCTCCCATTTCTTCCCAACAAAATGCATAATGAAAATAGAAATACATTTTTCCTATTTACCCATTTTCCAATTTCTAATTAAAAATAATATAAAATTTATTTTCTATTTCTTAATTTCCAATTTCCTTTATTTCCTCCAAAATCCAAATAAGCATTTAAACTCATTTTTAATTATCACATATCATTTAAATTTACATTTTGAATCCCTATAAGCATATATTTATTTACATTTGGAGAATTCAAAATTCAAACAGGATAATTAAATTAAACATAACCTACAATTCCTAAGCTAAGAAATTTTCATAATTTTTTAATTAAACAATAACTTAACCTGATTTCTATTTTCTTTCTACTTTTCATTTCCTGAAACATAGAAAATATTTTAATAACCAATGTCAGAATCATTTAAATTCTGAATAACTCATATGTAGAAAACATAGAATTTAGACCATTAATTACATCAAACATTTAATAGTCATTCATGACATATAAGGATTCTAGAATAATTCCTAACATGGACCCAAGTTCACAAATTGGATCAAGTTTGACACATATTATACTCGATTCGAGTACGATCAGGGAATAGATAGGGATGCCCAATGTGACGTATTTTTATTAACCACCATTGGAGAATAACCCATATTTATGCAACTAGGTGGAAAAATAACCATGTACCTATAACCATTCAATGCACATCAAGGGTACCTAGTCAATGTATATATATAGCCGAATCACAACATAATCATCCAATGGGGTTCAATAGAATACGTCATAAAATAACATCTATACATCTATCATATAAATCATTTATTGAATCATCAATACTTAGGATCACATTTAATCACAACATATATAATATGAATCACTAAATTGAAGTATAATTATAAACCAAGAATATTAATATACAAAATACCAACAACCGATATGTTAAGGAACCTCATCTCAAACATGTGGTGGTTCATACACAACATTCAAGGCCATAATAAAATCACCACAAAATCATAAGGAAATGGTGAAGTTGAACCATCAATCTTGCAACTACAAACTATAAAGAAGAGGGCATTAAATGTAACACTGTAAGTCTGTTATAGGAAAAATAGACCAAAAAGTAGTTTTGACCATTTTGGAGAATTGACTACAACCTACTATATTTTTGGTGGAACAATTAAATCTAATCCATTATACCTCTTAAAATTGATTATATGCTTTCATAATCAATACATGGAAATTTGAGTAAGTGATAATATTATTATACTAGGATAATCATATTAGAATTTTTTTGTGTTGGTCTTTTGAATATAAATTCTTGGGTATTTTGGATATATTTATGGATTCAATGATAGCCACAATTACTACTATGATATTATAGTCTAGTGGGAGACTATATATATTAGATGGGATTGCAAAATAATTCATTAATTATTTAATGAACTATCATATATTATCTTATTTAATTCTTTAGTAACTTTTTTTTTTGGGTAAAAAGAATAAATATACTAAATAATGATTAAAAAAATTACAAACAACAAGAACCATCACTAAAGTCCATAAAATTAAGATTTAAGGAGGTTTTCCAAACATCCACCACCTACAATAACCAAAAGAAACCTTGAAATCAACTAAGCATATAATTCTTTGGAAGAACTAATTGAATGTTCAAACCAAATAATTATGAACTTATATATACTACAAATATTAATTATATGATATGGACTCCTAGTTGGTGACATTCAAACTGTCATTAATACCAAAGGTATGCTTTTCCAAACAATTTAGAATAATGTTTCATTATCTAGGAATACAAATAAAATAGATAAAGTATCATCATATATGAACAATCTAACCCACAAAATATTGCAACCTCTAAGAAGACAAATCAATCCTCCCATTATTTTGAGAAAAAGCCATAATCATAGACTCCATCTCATAGATTATCTTAATTCAACCCAACTCACAAGATTTTTCTAGAGCCATAATGATGGTCTAGACTTCCATCTAATTATTAGTATCAAACCTCAGAGTAGAAGAGAAATATAAATAAACCTATCGGTTTTTTTTTAGTTCCAACTTGTTCCTGAAACTATCTAAAAAAGTAGTCAGCTCTTATGCTCAAATGTTTCAGGGAAATGGCCAAAAATAAGGAGAAAGGTTTAACAACTCTCTCCTTTGTACTTCATTCTCTACAAAACCTAGGAGGGTGGTCCTATGCAACGCCTAATAGGATTTCATATAATTAATGGATGATATTACTTTAAACAAATATGTTATCTTTATATGACCAAAATTCACTAATAGAACACACTTGAGGGGCTGAATTTGTGGAGTTATATGCATTCAAGATTTGTGAACATGACAATAACATTGTGAAATAACTTATAACTGTAAAGGAAATTTGATTTTCAAAATTGGTGATCATGGAAACCTAACTAGAACAAACATTAAAATTGATTACTTAGAACTAGATGTCATGCCCATAAATTTGCAACATGAAAACCCAACATTTTTTTTTTTTAAACAAGCATTAAGCTAATGAATCACTCTAAGAGTTAGAGCATAACACTACACTAGTTATGGGATGCACACCTTAGGGGAGATATCTAAATATATCCCTTACTAATTTGTACCTACCTAAAATATTAAACCTTATCTCATAGGAGTAGGATGACTATAAGATTGAATCCTAGTTGTGCAAGGGAGCATTTATTTCCCTTCAGGCCCAAATCATTTTGACCTCGTACAACAAATATTTCTTAATGATAATAGTGTTATTGAATAGTCCAATCCCTAGACATCAGTAATGTCGTTGTTATTGGTTTGATGCTTACACAAAGCTAATAATGTCATTACTTGGTCGGTAAACTAATAGTAGTAAATTTATCATTTATCCGATGATACAACATTAAAATAAGAAAGTATTTTAATATATAAATATTCTTCTCAATTAATTCTTGACGATATTTCCATTAATAAATCACCCAATAATTTTAAGAACAACCTTATTATGGGTTAATCCTTACTCAAGTTTTTAATGCTAGAAATAATACTTTTTTTTTTATCCATCATCAAATTATAATATAACCGTTGATGGGGTAATTTTCTTCTTCTCCATTTAAGTATTGTTGTTAGATTGGTCAACAATTAACCCTCTATTAGGAATAGTACTCTCTCCCACTAAAATTACTAACATTAAATCTCAACCTAGTGTTATAACATTATTTTCCTTCCATCCAACTATAGTATCATTATACAATCTTGATTCATCATTAATAATGTGATTAGTACTCAAAATATTCTAGTATTACCATTAGATTCTTTAGTCTCAAATGAACAATGACACAAATGTAAATTTCACATTTACATTATTAAAATCACTTTCTTTAACCAAAATAACATTGTTATTTCTGACGTTATTAGCAATCTCTCTCTAGTATTCTTAGAAAACATTATTTGATCAGAATAAAAGTGTCAAGCTCTGTCTTAATAATGATAACAATCCATTTAGCAATTTTCTCATATCTCACACAATTAAGAAGATCGTTAAAATTAATAGAAGTGATTAACTTAATAACCCATAGTATTTCTATTGTTGATTAATCATGAATATAAAGTAGTAACATTAATCCCATTATTTAATTTACATGAAAAGATAATTTCCTTTTATTTATTTAACAATTTATGCTAATATCAACATTGAAATTTACTCACTAAACCACTAATAAATATACATTATACAACACTTGTGCCCAAACAAATTCACTCCTTCGATTATTGATATCTCTTATATTATTACATTTTATTTTTTTAATAACTTATTTATATAAACCATAAACTTTAATATCAGGCTAAAGTTTGTTCAGACAAATATAAAATCCATTGCTCTTCAAATGAAATACCATTTTAAATAAAATTATAATCTTTTAAATTAATTTCAAACCCTAAACTCACCCTAAAATCCTTAAGACTCCCCTTCACGCTGCTTCACTCTTTTCAGGTTAGTATCTCATGGCGGCGGCCGGTTTTGGGTGATCATGCAGGATTACAGGCTTGCCATTTCATCCTACTAAGACTCATCTTTCACTGAGTTGAATAGCAGGCTTGCATGAAGGTTATATTTTATTCACTTTTCTTTTGTTTGCTCACAAGTTTAAGCAGGGGCGACACATATGCACGGCACAGGAAAATGAAGCATATCTTTCCTTTTTTTTGTTTTTTTTGTAGGTTTCCTTTATACTGCTATATGCCTCTGGCCAGTTGCAATATTTAGCTACGCACAGTTGCAGAAAAATCTGGGGAAGAGGGGGAAATGATCGCTTTCTTCTCTGCATCACCGAATCACATTTCAATCCTTCCTCGAGATAGTTCACATGAGATTTGGTCCCTCAGGTAGTCTCCCTTTCTCAGAAGTGTCGCGTCCTTTGATTTTTTTCTATTTTATTTATTTATTGATTGCAAAAAGCAGAGATTCATACTAATATACAGACCTATGTTCAAGCCCCCATCTGAAAAAAAAATCAAACCAATAATTTGAAGATATCCTGTATATTTTATTTCACCAGATAACAATATAGACTCATTGTTTTGTTTATTGTTGTATCTCTGAAAAAGGTTCAAATTATAGCACTTTTGTGCAATTTTATATATATATATATATATATATATATATATATATTTATTTATTTACATTTTTTAATAATATATGCATCAAAATATTCACAACAAATTTCTCACATAAATGTTGTGATTTTCTTATTAATTTTATAGATTTGAAGGTTGTTAAAAGAATGGAATTACAGTGAGAGAACAATATGTATCTATATATATTTTTTCCAAGTATTATACTGTGTATAATATAGTAAACTAGAATATCATATTCATATTTTTGTTGAATTATATTATATTATATTATACTCTTTATATTTATATAGAAGAATTATTTGTGAAATACATATATATATTCATTTAAAATGATTTACCCAATAATCTCCTTCTTAAATCTGATTGTTAGATTTAAGGGATTATGTTAGGATGCTTTTAAGAAAGACTTAGTCATTATTATGGAATTTGAGTTGCCTTTTTATTTTTCCTTATCTAGATTATTAGTTGGTTAATAAATATTTAGAAATTTATATTATATTTCTCCGAAGAGATAGAGTTGTTTAAAATTTAGAAAGTAATATTTTACAACTTTAGAAAGTAAATCTTTTAAAATCCTCAATAACTGGTTTGCTTTTTCATTTTCCCAAAATAAACATGTTACACCAATATATTAGTTGTCTAAAAAGCAAGAACTTGAAAATAGTCCTATTTTATAACAATATTTTATCCATCAACTAAAAGGTCATATTCCTTATTCAAAAAAGTTTATAAGAACATAAAGTATACCTTCATCTTTATAATCTTTAATTTTACAATAAGACACTTGTCTTCAATATTACAACAATATATAAGAATATAATGAATAAATATATGTTATGTATGTATTAACTTGTTTCAAATATTTTATATAATTCTCAAAAAAAAATTTCAAGAGAACTTAGGTTACTCATCCATTTACAAAGGAATTATAATAAGTCTACATACTATTTCTTTCAAATGTTAGATGAAAACCACTCCTCATCCTCATACACCTATTTTATACATGTTTACAAAATATTTTCTTCTCCATTTCACAATAAGATCAAAATTCTTTACATAAACTTGCCATGTTACAACTTGTACACAAAATGTCACAAATAACATTTGAGGACACAATTACCATACATGCCCAAGAACAAGACTTTCTTTTATTACAAATAATATTACAAAGACAACAAAATTTTATAAGAACATAAAGTATACCTTCGTCTTTATAATCTTTAATTTTACAATAAGACACTTGTCTTCAATATTACAACAATATATAAGAATATAATGAATAAAACACAAAAGAACAAGGCTTGCTCACCACCCTACCTTAATGGCATCATGAAGCCTCATGGGCTCTAGCCATACCCCCGAGCAAGAAACAAAAGACTACCAATGATCTTGGTAGGAAGACAACAAGATTAGTTTATCTATGATTTTCCATCTATTCATTCACCAAGCACACTCTAAATTTTCCTACACAAAAACTAGGTGTTTTCTCTAACTTGTTTTGAAAGCTACAACAAAATAACACAACAACAAATTCCCTACTTAAGAAAATTTAATAACAATGGGGAGGATAACTTATCTCCATAATTTTTCTCCTTGATCACCTTCCTTGCATGTGAGAGCTCCTTGCTCCCTTCCCAATTTCTTTCTCTTCTTTTCCCCAAATTCTCAATCCAACAACCATTATTCTCCAAGAGGAGAAGTGGGTAACGCCCATTTCCTCTTTTCCATCCAAGTATATAGGAATTCAACTTCAATTCACTTGAATGAGAGAGAGAGACACTTGTCACTCTCTCATTTGATCTTTCAATACGTATCCCCACAAGTTCTCACACATGTGTGAGACTTTTGGGGAGATGGGGAATGTACAATGACACTCTACCCAAAATCTCTTACAAGGTGGATTCACACATGTGAAAGCCTTGATGCTCTTCCCAATCTCATTGATGAACTTTGGGGAGTGTGGTGGGAGAGTGACAAGTCACTTCTCCCAACTCCCAAGGATTCAAACTCGTCACACTCTTTCAAGTGGACTTTTGAAGGGTCATATCATGCCCCAAGGACAATGTCACATGTCCAAAGGGTCCCCCTTCCATAGGTATAGGACCTAGGAGTCTATTTTTGCAATAATATCAATAAAATTGACCAAACAACACCTTAAAAAGACCACTTTAAAGGCCAATTCAAAATTCAAGACCTAACTAAGTATTTCAAAACCCTAATTATTCTTACACCCTTGACATTACTCTCACATGTATTTTTCCAAATACATGTTAGGTTAGAAATATAATAAATACCTGTTCAAATTATCAATAAGATCAAATTCAATAGTTAGTAAATCATAATACATAGATATTCATTTTCTTTCCCTATGAAATACAAAAACTTTGAGCATGCATGAAATAATAATGAAAACGTAACCTTAGCTAAATAATTTATTTACACTACTAAATCTACTCTTGGACACTCCTTCCTCTAATAAAATTCATCGTGCAACTTGATATCTAATGTATATAATTTTTCTTCAAATTATCTTACCTTTGGTATACCCCTCATTGATTAGAGTCGTCCTTTAAATTTACCTTGACGGTTCTTAGCTAGTGATCATTCTAGAAATTCTTCTTGATCTTTCCAAAGTCTTGCTTTGTTCCTAACTATTATCATTTTCCAAGTAACATGAAACTTATTAGCGAGATTCAAACCAATGTTAGGTACAAAAAATTATTTAGCTCGTATTGATCTAAGTGTATTCTTCATATGATACTTGTTCAAGAATCTAAATATTATCTACACACATTCGTTTTTAACAGTTTGCCCATTTTCATTTACTAAAGATAATTTATCACAATAATCACTTAAACTAGTTCATAAGAAAATCAAAATATTAAACATGGAATTGGGTTAAATCATCTATTTATTCACCAAACTAGCTTAATTTAACTTGTCAAGATGTCACATAATTTGTAGATAGGGTTGGGCCTTACACTAGACAACTAAACCAAAGAAAATATAATTAAAACTTTCAACACAAACTTTAAGCTAGTTCTATAAAAGCTTAATATCAATGCCCTACATTCATATAACTCAAAATTTAAAATAAATTAATCTTAATAATCATTATATACATTCAAAATAAAAAATATTTCTGATACAATAATTTAATCTATTACTACATTATAAATAGGAAGATTACTGTTGATTATCTTGCTCAGTTATTATTTAAAATAAAGGGGAAATGTTTCATTTAAATAGGTGTAATTTATAAGGATATTTTATTTAAATTGATGAAATTAAAATTGGATTTTATTTATCCCTCTTTAGCATTAATCGCCTGTGGGAGACTGCCTCTCATGGATGGTTGATGTTGAATGGGATGGTGGCAGGCATTAAAGGCAATATAACTTAAATCAGTTACAATATTCCTTTTTAGACGGTCCTCATGAAATCCAAATTTCTTCACACATGTTGTGGCTATTCTTTTCATTTGTCAATTTGAACTATCTTCACTTTTGTCTAGTTGTGTGAGATATTCCCTTACTGTCATATGTTGGTGAGGATATATTTTGGCAGCTCCTCTAGTTGAGGGCACTGATTCTTAAAATTAAATGAAAAGACTTTGGTTTAAATGTATATATGGTGGCTCTCTCCCCATGTGACAGCTGAAATTTTTTCCTAGAAATTTGGTAATTCTCTAGGCTTTCTTTACACAAGATCATTGCATTCACACCTCTTCATGGTACAATGAAAATACAAGTTTATTTATTAAATCTGTGTGGCTGCCTCCCACACAATTTGTGGGTAATTTTGGCTCTATTAACATTTCATTTTGGGACATTTTCAACAGTGCATTCTCTTATTTGTTGTCATGTTAATGAAGGATTCTTTCAAACTTTTCATCCTTGCAAAATATCATGATGTTTGAGACACCATGCCCTTTTCAATTGAGAAATTGAGGAGGTCATTTATAATTGAATGCAACTAGGTTGTAGAGGCCATATCAATGGTGTTGGGTTGGGACTAGTTTCACTTTCACACAATGGTATTATCAAATGAAATTGCTTCTCATTTTTTATCTAACTTAATGGATGTTTTGTGGTGTACAAAGATGGTTTAATTTATTGCAGGTTATTATCTCCTCCCACATGTTTGTCCACCCTCAAACTTATAGTCTATGCTAGATGATTTTGATATTTTATATGGTATCAACATGGTTGGTGACATTCTGTGTTATCAATACTTTCTTTTAGATCCTTCTTTGACTATGATTATTAGCTTGATGGCACATGGATTGCTAGATTATTGCTCGAATGATTTTTCCCATCGACTACATAGATTATAAGCTGCTTGAGAAACATAGTTTCTAATATGATTCAAAACTTGTATGATGCAACCCAATTTTTTTTATCAAAAATGCACTGGTGGAGCTACATTCCACTCCATATTTCGCCCCTCCTATAGATGTGGCTTCCTCTTTAGAAAGTGGGATTTGGAGTGTGGCTAGGGTTTTTAATGTTTGTCACCTTTCTTCATATAGGGGTTCATTTTTAGTTATAATTTTGTGGTTTGGTCCCATATCTACTTTGTAAATTATTTCTTCTTTGGCTCACTGTAGTTGGCTATATCTAGCCTTTGGGTTATCAACTCCCTATTCAGAAAGTGGGATTTGAAGTGTGGCTAGGGTTTTCAATTTTCACCACTTTCTTCATGTTGGGGTTAATTTCTAGTTATAATTCTATGGATTTCTTTCGTATCTACTTTTATAAATCCTTTCTTCTTTTTCTTATTTTAATTGTCTATAGCTAGCCTTTGGGGACCATATCAAATCGTTCTAATGTAAAATTGCTCTTAAGGAGAAGGGTTAGGGTGTTTCTATTGCAAATTTGGTTATGTAATTATTATTATTAATAAAATTTTAGTGGATTTCCACTTTTATTTTAAAAAATAATTAAATCTATTACTTGAATATAAGCTATAAAAGAAACATTCAATTGCAAGAAACTTGAAAAGATGAATAGAAATAATCCTTGATCAATTTGTATTCATAAGCGATAAAGAAGTATACAATTTAGGAGATAGTAGGTTGGAAACTATCACAATATATTCATATATAGAGCTAATACTATTATACAAAATTAGTAGCTTTATTGATATTTCTTCTTGTAAAAACCTAGATGAGACTAATATAGACTTAAACGCTTGATGCTCTGCTTACAAAATTCTAATATCCTTTTCAAAATTACCTTGAATTTATTGAAAAAAATGTGAAGGAAATATACAATATGAACTTATGCAAGTGAATTCAGATATTAAAACTCGATTACCAAATCAGATTTAAACATGTGATTGAAACATACATCACAATATAAAAACCAGAAAATAAAATGTGACACTAGATTTACATGGAGAAACCCTTTCAGAAAAAAACTTACACGAGAAAATAGGGAAAGTATATTATTAATATTTAAATGAGAGTACACAATATACACTTCACTACTGATCTTTGATCAATCCAACAACCCCTTACTACCTGCAATAACTCGATATAAAACTGCCATCCCATGGTTCCAATTTGTAGAAATTGTGGGTGGTAAAACAATGAATGGTAAACTAAAACAAGAGGTACAAAACCACTTTAAAAAAACTCATGCCCTTCTACTTGGAAAAATAAAAGATATAATAAAATGTTAAATGCAAATTCAAGAGTCCCACATGGGAACCTAGCCCATAGCCTATCTAAATCCTTTCTTTCTAGATTCTTCGATGATCTTTTTGTTCTCCAATGGAACACCAATGAACACCTTTCATATTACATTATGGATAACTAGGAAAGATGCATTATCTATATTTGATGTGTGACATTTATAAAAATCAATTCCGCTCTTTAAAATATAATTACAACTACCAAAATTTAATATTTTCTCTCAAATCCCCTAGAACACATTCCAAGGAACATGGAGACATACAAATGACATAGGATTAAAAAGTTAATGCCACCTTATCCAAACATTCTCCCAATTTCAAATTTAATGCCACCTTATCCTAACAAAGTTAATGGTTCCTCATTCCTTCTTGTCTACCTTTTTCCAATCTTCATCACACATTGTGATTGGTTTACTCTGTTATGAAATTGACAACTATTGATCTCTCTCTTCAAGGAAATCCTCCATCTTTAGTTTCCACATTTGGTAACCTTTTCCATTGAATTTATCAATATCCTAGAAAGAGGTAGAAGCTATGGTAAATAATCCTCTTCACAAATCTAAAATATACCACAAAAAAAAAGCTCCCACCATAGTTGAAAAACCTCTAACACTTAAGAGAAAGGTGTCCCCTTCTAAACAGAGCCTAGCTCTGATACCAAACATTGAAAAAAAGGTGAAGGAAATATACAATATGAACATAATTAAGTGAATTCAGATCTGAAAATCAGATTACCAAATCAGATTTAAACATGTGATTGCAACATACATCACAATATAAAAATGACAAAAAAAAAGTGACACCAAATTTACGTTGAGAAACCCTCTCCAGAAAAAAACTCCATATGAGAAAAGAGGGAAATTATATTATTAATCTTCAAATAAGAATAAAAAATAATAAAATTAACTACTAATCTTTGGTTAACTTGATATCAGCTATTACCTACAAGAACTCAATGTGAAACTACCATCCCATGGCTCCAATTTATAAAAATTGTGAGGTAAAACCATGTAAATGATAAATCAAAAAAAGAGGTACAAAACCACCTCAAAAAAACCCATGCCCCTCTTCTTAGAAAGACAAAAAACATAATAAATATTAAATTGAAATTCAAGACTCCCATATGGGCACCTATCCCATAGCCTATCCAACTCCCTTCTTTTTGGATGCTCTGATGACCTTTCTGTTGCTCAATGGAACACCAAAATACACCTTTTATTCTTCAATTTGTGGTGCCCTATTGAAACCTTTAATATTCCATTATGGATTCCTAGGAAATATTCCTTATCTATATTTGATGCGTAATCTCTACCAAAATTTAATCCTCTCTTTAAAATATAGTTACAATATGCCAAAATTTAATATTTTTCTCTCATGTCCCCTATAACACATTGCAAGGAATGTGGAGACATACAAATGACATAGGATTACAAGGTTAATGTCACCTTATCCTAATAGAATTCCCTTTTACAAAAAAAATAGACCAACAAGTCTCAGGCCATGGAGATATGCCACATTTTAATTTGACAATATTTTCCTAGGATTAGACAAAAAGAGCCCTCCACTAAAAGAAAAACTAGTTTCTTGTCCCATTGAAGGATATATTTTATGATGTTATAATGATATGACATTGAATGATTATTTATTAAGGTTTCCTCATCAGATTTCGGATCATATGCCTTATAAGAACCAATAGAATTGAAGTTGAGTGGGTCACAAAAGGACAAAATGGTGCAAAGATTGCAGGGATAGTTGTAAATAGTTGGAAGCTTTGAATACCAACTCATCATATGGATTTGATATTCTAATTTAACTTTGATGACAAAATGGAAACATAACTACTTATCTACTTATTATATTTTTCATCCCATTTCACATATTCTCTCTCTGATGGCCACTAAAATTCAAGAATTTAATCAACATGGTGCACATAATGTAAACAATTTGCATCTAAAATGACACTGGCTTGTTTACATAAAGCTTCTAAACCATGCTTTGTAGCAATCAAATTATACATAGAAGTATTAAGAAGATTATTCTCAACCATGCTACCATCATATATAAAAAGTGAGAGAATGGGAAAAATTGCTCTAAAACCTACCTTTAATTCATCATAAGTCTTAAGTTCTCCATTCTCATGCAAAATATTAGGCATAATCTTTATTTCAATATTTTCAAAACATTTAAACTTAGTATATGCACATTGACACCTTATCCATGAACTCTTTCACTTATCCCACCATTTTTTCCATATTCCAAGTGGAGAAATGCTACTAGGTGCATTATTCTAAAAAAATGATCTTTTATGTATGTCTTCTAAAGTTGAAATCTTGGGGATCTATTTATTTATGATTCTTTCTAGATGATATTATTTTTTGGCCACTCTCACATAAAGAACATTTTAGGTTTGAATAGGTAGTACGGGATTCTTCCAATAACCTCGAAATATTATCTAACATATCCCATAAAATATTAGACACTACATGGTTGATTTCATCATGATGTTAATACTCTAAGAATTTTTTATTTATTCTTCTAGTTCTTTGAATTTATCAACAAGTTCTTGATTTTCCTTCATCAAATTATCTACAAATCCTAAATATAAAGATATTCCTACATGAGTTTCTTGTATTTTTAATTTATTTTATTTTTTAGTGAGTACCACATGATCTTTTAATAATTTATCATACTCACTCTATAGATTCCTCTTTTTTTCTTCATCGAACTTGGTAGTATATACTACAAATGAAGTGTCTTGTAAGGAAAAGGTATCTAATACTATTTTTATTATCAATCATCCCCTAATATCTTGCATAGCCTCTACAACCTAAGGCTTATTAGTATTAAGAGCAAGGGACAAATTCCTAGGGTTTCCCATTTAGGGTTGAACCCAAACCCTAAAATGCTAGCTCTTCTTTCTCCTCAAAAGAAAACACCTCTTCATCCCTCCTTATATTATCAAATGCTATTTCTAATGCAATATCCCACACAAGGAGAAATAGAAACCCACTTCCTTAACTAGCCTCATCCCCTCTTCAAGTGTGGATTCATTGAAAAAGTAACCCTTCTAGTTTTTCTACCTTGTTTGGGCCCTCCTTGTGAGTTAGGCTTAATGCTGCCTTCATTTAGTGTTGTAATGTGGTTGACACATTCACATTAGGTCTTGGGCCCTTGTGAACTAATGGATTCTAATGGTACCTTGATAAAGTGTTGTGAAATTTTTAATATACTTTCACACTTTTCTAAGGTCTTATCAACCTAATAAACATCTTTTTAATAAAAAATAATCTTAATCTTTCCTTATTTGGAGTGTTGTAAAGTGTTGTAACACACTTTCACACTTTAATAGGCTTGTCATTAATAATTGGGATTTATTATGATTTAATTGGCCTTATTTTGCATCCACAAGCCTCATTCATTGCATATTTTTGAGTATAATCCTTACACCAATCATTAACTAATCATAATTATGGGTTTCTGGATTGTGTGGCCCATATTTAGGGATCTGGGACTCATTCACCACCTTGGGTGAATGGGTCCCACTTAGATATTTTAGCCCCAAACTAGTTTTCATACATTTCTAAGCACTTTTAAATTTTGGTCCCATACATTATGCCAGATGGGACTCATTCACCATCTTGAGTGAATGAGTCATGTGTGGCCCAAAATAAAATTTTATTCAAATTCTTGATAGGATTTATTCTCCTAGATCTAATGTCGTCTTGTAGTGTTGTAATTTCAAGAATTATTTCATAATTGAGTATAAATACAAGGTTATTTCACTCATTTTCATCCTAACAAGTAATCAAGTGATCTAAGACTTTTGTGAGAATTCATACTAGAAAATTGGAGTTCACAAGAGCATTCAAGAGAATTCAAGGGTAGATTATTAAGCATTATAGAGCATTATTCAAGTATCAATCATCATGTTATATATTTAATGCATCATGATTGTTATTGTGTTAACAATTGTGGTGTAGGGTTTGTGACTCAATCAAGTGTTTCATTCAAGATCAACACCATTCAAGCAAGATTCAAGAACCATGTCCATTGCAACCCTTTCAACCATATTTGTAGTACCTTATTTCTAGGGTTTGGTGAGTTCTAACATTGTCTTTTGTTCATTCATCATTCTCCCTTCTTATTTGCTTTCATTTCAAGGATTGATTTCCAAAATGGGGTTTGACCAAGGAAAATCCCCATCCACTAACCCAACAACATTTCCCCCTCTCCTTTGTGTGTGATTTGCAGGTATAGGTTGCAGATTTCATAAGGAGTAAGATTGAAGAAAAATTGTCAAGAGCTCAAAGTTGTCAAAGTTGTCAACAAGCCTTGGAGAGACTTCGAGATCACATATAGCGCACAAATTGTAGTTTCAAATCTAGAAACCAATCAAGAAGGGAAGATTATATAGAGAAGATAAAGATCAAATTTCAAAGTTCCAAAAAATCCAAACTAGTTTGATTCACCACTTCTAGTGAATGAAAACTAGTTCCAGTTAGTTTTCAAGATTTTGCAGATTCAAAAACTAGACTGATTCACCTAGCTTGGTGAATGAGTCCCAGTCAAAAGTAAAAGTATATTTTCTAGTGTTTTAGGTCTCCATCCATCCTTCTCTATATTTCCAGGTGCACACATTTGTTTTTGCAATTTTTTGTATCATTTCATTCACTTTTCTATGTCATGTAGTCTTAGTTTGCATTGAATTGTGGTTTTTCATTTCATCTATAATTTCATTATCTTTTCCAAGTCTAAAATTGGTGGTGAACCCCTCATTAGATCATACTCAACTCCTAGAATAGACCTATTGCAAGATCTCTTCCTCTTTTGCATTGAGATCTCTTGGGTTACCATTCAATGGATTACTTGGGAAGTGTATTTTCTTTATGTCCTAAACCATAAGTAGTAAATCACCCCTTTTCCATTGATTCCAAAGGGTTATATTCTCACATTAAAATTGAACTCTATGATAAAAAATCTGGTTACCTCTTCAAACTGAATCAAAGGAACACCCAACTTTTCTTTTTTTAATCTTTCATGAAATTATTCCCTCCTAGACCTAATGAAAAAGTCCTTGAACTCCTTTATTTTAATGAGTTCATCATTATAGATAAATTACATTCATTACATGGATCTTCTTTCATTTGTTTCATCCCTACCCATTGTAACTTTTATGCCTAATTTACCTTGAGGCAATCTAACAACATCTTATCTATGGAGAGGAGGAATTTCTTGATTTACTTCTATTGTCATCTTAATTTCCTCATTTTCATCTAGAGGCCAAGAGGATATTTAACCAAGGATGGTTGATAAAATCCTCTCTTCTTTTTTCATTTCTCCTTTAGAGGTGAATATATAATGTTTACTTGTGGTGGAGAAGGTGTTGGTGAGATCAACTCTTCTTGGGATAATCAACCAAGGATGGTTGATAAAATCGTCTCTTATTTTTTGGCTTCTGCTTTGGAGGTGAATATATAATGTTTACTTGTGGAGGAGAAGGTTTTGTTGAGATCAACTCTTCTTGTTATGACTAGTCCCTTAGGCCTACTAGAAAAATAATAGATAGAAGGATTTTTCTTTGGATGATATGTAGGCCTCTCTTATAAAATTGTGGCCTTCCCAATCATTTTATCAATATTTTGGAGGATCATTTGGATCCTAGCAATAGCATTCCTTATCGCTTTACAATACCCTTGGTAGTTTGGGTTCCTTTTGATTTTTAAATCTTCTACCTTTTTAAAGGAAACCCATTTTACCCTCTTTTCAGTGGATTCCTTGTCATCTTTGTAATTCCTTAGGAAATACTCACCAAAATAAAGCTAATGATGGAATGCTAACTTCTTTATTCTTAGTATAACTTGATTGATGAATCCCTTAGGATCAAAGGCTCTTGTAATTTCCTAGGCCATCCTTTATGCTTAAAGTATTAGATATGAAAATTCCAACCCATTGCTTGTGACTATGAAATTATAAAAGGTTGTAAATAATGGAAATAAAGATCCCTTCTTTTAACCTTTTACATGGGACATATCAAACTCATTGATTTTCTATATTAGCTCTAAAATTTTTTCTTGTTTGCAACACACATATCTTTGTAATGCATGAGGACGCATAGATTATCCATATACCCTTATCACAGTGGAGGAATTATAGAGATACAAATCCCCTTAATTGTGTGTTATTCCCAATTTCAGAATTATGTCCTTATGTCTTAGTAAATCAAACGTTTCCTTTTGCAGTCTACTTTCATTGACTCCAAAGTGTGAGAGTATCTTCCTAGCAAAATGATTTTCAAAAGTCACAAAGCTGGATGCATCACAATGCATGTCCCACACATGGCTCCAACATTGAACTAGAAGGGAGTTTACTTTATCATCTTCCATGTGAACTTGTAATTATTTTATCCCGTTTTGTTCTTCCTACATATAAGAACATGTGACACAAGAGAGAGTACCACCTAGAATTTATCACTTTTTTATTCTTCTTAATCTTAACTAGCGGCTTGTGGATGGCATTTTCTATGAAGGTGGTAAAGTCAAATTCAACATTTACCATAGGATTTTGAATGTCATTAGACGTGTACATTAGGCACATTGATATCCTAGTATGAGAATCCCACCCCCAAAAATAGGCATAATACATAATATGTCTTTATAAAATAATCTTCAAATGTGTCCAAATTGAAGATCTCCATTTCTTTGGAAAGGATTCTTATATAACTTCTATCAAAACTCTTCAATTTATGCCTCAGAATCCAATGTACCCTATAGCTATTTTTGTTTGGCTGGTACTTCTTAAATTTTTCAAATTTTATGACCTTACTGGCTTCTAGTTTCATATCAAAGACTTTAGAGATGAAGGATTTATCAATTTGAGTCAGTTCTTCTCCATTTAATGCCCTAACAATCTTGAAATTCTCATCATGGTGGCTTGTAATTTTATTAAATCCACATCCATGAATATGTTAGGGACAACTAACTTCTCTAAGTCATATCTCCAAACATTATAGATGAGTATCTTAGAAGCCTTTTCCCCATACTAGTGAGTGAATAAGCTACTATAGTGTAGGAAAACGTATCCCTTTTTCACACTTAATTTGGAAATAATTAGTAATAAAATGAGCTTAATCATGCCTTAATTAGTGTTGTAATATGTTTTGCATATTCACATTAATTTTAGGGCCTTTTAATTAAAATGGACTTAATTGTGTCTTGTTTTTTATTTTGTAAGGTGTACTTTCACACTTTAAAATTAATCTAGGGCTTTATTAATTGATTGAGGTTGATTTTCCTTAGTTGGACCCTTTAATTCAAATTCAAGCCTAATTAAATGCAAATTTTGGGGGATAAAACTCAACATTCATAAGTGCCATTACACAACACTTAACTCTAGAAGATGTGTGTCCTAGGAAAGTGAAATATGACCCATTTTACATAGGGAAAATTGGTCCTCACTTAGTTCTAGGACCCTATTTTTACATAATGTTTAACATTTACTGATGTGTGTCCTAGGTAAGTGTCCTAGGACCCATTCTCTCTATGGTGAATGGATCCACACTTAGACCTAAGACCCTGCTTTGAAATATGTGTTTGGTGATATTTTAATGATTTCAAATCTATAATTCAATGTCAACTTGTGATATTTGAATTTCAGAAATTAATGTCAAGATTCATATTAATACAAGGTCATTTCACTACATTTTCACCTAGAATTTCAAGCTAAGATCCTAGAGAATTGAATTGAGAATTCTCAAGAGAAATTTAAGAGAAATATCTAAGGTATTCAAGGGAAGATTTATTGAATATTATTGCATCAATCAAGATTCATTCATCATGCCAAAGATTCCTTGCATCATGCATGTTGTTTGAGCTAATATGGTGATGTAGTGTTCAAGATCAATCAAGCATATCAAAGGCATTGTGTCACATAAAGTTTCATGATAAAGATCTATATCCATTGAGGCCACTTCATGCAAGTTTATAGACCTAGAATCCAAAGTTCAATAATGTTTGGTGAGTTGCTACATATTGTTGTTCATTCATCATTCCTTTATGTTTTTATTCATTTCAAGGTTTAATTACCAAAATGGGATTTGACCAAGATAAACCACCATTCCCTAACAAACAATATTTTTATCTCTTTGATGTGTGATTGTATATTTTAGGTTGAAGATCATTTGGAGAGAAAAAATTAATAAAGTTGCAAAGTTGAAAGAAAAACTTTATCAAATCACAAAAACTGATCTACAAGATTTATTTTTGGCTTTCCAACAATGAAAAACAAGAATATGGGAGTGCATACCTAGTAGAATAGAACCCAAAAACTAATTTTCTGGAACCATAGCCATGACCCATTCAACATAGGGTGAATGAGTCCTCAGTGAGGTCTAAAAAAGTATCTTTGGTGATAGGTACACAACATTTTACCCTTTCTATATATTCCTTTTGACTATTAGTTGGGTTAGATTTGGTTACTATTTCTCATTTGTACTTTGTAGAACATATTTTGAATGGAACTAGGAAAATAGGTGCATTGTTATGAATCCAAAAAAAATCATTATTTTCCTATGTTTGATTTTGGTGAACTCGACTTTGATCATTGCATTTTCTGATTTTAGAGTCCTCTTTTATCCTAGATTTATATCTTTCATTCATTTGCATCTCTTTGCATTGAATTAGGTCTCATTTAGGGTGTCAATTTTTCATTTCATTTAATGGTTTTAGGATTTCATATTTTGCATTCTTCAAATCTTAAAAAAATACAAAAAAAATAGTCATATTACATTTTATTTACATATCATTTCATCATATCAAACTCGCATTTGAAAATTGAAACAAAAAATTATATATAAAACTATCTTTTCTAGGTTGTCATTTTGTCACATTTTACATTTACATTCAATCCTGATTTTAGAGAAAAACTAACTGAAACATTTTGTAACAAACCAGAATCTAAAAACTAGTGAAAATCACATAAAAATCTATAAAAAATTGTTTCAAAACCCTCATCTAGGACCCATCCTCCCTAGGGTGAATGAATCCCTAATCAAGTCATATTCTCATTTGTTGGGCATTAACATATTTATTTATGCATTCCCGTTTTCTGCTTTGAGATTTTTGTTATTGTTTTCATAATTTCTATTTCATCAATTTCATCATATTTAGCTTAATTTGGTAAATTTTGGGCATTGTGTGATTTCAAAATTGTATTTACAAGACTTAATTTTCAGATTTTTGCATAGTGTAATCAAAGCATTGCCTTGTTTAAGTTCAAAAATATGAAAATGGATAAGTATTTTAGAAATGTGTGAGAGTCCTTGTTCTCCTTGGTTGATGTTTCAAGTTGTGTTTTTGGAAATTATCCTAATGCAATTGACTCTAACCATTCTCAACCAAATCCTAATGAGTGTCCTCACGAAGTTGACATCATTGGAGAAGATGATTCTAGCATGCATGAGTTCATAAATCATTGCCTTAACAATATTGAGAATAGTGTATCCTATTCTTACATGAAACAAAAAACACAACTTGAGATGTTTGGTCTTTTGTATCTTCAAATTGAGTCACAAAATAAGCCTAAACTTTCAACAACAAGTGAACCTAGCTCCTCTAATCAAGTGCATACCCATCCATCTTATGTTAACAAAGTGACCAATACTCCCATAAACCATAAAGAGACTTATGGACAAGGATTTAAGATTTAATCCAATCAAGGAAGTGACATAACTAATGAGCACAAAATTCATAAACTATTAGAACAACTTACTAATGAGAAAAATAAGGATTAGGATATCAAGATACTCCTCCTAATATAAGTGTCATCCTTCCTAAGGAATAACCAATGCCCAACAAGGATAATAGGATCTCTAGAAACTTAATGTCTTGAATGATGTCATGCACTCGAATTAGATATACTAACATCATTTCATCCTAAAACACATCCTCTTTTTGCTCAATTGATTAAATTAGCCTAGCTATTTAATTAAGTGGATCATTTTAATTTATCAACTTGATTAACCTAATTAGGTGAATTCATCCCATTTCATGCTAACATTTCATCTTATCCCATTTTGG
The DNA here is from genome assembly GCA_007115665.2 of Sequoiadendron giganteum. NCBI lineage: Eukaryota > Viridiplantae > Streptophyta > Pinopsida > Cupressales > Cupressaceae > Sequoiadendron > Sequoiadendron giganteum. The sequence goes on from CM021101.1 coordinate 262,685,791, forward strand.
AATTGGTATCATGTTGATGTGGAACAATTAACATTTCCCAATCACATGATTAGTGAGCTTGTTTCAATTGATTCTATTGAAGAGAATCAATGAAACTATTATGATATGTGGATGAAAACATGATTTATGCTAAAATGAGTATGATACAAGAGTTAATCCACCATGATTTTATACTAAAAAATGTAGATATGAAACTTCTAAACTAATCTAAATGAGATTAAACTAAAATATTCAAACCCTAATTATCTATTTAGCTAAATAGATGCATGGAAGCCATTAATGGAAGATAAGATATTATGCAACTAAAAAAGAACTAAAATATGATAAATGTATGCAAAGTATGAGTGTGAGTGTGAGTGATTTCAAAAACATAAGTTTGATGTTGAAAGATAGATCCATTCATCTCCAAATAGTGACCTATTTATAAGAAAGCAATGTGAAATGAAGGGATATGATTGAAAAAGCTAATACATGGTCAAGGATGGAAGAAGTTGGAGGCATGGATCATGGATTCTCATCAATGGGTGAGAATGCAATCTGATATTTAATCAAGAGTTCTCATTCCTTCCAAAAAATAACACTTTTTACCAATACAAGAGGTCAAAGTTAACTTGCACAAGAAGTCACAAGTTAACTTGCATTTGAAGTTAAGTGAGAATATTCACTTTCTAAATGATTGGAGGAGAAAGAATATTCTTTGAAATATTCATGGGTGAGGAGAAAGGATATTTTACTAATTAAAACAAATTTTAATTCTGCAAAAGGAGAGGGAATATTCTACTAGAATATTCATTTGCAAGTGGGAGGATTTGGACTAATTAGATAATTGCTAATTAAATAAGGTTTAATCATGCAATTAGGAGAATTAGAAGGATAAAGTGATATTTATTAAATTAAATGATTTAATGAATGGGAAAAAGGTGAAATGACATTTAATTAAATAACTTAGTGTTATTTACATAAATGGGACTTAGGGAATTAAATTAAATACTTTGATTTATTTAATTTAATCAGATGAAATGTTATTGGAGAAACAAGGATAGACAACTGAGAGGGGGGGGGTGTGAATCAATTTTTACAAAATAAAACTTACTCATCATTAATCAATCTTAAATCTTAGATTTGATTATTAGCAGTGCAAGCATAAACCAATAACACATCAAAGACACATGAACACAAAGATTTTATATGTTGAAACCTTGTTAGGGGAAAAACCATGGTGGATGTCAGTCCATAAGATTATGCCCTATTAGATGTGTAATGAAGAATGAAAAGGGAATGGACTTTCATTTAGGCACACTCCTTAGACCATATTGCTTAGAGGAAGGCTCACTTCTTTACATACAATAATTAGATTAAATCCATCTGATGACTTTGAACTGAGAAATTAGCTTCTACAAAAGCCTGATTATAATTCTGATTAGGCACCCACAAAATTCTACACACTCTTCCACACTCTTCTCTAATCTTGAATAATTTGACCTTTATTCACACATGTACATCACTTGCACACACCAAGCATACATTGAGCACACTTCAAAATAAGTAAAAAATCGCTCTTATATATCCACCACACAGATTTACATCAACTACTCTATCGACCACAAATAAATAATGAATTACAACTATCGGCTTCAGATGAATAAATCTTAATGCACACCAAAAAAAGTCAGTCACAACATAGTGAGGACCCAAAAAAACACCTTAAAACACACCAAAAAATAAAATACTAATCCTTATGGATCCACAATATGCTACTATTAACATGTCGGCCAAGAACATGAAGACTCGAGCACACATCAGAAAAATGTATGATCATGAACACTCTGATAAATGTGGACATACAACAAAGATAGAGAATGATCTAGACTCATCCATGAATGACATAGGTGCATGTGCAACAACTGATATTAGCATAATTTCATCCTCTTCTTCCAAGAACACTTGCTACAGTAACAAAATGACTGTAGATACATAGAATTTCATAACTTCCTCAAATCTTGATGTGTACCACTGAAACTTACAGACAACATACTAGATAGGATAAGAAAAAAACCCTTTGATGTATTCCTTTAGATCTTCAATGTACAAAAATTTCTAACATTTTGACCATCTCAGCTCCACTGGCTGCCTGTAATATATTTAATACAATTTTCTCAATATCTTTGACATATACAACCTTAAGCATCATCAATGCTAATAGTTTTGACATCAATGACAACCACATATCAAAAATTAAACCAAAACATCCAACAATCTCCCCCTTTGGCATTGATGGAAACACATGATGTGAAAAATAATGTCATCAACCCAACTAGCTCTTCTCCAACAATCTCCCCCTGAGATTGTGCACTCTTTTCTTGTTTCCTTCTTTTCCTATGTTTTTCACATTGCTCTTATCTCCCCCTTTGAAATAAATGGAAAAGGTGCACATGCTCTGATCACATATTTGAATCATCTAACTACTCCCGTTGAGTATCAACCACCATGACATCAATTCAGAATAAGATATGGCTATGAATTCATAGACTGATGCGAAGACCTGCATCTCTTAGTTCTGACTAGGAGGGGAATTCACCCCTAACTTTCCTCTGAGATACTCAAAATTATCCTTAGGGAAAGTCTTAGTAAAGATGTCTGCAATTTTCTCCTTGGTAGGTATGCACTCTAGTCTAACTTCTTTGTCACTTACTTTATCTCTCAAGAAGTGATACTTGATGGATATATGTTTTGTCTTTGAATGCAACACTGGATTCTTGGAAATGTTTATGGCACTTGAATTGTCATAGAATATGGCAATGGGTTCTTTATACTCAATTTTGACATCTCTCAACATTTTCTTCATCCATAATACTTGAGTATAATTGTTTGCAACAACAATATATTCTTCCTCAACAGTAGACAATGAAACAAAAAAATTATTTTCTTAGCCAAGATACCAGCTTCTTCCCTAAGAAGAATGCACTACCACTAGTGCTCTTATTTTCATCCACATATCCTACCCAAACAACATTGAAAGCACTTAGGTTAAGATCATCATCCCTAGGATACCAAGGACCAACATCAACTGTCCCTTTCAGGTATCTTAAAATTATTTTCATAGTAGTCACATGAGATTCTTTAGGATCAGCTTGAAATCTAGCAACCATGCATACATCATTCATTATATTTGGCCTGGTCTAAGTCAAATAGAGTAATCCACCAATAATTGACCTATAGCTTATTTGATTTCCTTTAGGAGAATCATCATTCTATGTAATTTTCCATTTGGTTACCATAGGTGTACCAATTGGCTTTGAATCATCCATGTCAAACTTTTTCAGTAGCTCTTTCACATAGCTAGACTAAGATGTGAAAATTCCATCATCTAACTAAGTGATTTGCAATCCTAAAAATAATTTCAGCTCTCCTATCATTGACATTTCAAACTCACTTTTCATTTCATCAAAAAACTTCATACACAAATCATCATCACCTTCAAAAATAATATCATCAATATAGACTTCAATTATTAATTCTTTATTCTGATCCAACTTGAAATACAAATTGCTATCAGTAGTACCTTTATTGAGTCCAAGCTTTAATAAGTATTTATCCAATCTAGCATACCAAGCCCTGGGAGCTTGCTTAAGTCCATATAGAGCTTTCCTCAATAGGAAAAGCATGTCCCTTTCATTAGTCAATTGAAATCTATCTGGTTGTTCCACATAGACTTCTTCTTCTACTTCACCATTTAGAAATTTTGACTTTACATGTCCATCTGATAGACTTTGTAATTATTGAAAGTAGCATAAGCAAGAAATAATCTTACAGCTTCAATTCTAGCAATAGGGGCATAAGAATCTTCAAAATCAATACCTTCCATCTATGAGTACCCTTTGCAAACCAGTCTTTCTTTGTTTCTGACTACTTCACCTTACTCATTCATCTTATTTAGAAACACCCATTTGGTTCCAATCACATTTTTGTTCTAAGGTCTAGGAACAAGATATCATGTATCATTTTTCTCTATCTACATTAGTTCTTCCCTCATGGCTTCCATCCAATGTTTATATTTGCATGCTTCATTGATATTGTTGGGCTCAACTTTGGAAATTAGACTGTACTCTTCCAAAATTATTCTTCTAGTTTGCACACCTTTTCTCTTGTCTCCTATGATCTTATTGTTAGAGTGATTTCGCCTTACATACCTGGGAGTTTTAGGATTTTCTTTGATTTCTTGCTCTTGTGTTCTTTCTTTTGAACTTCTTCTAGTCTCTGCCTCTTGATTCTCTTGGTTCACCAAAACAATTTGAAGTTGATTATGTGTCTAAACATTATTTCCATTGTTAGTATTATCATGTTGATCATTCAAGTCATATCCACTACATCTGGATGGTCTAACAATATCTTCATCATCCTTGACATTTGCATTTTCAACCAGTTTATTTAACCTCTTATTAAAGCACCAGTAATATTTTCTTTTAGTAGACTAACCCAAAAATATTCCTTCATCACTTTTAGGATCAAACTTTCCTATATCATCATCTATCTTGATGTAACATTCGCTTCCAATTTTTTGAAATATTTGACAATAGGCTTATAACCAAACCATAGCTCAAAAGGTGTCTTACCAGAATTACAGTTGACATTCACCATATTAATGGTGTACACAATAGTAGTTACAACTTCTCTCCAGTAGAAATGAGGAGCATTTGCTTCCAACATCATAGTTCTAGCAGTGTCTAGAACAATTTTGTTCTTTCTTTCAACAACTCCATTTTGTTGAGGGGTCCAAGGAGAAGATACTTGTCTTTGGATTCCATGCTCTTCACAATAAGAATTGAATTCTTGGGAAGTGAATTCACCACCTCTATCTAACGTTAGGCATTTGATCTTTTGAATTGTCTCATTTTTCGCCATAGCTTTGAAGATTTTGAAATTTTCTAATGCTTCATTTTTTTCTATTAAGAAAGCAACCCATATCATTCTAGAATAATCATCAATGAGCAACATAAAATACCTTTCACCTTGTAGACTTCTAATTTTGGAAGGACCACATAGATCAGTATGTATCAAATCTAGTACTCCAATAGAGCTATACTATTTGCTCCAAAAATAATTTCTCGTCTACTTTCCCATCTGGCATTCCTTGCCCATAGTGTTAGTAGGCTTCACTAACTTAGGAAGATCTCTGACTGCTTGAGTAGAGCTTATCTTGATAATTTTATCAAATTTCACATGACACAACCTCCTATGCCATAACCAACTTACATCAATCTAAGCAATTAAATAACTTTCACTAGCATCACTCAAATGAAATATATTACCTCTTGTCTTTGTTTCTGAAGCAATCAAATTTCCAGAACTTCCCCTTATTCTAAACTTACCATCCTTGAATTTAAGATTTTAACCCTTGTCTACCATGTGTCCAACACTTAACATGTTATGATTTAAGTCTTCTACATAAAGAACATCATCAGTATTGTTCTTACCACCAAAACAAATAGTGCCTCTGCCATGAATCACATTGAAACTGTTGTCTCCAAATCTTACAACACCACCATCATAGTCTTCTAAGCTTAAAAACTTGTTTTTATCACCATTCATATGATGTCAGCATCCTCTATCAATTACCCACTCATCCATTTCTTCAAAAAAAAATTCAAGAGCTTTCTTAACATTCACATTACTAGTAGATTCAGTGGACAACTGACCATTTTCTTTGATAACAATGAATACCCTTTCATCTTAATTTCTAGTTTCTTTATTAGATTCTTCATCAGTTACACCTTCTTCAACATAATAGCATTTCCTTTGAAATCTAGTCTTCTCAATTTTTTACTTAGAAACTCTTTCAGGACATCTAGATGCAAAATAACCTATTTTACTACAAGAAAAAAATTTAATAGGTAAATTTCCTTTGTACTTACAATGAACTTTGGCTTCTCTTTTCACAATCAATGCTTCCAATTCTTCTAATTATTTTTCTTCATCTTCAATCTTTCTCATCTCATATTCATATTTGAATGTCCTTTTGGAACTCTCTCCCGGATTGTATCTTTGTTGGCCTTTTCCTAATACAGTAGCTTTGAATACAGACTCGGTCTTAGGAGTAGATTCACCAAATTCACTTAACTTAAAGGGAGCATTTTTTCCAATCAACATGTCTCTTGTCACATTTTTCACTGTCCTGAGTTCATCAAAAGAATGAGATATTTTTTTGTAGGAGGGAGGCATAGATCTAAGTATCTTACCCACAATTTCTTCTTCATCCAAGGTTCCATTGGCACATCGAATGCTCATCACCAGTTCATTTATCTTTTGAGAAAAAGAGAGGATGTTCTCATCTTCACTCATCTTCATGTATTCACACTTGCCTTTTAAACTTTGTAGCTTAACACTTTTCACTAGTGCATCTCCTTCATACAATGTTTCCAAATTTTTCCAAATCTTATATGTGGTCTTCAATCCTAAAACATTTGTAATCTTTGAATCTGTCAAAGAACTCAACAATGATTCAATAGCCCTAGTATTAGATTTTTCTTGCTTGATCTCATCTTTAGAGGACACACCATCCTAAGGAATAGTGAATGCACTCTGTGTGATCTTCCAGAAAGGTTCTCCAATGCACTTCAAATGACATTTCATTCTAACTTTCCATAAAGAGTAGTTTTTACCATAAAATCTAGGACTATCCTACTTGTATGATGCCATATCATATCACCTCAATATTTTAGGCTTCTTTAGAGGAACTAGCTCTAATACCAATTTTTGGAAAAACAAGGATAGATAGCTAAGATGGGGGTGAATCAGTTGTTACCAAAATCAAAATTAATCAACATTAATTAATCTTAAATCTCATATCTGATAATTAATAATGCAAGCATAAACCAATAACACATCAGAGACACATGAACACTAAGATTTTATACGTGGAAACCCTGTTAGGGGAAAACAATAGTGGATGTCAATCCACAAGATTATACCCTGTTATAAGTATAATGAAGAATGAAAAGGGAATGCACTTTCATTCATGCACACTTCCTAGAGAACACTGCTCAGAGGAAGGATCACTTCCTTACATACAATTGTAACTATAGATTAAATCTATGATGATAATATCTGCAACGAGAACAAACAATATTAATCCTAATCTAAAATCAAACAATAAAGAACGAATATGAAAACATGATGAATAATTAACAAACTGAATTGATCTCATCGAATATGCATTCACCCTTCCGAATTAACTCCATTGCTTTTCTCCATTTTTCCTTTTTAGTAATCTTGCCCTCAAATTTCTGTGTTTGAATGCAAGTATAGTTGTGTTGAATGTCTAAGCAAAATATCAAAGAATAGTTTCTCTTCTCAAAAGTGTGATTTCGAGAGGAGGAATAATGATTGTGACAAGCCATTTTATAGATTTTGTGTTTTCGAATGATCGGCTCAGATTGAAAGAGAGATCAACGGACAAGATTGATGAATGCCATGCGATGTGAGTTATGTCTCAGATAGAACGTGAGTTAGAATACAAGTTCAAAAAAGACTGTAAATAGAGACTAAGTTAGAACGTGAGTTAGAACACAAGTTCAACATCTTAATCTCCAAAAATAGAAGAACTAGACTTTGAATGCAAAAGCCAAAGTTGGAACTTGAAGATGAGGAATTCGAATGCATAATTAATTAATTAAATAAAGATATTTAATTAATAAACACATACATGCATATGAGTTAGAACTAGTTAATAGACTAGTTGTGATGGAGAGTCTTCCTGCAGAGATGATCAGCAGTTGAATTCAGAGATAACAAAAGAACTAAAAATAGATCTTGAGTCAGAAGGTAAGTGGATGATTAGATAACTGATTGACAGAGGAATGTGACATAAATAATTAAATGTGAATTAAATGTTAATTTAATTCAACATTTGAAAAGGAATTGACTTTAGTTAAATAAATAAAGTAATTTATTTAATTTGACTTTTGAAAAGGATAATATAAATAATTAAATAATAAATATTTAAGTATAGATAAAGGGGTTAAATGCATAATTAAATAAAGATATTTAATTATAGTTGGGAAAGTATGATAAAAGGGGTAATTAAATAATAAATATTTAATTGATAGATAAAGGGGGAAGAATTAATTAGTTCGCAACATAATTAAATAAATATAATTTATTTAATTAATCAAGTTGAATAAAGATTAAAAATGAATTAATGAATTAATTAAAAAGGGGTATTTAATTAATAGAAGAAATATGTGTTAGAAAGGTTAATTAAATAATTAACATTATTTAATCATGACCACGAACGATAGAAAATTATGTCGAATGTGTACTCATAGGCCTAGACCAATTTTTCGTATCTACAATTTTCCCCTCTTTGATTCAATGTTGGTACTGATTTGTGTCAAAGAAAATATGCCCCGATCATGCCCCAGCATGAAACAGGTTAAGGTATGCACCCTCGGGAAAATTTACTATTTTTGAAAAGTTTCAAAAAAATCAGGAAATATTCCCAATAACTCAATTTGATATTCACAAATGCTATGGAGTTGACGGAATTGAATTTGGAGTTAATATGGACGAATACGGGTTGTTGGAAGTTGAAAGGCTAAGCGGCCAATGGAGAAGGGTTAAAGAAATGCCATTTAAAATCCTCCTATAAATAGAAATCAAGTCTAAAATGAATTCATTTGCACCCAGAGGAGATAGAAAAACTTGAGTTTTTTCTCTGACTAGCTGACGAAATGGTGCCTATTTTGTACACTAGGCATTGAGGATATCAGATCCAGACCTTCAGGAGGCCAGTCGATGCAGGACCACCAGTATGTACTAAAAAATGAGATCTTTTAATGTATTTTTGGCACATTTTTCTAGGCTTAGAAAACCAATTATGCAAATGTGGTGCATCGTGAATGATGCATATGTCGTTGTATTCACCGCATCTGACTACAAAATGATGCATGTGCAAAATCACGTGTAGGCTAAAATAGGCAAATAGGGAAATGAACGCATTTGAAGAATAATGCATCGCATGTGTATACATGCAACGCATCTAAATGAGGGTTAGACGCATGTGAGATCATGTACCGCATATGCATTTGTGAGATGCATATGTTGTAGTTGGGTAGACCGAGGAAAATGCATCGCATTTGAAAAAAATGCTTCGCATGTGGTATTGTGAACCGCATGCGCAGTAGTCGGAAATGGTCTATGGAAAAAAATTCGATGCATATGTAATACGCACCACATATGAGGCTCTGTGCAGCGCATTTGCAAAAATCCACCGCATCTATTAATGTGAGCCGCATTTGGCTAGTAAAAAATTTTATGAAAATTTTTTCAAGGAAAATTTGAAAAATGCTGACATCATGGTTAAATTGCAAGTGGTGATAGATCCTATTTATACATGGGAGTCATGACCAGATACATTCGATCTGAGAGATAATCTAGTGAGTGCTGAGATTCGACTGTTATGGGTTCTAGGTCTACGACATTGTTTTTCTATGCCTGCCATTCGGGCAAACAGGGGGATGTTGACCACACTTCACGAGCGATGGCATTCTGAGACATTGTCGTTTCATTTGCCAATTGGGGAGGCCACTGTCACATTAGAGGATGTGTATAGGATTTTGAGACTACCCATTAGAGGAGAGCGGGTTACATATGATACCTAGCGAGGGTTGACTGAGTTGGCACGGTTCTATTAGGTTGATGACATTAGTAGGCTTGACATTGAGCACTATGAGATTAGATGGCCAGTGTTAGCAGACAAATACGATAGGATTGATTGTATCCTATGTACATTGATTGGGGGTATTGTGCTTCTGGACATATGGGGTCATGGCTTTCCAGTGGGATGGGGAGCTATGTTGGTTGGGATGTTAGAGAGCGAGACTAGATATGCATGGGGTCCATGTCTACTCGGGATGTTATACTTCCATTTACATGACATCGCCTATAGAGATGCACATTCATTGAGTTATGGGATGACACTGCTGATGATATGGGGTTTTGAGAGGATAGTTGTATTTCATCCTCTAGTGACAATAGAGCGAGAGGAGAGACCTCCATATGTGTTCTGATATACAGGACAGATTACGCAGACACATGTTGGGGACACAAGGTACTGGCGACATGCATTGGATATTCTCGACCAGTTTATATGAAGACCTTACATGGATTGTGAGGTGTGGGCGGATGATGATATACATTTTCCATTCTACAGACAAACACAGTATCTCATTAGGAGGACTGTCTCTAGTGTGCATATTATTGAGCGACACTTGCCAGATAGAGTTCTGAGATAGTTCGGAGAGGTTTAGGATGTGCCTCAGAGCAGAGCAGAGTTTTCTCATTCATCTAGAGAGGTTCCATGGTGGGGACCCATGATTCCAGTGGCTACTGTGGAGGTAGACATATAGACATTATAGCCAATACAGTGGGGATGGAGAGATGGATTAGCAGATCTAGGGACTACTGCAACATACGATGCATGGTGGGTGGTTCATCGCTCGATTCCTTATACAAATCCTGACCTGCCAGCACTAGTTGAGAGATGAGGCACAGGGCTGAGAGGACGACGGAGAGGTGGTGGTGCCAAAGTGGGTAGAGGTTGTGGTACAGGTGATGGAGATGATGGCAGAGGTGGAGGTAGAGGCGGGAGACGAGGATGGAGAGGACAGAGAGGGGGACATGCACCTATTCAGGAGGTAGTAGTAGTTGATGTACCAATGGTCGACATCGGAGGGGGAGTGGATGTATAGGCTAGGGGTGAGCATGCTACAGCAGAGGTAGTGGTAGAGGAGCACATAAATGTGGATGTTGGATTAGAGGATGTTGCAGAGGATTTGGATGTGGAGATGGATTTTGACCCTCTGGGTATTTTGGCGAGATATGGAGATGAGGATGTAGAGGATGATGTTGAGGCGGAGGCACCAATGGAGGAGTAGGAGAGACATCTCAGAGATAGGATAGTGGAGGGGAGACAGGAGGTGGATGCTCCTAGAGATGATGATAGGGAGGTTTTGGAGGAGAGACTCAGAGTGATGACAATGGAGTTTGATGCGATGAGACTAGAGAGAGACAGTACCTACGTAGAGAGGGACAGTCTCTATGCAGAGAGGGATAGTGCTCTTATGGAGAGAGATCAGGTGATTGCTCGGAGATAGGAGGTAGAGCAGTAGTTTTCAGAGATCAAACACCTTTGCAGTGGTTCTTCATCTGAGAGTTTTGCTCATGAGCTAGTCAGGTCAGCTGAGAGAGCATCATACTATAGGGATCTTTATGAGGCAGCTGTGCCAGCAGACATACGAGCACCTAGCTTTTCAGAGGTGTGTAGTCAGAGTAGAGGTCATAGTCGAAGTCAGAGGACACAAAGTACTGAGGGGGTGGTAGGACCATTGAGGACAGGTCCATATGACAGGACTTCCACCTCGTAGAGAGCACCTTTGAGGATTTTCCCACCATCATCACCACGTGATAGCAGTGGTAGTGGGACATGATGATAGGGATATATTCATGTAGACATATGTATTTCGATCAGAGAGCCTACGAGCTCATGTCGTATTTATTGATACACTTTGATATTGTACTATGACACACTATTTTTGAGCGATATATATATATATATATATATGATTTTGGTGGCTTCTGTATGATATGCAATTCTATTTATGGTGATACATTACTTCTATATGATTATGTTTCCTAGATGATGTATATACATGTGTTATAAATGAATGTTTCTATATGTTAATGATTTATGCATTGAATAATGATGTTATGGATGCCTTATTTTACTTATGATAGTAGATGCAATTTCTCTATATGATGTTTATCTACATGTGATGGTAATGTATATGCGATGTTTACATGATCTATACTATGATGATGCAATGACCTAATGGTTGTGATGAGGATGTTAATGTTTACATCATGTATCAGATGCAATATCTATTATGTCATGATAATGGATGTAAAGCAACTATGTGAAATACTAATGGAATGTATGCAAATGTAAATAACCTAATGTTTTTAATGTGTCATAGGACTTTATCATTATGTTTTCAAATAGAAATGTTAGGATGAAATTAATTCAATATGTTAGTAAGAAATAATTGAAGTGATTGATTAAAAGATATAATGATGGTTGATTGATTGAGAAAAAGACATAAGCTTTGATATATTACCAAATATGTTATACTTGCTTGTTATCATCATTGGGCTGGACATGACACAGATGGATAGTACACACTATGATATGAGATAGACCATAGTGTACAAAGTCATCCATCTATGAAAAACAGGCAGTCACAGACAAGGAGTGTCTTAACTCATACTAAGGACAATATTGCGCCAGTTGGTTTGTCAAGAAAAACCACAAACAATAGACAAATAAAAGATGGGTCATGAGACATCATTGCTCCTCTAAATCCTTGATCGGACATCCTTGAGGAAACTAGTAACATGACTCAAAAACCAATGTTTAAAAAGACAGTTGACAAACAGTAGCCAAAGAAAAAGAGTCCTGAGACATTGTTGCTCCTCTAAATCCTTCAAGGGACATCCTCGAGAAAGCTAGTAATTGGATCTCGCACAAATCGATAAAAAGATAAGACAAAATAAGATATAAACTCATCAAGCCAAATAAATGTATTCGCCAAAACTTGATCTTCTGGGATTGTTTGATGTTGATGTTTGACACAGTGTAATGTGAAAGAATGACACATACTGCATAAGATGTTGAGTCTGGTTTCAACTTGGTGACTTCTGTATAAGGCATGACAAAGCCTAGTTTCAGTAAGACACGTGTCGTATAAGACGTTGGAGTCTGATGACGTTGAAGTGACAAGCCACACGAGACTATGACAATTTCATGATGTCCATTGACAAGAAAGACATATCTTGCATAAGACATAGGTTGATCGCTTTGACAATGTGTTTGATATTGACTTGATGACAGTTTGAGATGTTTTGCCTTGTTGATGCATGACTTGTTTTGATTCTTTGACTGATAAAAGTGTGTGCGTAGATAGTGTATGACATGAAATGATACCTTAAACTATGATATGCAACTCGTGTGATAGTGATTGTGATACATGACAAACCTAGACTGACAGACCTAATGCCTCGGGGGCACATCGATTGATGGCCTTGCCTACATCCCAGTCACAGAGGTAACGTAGTTTGACTATGTCTATGACTGACTTAACATGACTGACTAGACATGACTGACTAGACATGACTGACTTGACTCTATTTTTGGTATTTTCTGACATTTTTTTTATTTTTTTTATTTTTGAAGTTTTCTAATGTTTTTGGGATTTTTCAGGACATTTTCAATGGTGTGACATTATGTACAAGGTGCTAGGGAATAGAACAAGGATTTTCCCCTAGTCAGGAATAGGATTTGGAAGATGGAGTAGGTAATACGATGGGATGGACTTTGATGTCAATCTTTCCAAATGATGGATAGGACAACCATTTATTATGAGTGCTGGTGAAAAAGTCTGATTAGAATGATGGTAGACGAAAGAGAGAGTTTGACTACACATGGCACCTGTTTTCCAGGTTTTCACCATGGTACTCATCCATAGCGCCACCGAAGTGGTTTTCATTAATGGATGGATTTATTTCTCTTTACTTTTTAAATTTTCTCAATTTTTTTGGTGTTACAAAGATGCCTATTTGCCAAGTTTTCATCAAGGTAACCATTTTTTTGTTTTTTGCATTTTTTTGTATTTTTCAAGATTAAGACATGGATTCTCAGAGATTAAGCATAAAACATCTTTAGATGCAAATTGTTGATAGGTGACAAAACCAGCTCTCCTTCAGGAGTAGAGAGTTGGTACGCTCCTGACCCAAAAGCTTCTGTGACAATGTATGGCCCCAACCAGTTAGGTTCAAACTTACCTAGTTTCTCTCGTTTTGTTTGGTTCTTAGGATTCTCCATTAATACTAGGTCACCAATGTCAAAATGTCTATTGAGAACCTTCCTATTTTAACTACAATGAAGACAATTCTAATATGCTTGTAAATGATTTTTGTTTTTTGCATTTTTTTGTATTTTTCAAGATTAAGACATGGATTCTCAGAGACTAAGCATAAAACCTCTTTAGATGCAAATTGTTGGTAGGTGACAAAACCAGCTCTCCTTCAGGAGTAGAGAGTTGGTACGCTCCTGACCCAAAAGCTTCTGTGACAATGTATGGCCCCAACCAGTTAGGTTCAAACTTACCTAGTTTCTCTCGTTCTGCTTGGTTCTTAGGATTCTCCATTAATACTAGGTCACCAATGTCAAAATTTCTATTGAGAACCTTCCTATTGTAACTACAATGAAGATGATTTTAATATGCTTGTAAATGATTCTAATATACAGTTGAATTTTTTTGGAAAGTTGAAATTTTCCCGAAAGTTTTTGATTGACTTTGTTTGTTTAATCAAGATTTTGATGAATACAGCAAAGAGAAAACACAACAATCAATGTATTTTCAGTTTTTGTGATGGTAAGGACTTTAAAGACTCGAAAAACAATTACAACCTAGGCTTTTAGGACAATACTTGTTGAATTCTTACTTGGATTTCTCCAACTACGTCCGTTGAAGGCAGATGACTAGTAGCTTGACCCCACTGGCTCCCCTCCACGACACTCACTTATACGGGGCAGCCAAGCTACTATACCCATGAAACTCCCATGGCATACATGTCACCTCAACACAAGAACCGTAAATTTGTAAGACGACTTCACAGGTTATGCACCTGTTGCGCCAACAAATAGATAGGTTTTTGGTAATTCTACAACAAAGCTTTTAATAAGGGCATTCCATTCATGGGACACTATCCAACGTCGGCGAGAGTCCATTTCTATCCATCTCATCAGAATAGTGCGCGTGATTCTTGGGGTTTCCCCAAGAATCCACTTTTATATACCGACTGGAAGTCGCTTGGCTTTAGCGTGCTACTGGTCTGAGTCATCCTGGGGTGAGTACTTTTTCCCACCAAGATAGGCCCAAGTTCTAGAGTCAGTAACCGTTTCTCTTACACCTAGGATCGCATGAATGCACAAGGGAAGAGGATACTTTGATCACTAAATTGTGGGGTTCTAAACTAACAATGCAAACACGAAAAACACTGGTAAATTATTAAGCCCAAACGAGATTATTTACACTACCAAACGAAAGTTCATTTTAACCCACACGATGATTATTTGTCTACCAAAACAAAATCATGCTAAAAAGACAAAGGCATTAGGTCCTGCATGGAGATTTGTTAGTACTTCATTGTTCTTTGGCTTTCATCCTGCAGAAAACTATCTTAAGTTTTATTTGTCTTCTATGCTTTGTCTTGGAAACACTATGTTATTCCACCTTGGCACAATTGACACAAACATTAGTGAAAATACAAAATAATGTAAAAAACAAAAACAAAAAATATGGATGTACGAAAATGAGTAAGAAAAATGAAAAATTTTACTAGCTAGATGCGGCGTTTGGAGCCACAAATGCGGTTCGACTGGTGATAGGCGGATGCGATGGATGGAGTATCAGATGCAGTTTGGAAATTCATTGATAAGTGGATGCGGTGATTGACAAGTTGATGCGGCCATTGATAGGTGGATGCTACGATTGACAGTCGTATGCAGCGATTGAAAGGCGGATGCGGTTTATGGCATGGCAGATGTGGTTCGTAATGACAGTTGTGTTGCTATTTTTGATAGATGTGGTTCACTAGAAGGAAAACCTGTGAAAAATGAAAAACAAAAAACGGAAAAACAGAAAGATGTGCGGATTTGAAGTGTGTTCACATCGGGTTCACCAAATGTAACTATAGATTAAATCTGTGATTATAAGATCTACAACTAGAACAAACAATATTAATCCTAATCTAAATCAAAACTAATCTAAAATTAAACAGTAAAGAACGAATATGAAAACATGATGAATAATTAACAAACTGAATTGATCTCACCGAATATGCATTCACCCTTTCGAATTAACTCCATTGATCTTCTCTATTTTTCCTTTTAAGTGTCCTTTCCCTCAGATTTCTGTGTTGAATGTCTAAGGAAAATATCGAAGAATTGTTTCTCTTCTCAAAAGTGTATGATTTCGGGAGGAGGAATAATGATTGTGATAGGCCATTTTATAGATTTTGTGTTTTCGAACGATCGGCTCAGATTGAAAGAGAGATCCATGGATGAGATTGATGAATGCCATGCGATGTGAGTTATGTCTCAGATAGAACGTGAGTTAGAACACGAGTTCAGAAAAGACTGCAAATAGAGACTAAGTTAGAACATGAGTTAGAACACAAGTTCAACATCTTAATCTCCAAAAATAGAAGAACTAGACTTTGAATGCAAAAGCCAAAGTTGGAACTCGAAGATGAGGAATTCGAATGCATAATTAATTAATTAAAAAAATATATTTAATTAATAAACACATACATGGATATGAGTTAGAACTAGTTAATCGAGTAGCTGTGATGGAGAGTCTTCCTACAGAGATGATCAACAGTTGAATTCAGAGATAACTGAAGAAGTAAAAATAGATCTTGAGTCAAAAGGTAAGTGGATGATTAGATAACTGATTGGCAGAGGAATGTGACATAAATAATTAAATGTGAATTAAATGTTAATTTAATTCAACATTCGAAAAGGAATTGACTTTAATTAAATAAATAAAGTAATTTATTTAATTTGACTTTTGAAAAGGATAATATAAATAATTAAATAATAAATATTTAATTATAGAGAAAGGGGTTGAATGAATAATTAAATAAAGATATTTAATTATAGTTGGGAAAGTATGATAAAAGGGGTAATTAAATAATAAATATTTAATTGATAGATAAAGGGGGAAGAATTAATTAGTTCGCAACATAATTATATAAATATGATTTATTTAATTAATCTAGTTGAATAAAGATTAAAAATTAATTAATGAATTAATTAAAAAGGGGTATTCAATTAATAGAAGAAATATGTGTTAGAAAGGTTAATTAAATAATTAACATTGTTTAATCATGACCACGAACTATAGAAAATTATGTCGAATGTGTACTTGCAGGCCTAGACCAATTTTCGGTATCTACAACAATAATCAGATTAAATCCATCTGATGAGTTTGAACTGAGCAATTAGCTTCTATAAAAGCCTGATTATAGTTCTAATTATGCACACACAAAATTCTACGTACTCTTCCACACTCTACTCTGATCTTGAATAATTTGTCCTTTATTCACACATCTACATCACTTGCACACACCGAGCATACAGTGAGGACACTTAAGAAATGAGTAGACAATCGCTCTCATATATCTACCACACAGATTTACATCAACTACTCTATCGACCACAAATAAATAATGATTTACAATTATCGACCTCAATACATGAATAAATCTTAATGCACACAAACACAAGTTAGTCACAACATATTGAGGACCCAAACAAACACCTTAGAACATGCCAAACAATAAAATATTAATCCTTATGGATCTACAACACACTACTATTAACATGTCAGCCAAGAACATGAAGACTGGAGCACACATCAAAAAAATCTCTGATCACGAACACTCTGATCAATGCAGACATACAACGAGGATAGAGCACGATCTAGAATCATCCATGAATGACACAGGTACTGTAGACACTGAAAATTGGTCTAGGCCTAGGAGTACACATTCCACATAATTTTCTATAGTCTGTGGCCATGATTAAATAATGTTTATTATTTAATTACCCTTTCTAATACATATTTCCTCTATTAATTAAATACCCCTTTTTAATTAATTCATTAATTCATTAATAACCTTTATTCAACCTTGATTAATTAAATTAATCATATTTGTTTAATTATGTCGCTAACTAATTGATTCCCCTTTTATCTATCAATTAAATTATTTATTATTTAATTACCCACCCCCTTTGTCATACTTTATCTATAATTAAATATCTTTATTTAATTATTCATTTAACCCCCTTTATCTATAATTAAATATTTATTATTTAATTATTCGATTCTACCTTTACAATAGTCAAATTAAATAAATATCTTTATTTTATTTAATTAAATCTCTCACTTTTGAATGTTGAATTAAATTAACATTTAACTCATATTTAATTATTTATGTCACATTCTTCTATCAATCAGTTGACTAATCATTCACTCACCTTTTGACTCAAGATCTATTTATAGTTCTTCAGTTATCTCTAGATTCAACATCTGATTATCTTTGTGAGAAGACTCTCTATCACAACTAGTCAGTTAACTAGTTCCAACTCATATGTATGATGTGCTTATTAATTAAAAATATTTATTTAATTAATTAACTCATGTTTGCATTTGAATGCATTATTCTTAGACTTCTAACTTTGTCTCTGACATTCAAATTCTATTTCTTCTATTTTCGAAGACTCTTAACTGAAGATTAAAATATTGAACTCGTGTTCTAACTCATGTTCTAACTTAATCTGTATCCTGTAGTCTTTTCTGACTCATGTTCTAACTCACATTCTATCTGACACATAACTCACATCGCATGGAATTCATCAATCTCATCCGTCGATCTCTCTTTCAATCTAAGCCAATCGTTCAAAAACCCAAAATCTATAAAATGGCCTGTCATAATCATTATTCCTCTTGAAATCATTACTCCCGAAATAATACACTTTTGAGAAGAAACTTATCTTCAATATTTTTCTTAGACACTCGACAAAGTTATGCTTGCATCAAACACAAAAATCTGAGGGCAAGAATACTGAAAAGGAAAAATGTTGAAGAGCAATCAAGATAATTCGAAGGAGTGAACGCATATTCGATGAGAGCTTTCCATTAATTTCTTTAGTTATTCATTATGTTTATTTCCTCATTCTTTGTTGTTTGATTTAGATTATTATTGTTTAGATTAAGATTAACATCATTTATTCTAGGTTGCAGATACCTAATCCAGATTTTTATTTTATGTTACATTTGGTGAACCCGACATATCCAACCATAACTTTCAAACGGCTACAAATTTTTTCACAAATTTTTTTTGCAAGTAGAAGACATTATCAAGAGATTTTGACAAAAAAATCATATTTTTTGGTGATGTTTTGAATTTTTTATAATTTTTCTGATATTTTTCATAAAATATCAATTTTGAGAGAACATTGTCGAATTTTTTGGATATGTTTACATTTTTGGAAAGAGTTTTGAATTTAAATAGGGATCTGTTGTTTAGGGTTTAAATTTAGATTAAAAAATTATTAGTCAAACAACAAATCTTTGAAAATTAAGGTTTCACAAATATTTGCTTGAATCTCACAAACAGTTGTAGATCTATTTAGGAATTATTTTTTTGAAGATTTGGAATTATGTCGGGCACCTTCAGTGAAAAAATCAGATTTTTTGGATGTGTTTTGAATTTTTAATAATTTTTTTTATGATTTTTCATAAGAAAATAATTTCAGGTGCAAAACAGACAATCTTTCATATTTATTTACATTTTTGGAAAGCTCTTGAAATTTTTGTATGGGTTTATTCTCTATATTTTTATTTTTAGTGTCAAAAATATTTCCAAAAATCAGATTTGTCTTGACTAGTTATTAGGGTTTTGTCTTTGTTGGGTTTGCGAATGTGCAAAAAAAAAAAACACTTCAAAGCACACATGGATCAAGTGGACAAAAAACTTGGAGCTAAATAAAGTCTAGGTGCACACATTCCATCTTTCATCTCTAATCATTGTCATTTTTGTCTTGTTTTGTTTTCATTAATGTTTTGTTTGCAGCTATGCTTAGGGGGATAACGTAGTGTTTGCAGGAAGAAGCATAGAAGATAATAAAAACCAAAGACAATATTTTCTGTAGGACGAAAGCTAAAGACAAGAAAAATGAACTACTGATAAATTCACATGCAGGACCTAATGCCTTTGTCTTTATTTATTTAGAAATCTTTTTGTTTGGTAGATAGATAACTATCATTTGGAATAAAAAGAATCACTGTCTACTTTGTCTGGTGCGTTGCACATATTTGTCACCCTTACGATTCAGTATATAGGAGTATCCTCTCCCCTTGTGCAGTCATGTGATCCTGGGTGTAAAAGAAATGATTAATGACTCTAGAACTTGGGCCTGTCTTGGTGGGAAAAAGTACTCACCCCAAGACAACTTAGACCGGTAACATGTTAAAGCCAAGCGACTTTCACTTGGTATATAAAAATGAATTTCTAGAGATAGCCCAAAAATCATGCTAACTATTCTAACAAGATGGACAAAAATGGACTCTCGTCGACATTGGATAGTGCCCCATGAACGGAATTCCCTTATTAAACACCTTGTTGTAGATTTACAAAATCCTACCTACTTGTTGGCGTAGCAAGGTTGGCCTTGTGAAGCCGTCTTACATTCTTATGGTTTATGGGTGGAAATGAGATGTATGCAATGAGACTTTCATGGGTACAGTAGCTTGGATGCCTCATATAAGTGAGTGTCATGGAGGGGATCCAATGGGGTGAAGCTACTATTCATTCACCATAAATATGCATAGCTGGAGAAATCCAAGTAAGAACTTATAAAGTATTGTCCAAAAAAGCCTAGGTTGTAAAGGTTTTTTGAGTCTTAACAGTCCCATCATCACAAACTAAAAATACATTGTTTTATGTGCTTATGTTTGTTGTATTCATCAGAAATCTTGATCAACAAATGAAGTCAGTCAAAAAATACTTTCAGGAAAACTTCAACTGTCAAAAATTGAGTCGCAACTGTCAGTTTAAACACTGTATCCATCTTAGTGAGTCACATTTGTTTGGGGAAAAGCTGCATGTGTCTGTCAAAAACATTCATTTTCCAGTCTGGATATTACTAGCCGCAACTGTCACATTTTGTGTCACATGTGTGCATGCAAGCCGCATCTGTGAATTTTCAAGCCGCAGGTGTCTATCAAAAAATTCAAGTTTATAGAGTTCACATTTAGAACTACATGCGTATTTCAAAACTGCATTTGTCATTGAAAACACCGCATCTGTCAAAAAATGCATTCCTATTGAAAAACCGCATCTATCACAAACTAAACCGCATCTGTCAAAAAGTCCAAACTCTTTCAATGTCTGAAATGAGGTTTTAGTCAAAACACCGAATTCACAATTGTAAACCGCAACTGTTAGGTGAACCGCATTTGACTGTCAATGGAAAACTTTGAAAAACCACAAACTAAGTCAAAAACATCATTGTCACTATTTGTTTCTGGTTCTTAAGATCAACCTTGGACAAAAACTGTTAAATTTTGCTAAAAAACATTGCATCATTAAGTGTCATATACGTCTTAGTCACAATAAACATCTTAGTCATAGTCATCCTAAGTTGCATGCATATAGATACTTCCTAGGAAATTGCATATCGTAGAAATAGATAACTTTCCTCATTAATGGATACATTCATGTTCCGATTTGTTGCAAGTCATTGAACCTAATCACTTAATCCTATTTGTGAATCTTTCCAGCACCACAGTCTAGTTTGGGAAATTCACCTTGTCACCATCTTTGTCCTACAATAAAGTTCCTTGGTCACATTCAAATCCTTGCATGCATTTATTCCATAGGTGGTAGGTTATACCCATTTTAGAATCATTTACTGTCATAGTCTACTCAAAATTTTGCATATTGTCCGTCCTACCATACGTCATCTTAGTCTACGTCTTTCTAGAAATCATTTTAGCAACATCCGTTATTGTCAGAAAATCCAAAAACATAGACATAATTCCATATCATTTGCATAACACTCCACCACCATGTCTTCCATTCACCTTGAAATGCTTGCTAGTCAAGTTGAATACCAATTACTCTCCATGGGCCAATACCAACAAGCCATAGACTTCAAAATAAAATTTATCCAATCCAAATCCCAATCAACTTCAACCCATGCTCAGCTACCCACATATCCCTCTTATCAACAACCCGTAAACTCTAGTATTCCATTCATCTACCCTCATTATCAAGAGTCCCCTAACACCATCCATGAAACTTTCATTAGTCATACCCACCTTAACCTTGACAACGAAAATCAACCATCCATCAATCCAGTCCAAGTCTCCACATCATATCCTAGTCCTTTATGCATGTCCTATTCTACTCCTTCATCTCATCCTAATCCTCCATTCACATCATATCCTAATCCTCCATTCACGTCATATCCTAGTCCTCCATCCACATCATATCTTGGTCATGCATTCATGTCCTATCCTAGCCCATCATCCCTCAACCAAGTCCAAACCTCCACGCCATATCCTAGTCCATTATACACCAATCCATTCCAAGACACTCCATCTTAACATACATTTAGTCATGAAAGCACAACTAGTCATGGTCTCCAAAGTCCCATCCCATTTCATAAACTTGAGGATAAATGTCAAGAGGCAAGTCCAAAGCATCACATCATAACATCTCCATATTTTCTAGATCAAAGTAGTCCATTGGACCCCATATTTAAGTCCATTCAAGAAGTCCTCCTAGAAAATCATGGCATACCAAATCCACCTATCTTGGGTCAAGAGTCCATCATCAACCATGTCATCCAAGACAACCTCATCTTTGACAAAGACCCTACCATTGATCCAGAAGTGCAAAACAATCCACTCCTTGACCTCTATGCAATTCATGATGAAACACTTGAAGACGACTCCATCCAAACTTCAAGTATTGACACTTCCAAAAGTGAAATACTTGCCTCCATGGGACACATAGATGATCTACCACTAGAACAAGAGTCTTCTACACTAGACATATTTTCAAATGATCAAGCTATAGCTAAATTCACTGGACTCCATGATAATGACCATAAGGACAGTTTCTACATCGACATGGAAGCACCAATATCTTTTGAAGAACAGTCAAAATCTAATGTTTCACAAAATCAAACCAAAGATGTTAATCAAAAATATATCCAACATGTTAACAAAGCTATAATATCTTATTAGATAGGATCATCTATATTTGTTAGAGCAGGATTTCTTGCAGAAGAGAAGATTCCAAGTAACAGTGTCTACATACACAATGATGGGCTAACATCTTTTTTTCAAAACAAAAAAATATCCCATTGTAAACATAATCTATCAGAACATGTAGTATCAAGGCAAAGGACTAGGCCTACATGAGCAAGGAATTATAGAACCCGTACAGCTTCAAGAAAATCCTAGACATCAAGGTCTTGGTTATTTATTAGTCAAAGAATCTAATGATGTTAGTGGTACCTCCTCGATATTGGGGGCAACTTTATTTGATATAAACATCAAAATGGGGGCTATGAGTAGTTATTACCATAAGATTGATGCCAACACTCCTTCCATCCACACCATAAACCATCATTCCAACATGAATAAACCTTCCATTTCGAACCAACAAAAGGAAAAAAATTATTACAAATCCTAAGTTCAAAATCAAATGTAAAGACCATCAAAGCAATCAAAAATATGAGTGGACAAATGAAGTTAAAATGGATCCCAAAGAAAAATAGATCAAGCAAAGAAAATATTTCAAATCCAAAAGTTAATCAAAATGTGGAGCCACAAGAAAAGAGTACTCCCTCATATAATAAATGTCCACCTCCTTCACAATGGTCATCAAACAAGGCATATAAAAGTGTTGATTCCAAACGCTATCCCAATCAAAATTCCAAACTCTGTCATCCAACATCCCAAGTTTGGAAAATAAAAAGTGATTCATCTAAACTTTTGAACAATCCCCCCGCATCTACCATCTACCATCTACCATCATCCATCATAATCCAACATCTCGTCTAAATTCCAAAAATCCCATGTCACAAATCCATCACATCTTGGCAGCAACTCTTTATTGTAAGGACTCTAATGACACTCTATTGTGATGTGTGTATTTTGATAAGGCCAACTCTAGTATCAACAAGGGTCACAATGACATCGATTAGTTATATGAAAGTGTTATGATCCTAATAAGACAACTACTTCATAAAGGTTATTTTTGGCATATCATGGCACCAGTCTTTACTTCAGCACCATCAATGGATTCAACACAGCTAGGGATCATCTAAAGTATCGAGGAAATCCAAAAAATACAAAATAAACCTGGCAAATAGGCGTCTTTGTAACATCGAAAAACATAAAAAAAAATTGGAAAATAGTAAAGAGAAAATTTTCGTCCAATAGTGAAAACCATTTTTATGGCGCTTTGGATAAGTACCATGATGAAAACCTGGCAAATAGGTGTTACGTGTAAGAGAATTATCTATGTGGATCTTTACACTTGGGG
The DNA here is from genome assembly GCA_007115665.2 of Sequoiadendron giganteum. Classification (NCBI taxonomy): domain Eukaryota; kingdom Viridiplantae; phylum Streptophyta; class Pinopsida; order Cupressales; family Cupressaceae; genus Sequoiadendron; species Sequoiadendron giganteum. The sequence continues at coordinate 262,710,037 of CM021101.1, forward strand.
GCAAGTTGTCTCATCTCCCATGTTTTCCTCATGACCTTTCCATCCATCTATTTAATCCATAACAATTCCCTCCATTTTCCCACCTATTTTGATCTTGATAAGGACTGGGTACCAACATAAATCATGCTTTGGAAAAACTTTTGACATGAATATCCTTTGGTCATACACTATCCATGAAACATCATGTCATTACCTTCATAGCTTCATTATCCCTATGCAACATTGTCCTTGGAGACCAAAGGATAATTATCCCAGCCATAATCCTCATGTCTCCTATCTTTTACCAACACCACCCATCATCTTTTTATACATATTAGTTATCTTGGTTTCCCTTGTTAACCATCTAAGGATTTTAATCCAACATCCTTCCATCATCCCATCTAGTCCTATCCAAGTCATTCCAAATACAACAAGCCCAATCCATACAATCTTGCTAGGCATTTTAACATATCATCCAAAACATTCCTTGACTTTGACCCTGGCCCTGTTGCAAACTTTTATCCTCTTGTCATATCATTGTCATCTTCACATTGTTTTGGGATGTGTCCTTCCCATGTCAAACAACATCATCATCATCATCACCTAGTAATTGGTTTTCATCTTGACTAGGAGAAAGATCATGGTTGTCCTTGGATTCTTGTGTGTAGGCATCATTTACATGCATTTGTCATAACCCACCATTGGAAAATGTCCTAAAAAATCCCAAAAACATTAGAAAACTTCAAAAATCCAAAAAAATCAGAACATGTCAGAAAAATCCCAAAAAAAGAGTCAAGTCAATCATGTCAAGTCAATCCTGTCAAGTTTGTCATGTTAAGTCAGTCGTAGACATAGTCGAACTATGTTGCCTCTGTGACTGGGATGTAGGCAAGGCCATCAATCGATGTGCCCCTAAGGCATTAGGTTTGTCTGTCTAGGTTTCTCACATCTCACACACATTAAATCATGAATCTTTGTACATTCAAAGTCATTGGTCGTGTCGAACTACGAGGTCTCTGCGTTCACAACGTAGGCAAGGCTAATCAATTGATGAACTTTCGAGACCACACTAGGTTAGTCCAATAGGGTTCATTCACATTCACTATCACACATGTTGCATATCATCAGCATTAGGTCAGTACTTTAGGGTATCATTTCATGTCATACATTGTCAGTACACACACATAGTTTTAATTAGTCAAGGAATCACAACAAGTCATGCATCAACAAGGAAAAGCATCTCAAGCAGTCATCAAGTCAATATCAAACACATTTTCAAAGCGATCAACCTATGTCTTACGCAAGATATGTCTTTCTTGTGAATAGACATCATCAAATTTTCATAGTCTCATGTAGCTTGTCACTTCAACGTCATCAGACTCTAACATCTTATACAGAATGTGTCTTTCTGAAACTAGGCTTTGTCATGCCTTATATAGAAGTCACCAGGTCGAAACCAGACTCAACATCTTATGCAATATGTGTCATTCTCTCACATTATGCTATGTCAAACATCAAACAATCAAACAATCCCACAACATTAAGTTTTGGCGAAAATATTTAGTTGGCTTTATGACTTTATATCTTATTTTGTCTTATCTTTTTATCGATTTGTGAAAGATCCTGTTACTAGCTTTCTCAAGGATGTCCCTTGAAAGATTTAGAGAAGCAATGATGTCTCAGGACTCTTTTTCTTTGGCTGTTGTCTGTCAACTACCTTTTTAAACATTGGTTTTTGAGCCATGTTACTAGTTTTCTCAAGGATGTACTATCAAGGATTTAGAGGAGCAATGACATCTCATGAACCATCTTTTATTTGTCTGTTGTTTGTGGTTTGTTAAGACAAAATGACTGGGACATCTTGTCCTTAGTCTGAGTTAAGACACTCCTTATCTGCGACTATCTATTTTTCATAGATGGATGGCTTTGTACACTATGTTCTATCTCATATCATAGTGTGTACTATCCATTTGTGTCATGTCTTGCCGAATGATGATAAAAAGAAAGAATAGTATACTTGGAAAAATATTGAAGATCATATTTTTCTCAATCAATAACCACTATTTTTCAATACTAACATTTTGAATTATTCATGCTAACATTTCTTCTTTTCTGCATCCTCACCACTATTATCTATCCATTTCGAGAGCACACTCATGTTCTTCAAACCCGCCTATCCTCTCAAGGGGGAATACCACTACCTCCTCATCATTCTCCCTTTCACTGGGGCATACCCTAACCTATTTCATATTGGGGCACGATCGAGACATATTTTTCTTTGACACAATGCCATAACAACATTCTATCAAAGAGGGGCAAACTGTAGACACAGAAAATTGGTCTAGGCCTGTGAGTACACATTCGACATAATTTTCTATAGTCCATGGTCATGATTAACTAATGTCTATTATTTAATTACCCTTTCTAATACATATTTCCTCTCTTAATTAAATACCCCTTTTTAATTAATTCATTAACTGATTAATAACCTTTATTCAACCTTGATTAATTAAATAAATCATATTTGTTTAATTATGTCGCTAACTAATTAATTCCCCTTTTATCTATCAATTATTTAATTACCCACCCCCTTTGTCATACTTTATCTATAATTAAATATCTTTATTTAATTATTCATTTAACCCCCTTTATCTATAATTAAATATTTATTATTTAATTATTCAATTCTACCTTTACAACAGTCAAATTAAATAAATATCTTTATTTTATTTAATTAAATCTCTCACTTTCAAATGTTGAATTAAATTAACATTTAATTCATATTTAATTATTTATGTCACATTCTTTTGTCAATCAGTTGACTAATCATTCCTTCACTTTCTGACTCAAGATCTATTTATATTTCTCCAGTTATCTCTAGATTCAACATTTGATTATCTTTGTGAGAAGACTCTCTGTCACAACTTGTCAGTTAACTAGTTCCAACTCATATGCATGATGTGTTTATTAATTAAATATCTTTATTTAATTAATTAGCTTATGTTTGCATTCGAATGCATTATTCTTAGACTTCTAACTTTGTCTTTGACATTCAAAGTTTGTTTCTTCTATTTTCGAAGACTCTTAACTGAAGATTAAAATCTTGAACTCGTGTTCTAACTCACGTTCTAACTTAATCCTTATCCTGCAGTCTTGTCTAACTTATGTTCTAACTCACGTTCTATCTGACACATAACTCACATCACATGGCATTCATCAATCTTGTCTGTTGATCTCTCTTTCAATCTGAGCCAATCGTTCAAAAACCCAAAATCTATAAAATGGCTTGTCATAATCATTATTCCTCCCAAAATCATTACTCTCGAAATCATACACTTTTGCAAAGAAACTTATCTTCGATATTTTGCTTAGACACTCGACAAAGTTATGCTTGCATCAAACACAAAAATTTGAGGGCAAGAATATTGAAAAGGAAAAATGGAGAAGAGCAATCAAGATAATTCAAAGGAGTGAACGCATATTCGGTGAGAGCTTTCCATTAATTTGTTTAGTTATTCATTATATTTATTTCCTCGTTCTTTTTTGTTTGATTTAGATTATTATTGGTTAGATTAAGATTAACATCATTTATTCTAGGTTGCAGATTATCTTAATTCCAGATTTTAATTCTATCTTACAGGTACATGCGCAACAACTGAGATTACCAGAGTTTCATCCTCTTCTTCCAAGAACACCTACTACAATAACAAAATGCCTGTAGATACATAGAATTACATAACTTCCTCAAATCTTGATGTGTAACACTGAAACTTACGTACAACATACTAGATAGGCTCAACAACAAACCCTTTGGTGTATACCTTCAGATCTTCAACGTACAAAAGTTTCCAACATTTTGACCTTCTTAGCTCCACTAGCTACCTGGAATATATTTAATACAATTTCTCAATATCTTTGACATATAAAGTCTTAATCATCATTAATGATAATAGTGTTGACATCAATGACAACCACATATGAGCAATGCAACCACAATATGCAACAAATGTTAGTGCGAAAGGGGGTGAATTAATTCGATTTGATAAATTAGGTTTTATAGATGCAAATTATGCAATTAATTAAATAGCTAAGATAATTTAATCAATTAATTGAAAAGAGGATGGGTTTCAAGAGGAAATAATGTTAGTATACCTGATTTGAGTGAATGATATCATTTAGGACATTTTTTCAATGTCTACATTTTGCCCCTCTTTGAAGCGAGATACCTGTTGCTTCGATTCAAAGATTGATGCTCTTCAGATTAAAAACTACTGTTTAAATCAAAGAATTTAAATTTTCTAATTTTTCCATGCCCCACTTCTAAAGCATTAAGTTGGTTCCCTACCCCCTCGAGAAATTGGGCAATTTTTTTTAATTTTGTATTGATTTCTTGATAAAGATGAAAAGCTACCTAGGGGTCCAAAAAGGATTTGGGATGCAAGAATTCTGCCAAAAACACAAAAATTGATGCAAAAGAAGTTTTTGATTGGAAAATTTGGTGAAAATGATGATAAACCCTAGCTTGATGGTTAAATTAGGCAAAAAAACTAATTTTGATGTATAAATAAGCTAAGAAGGGTCACTTTCAATTCATTTGTGCAGTCACACCGTAGAGATTCTTTCTTTTTTGAGCTCCAACCCTCTGATGAAATGGCATGATGTGTGCTCCCATGACACATTTTTTATTGCTTTCAATATTACCAAAGGCTTTTAGCTGTAGGACCACTGGTATGTGATCTGAAACTTGATTTGAAACTTGACTTTTTGATGTATTTATTGTGCTTTAAAATTTAAACTTTGGTGGTGTCTCTATATAGTGACACCCATTTGAGAATCTATGATGCTAAATTAAATTTTTGTGATGCATATGAGTATTGTGATGTAGTTCATAATTTAGAATTAGGTTTTCCAATTTTTAATTATGATGCATATGTTTATAGGGAATGCTGCCACAATAGTGGTTTACACTTCCTCAAAGATCCTAATTTTTGCTGAAATCACATATTTTTAGAAAATATAATGATTTAAGCATTGAAAATTTTCATTTAAATGATTCCAATTGAAGGGGGTTTGATCAAACCACCTTAGACCAAGCCCCCTTGGATAGAACCCTGCTAGTTTTAAACCATACCTATAATGGAGTCTCCTTTACACCTATAAAAATGTTGATTAAAAACCACTTTTGATTTACCTTTTGGGGCATCAAATGAATTCATTTAATTTTATTTTTTTGTAAGTATGTATTCCTTATTATAAGCTTCCAAAAATGTATAATTTTAATTAAATTTAATTTGATTATTATTTTTATTTTTTATTTCTTGTGAATGTAGGTTTTTCATCAAAAATTAAGTTGTTTGTTCTACACGTGGAAAAATAAACTATTATAAAAATAAATAAATAAATAGGTTTAGGTTGGGTATTGATGTCTTTGATCCATTGAAAAAAATAAATTGAATTTTAAGACATACAAAAAAATTATGGTGTATACAGTCCTCCTATGTCTAAATTGTAATTGGTTTAACTTTGAAACTTGATTAAGGAAAAATATTTAATAAAGCACTATGAAACCAACTAACTTGGTTAGATATTGTAGTTACAAATCTAAATTTGAAAAAATTAGAATTTTATCCTTCATACAAATATATTATGTTGTATATGGTGAGCATCACTCCTTAAAAATCTTGTTTATTGATAAAAGCTAGTTTTCGAAGGAGATGAAAAATGAAGTGCAATCTGATTTTTTAAAAAAATTAAAAATTATATTTAGAATCTCTAGAAAATACTTCACAAATTACTAGTTTGCATCATCTTCAAATTCCTTGTGGTTTACCCACTATAGGAGCCTGAAAGTGAAGATTTAGTTAAAAAAAATTAGTTCAGTGTCTAGTTTTCCCAAAAATTGTAAACCAGTATTGTGGGATCATCACTCGACAAACTTCTCGATTTGAAAATTAGGGTTAAAGTTTCAAAATTTTAAGTTGCGATGCATATATTTTTGGTGAATTGATTTGTGATTTTCAATTTGAATGCCTTTGGGTGTCACAATTTGGGATTTGAAATATAGAGACACTATTATAAATATAAACACTATAATCATTTTGGAGCTGAAAATTCCAAACTGAGTCATTTTTTTTTAATTTCGATGTCGTGTACTTCATGGGTGTAGGAGGTCATTCCACCCTTGATGTCTTGTGAGAACCAACCCACAATTTTGGAGAGACTTGATGATTTATCTGAGATGCACCAAGGGCACCTAGGAGAGATTGGCTTGTGGTACGTTGCATACATGCCCATCGTTTGGACACATTTGGCTATGATGACCATTTTGTACGAGTGATCTCATAGTGAGACTTCATTTTTCCACCTTCCTATAGGCGAGGTGACAATGAAGTTAGAGGATGTATGGCAGATTCTACATTTGTCGATACATTTTGAGTTTGTTATATACGATGTTGATGTCAGTTATGATTCATGTCACAAGGTGATGGAGATTGAGGACATCGTTCTAGTTAGTTCATAGATCAACCATGAGATGTATAGAGGTTGAGTGTCCACTTTTAGATTGGCAGTTGTAGAAATAATTTATAGTTTGGTCGCTCTAGACCGAAAAAGCAAAGGATTTAGCCTAGGATGAGGCTTGGCATGGAAACATATGCTCTATAAGAGGACATAGGTTGCATGGGGGTCAGTGATGCTGGCCTCATTATATCATGATATGCATGACTTTTTCTATCGTGATGGTAGAGTGATTAGTACAAGAGTTACGTTACTTCACATTTGGGCTTGGAAGCATATTGTGGTGCTTCTTCTGATTGCTCATATGGTAGATGTAGATCCAGATGACTCTATGGTTTGGTGATAGAGGCACAATTACTTTACGACACACTGGGTAGCTTGGGATTCCATATTGGCATCATGTACTTGATGATATGAGTATTTAGATGTTGACCATTGATTTAGATGCCGGCGTGGTATGATGATGCACAACAGTTGTTCTTCACTAGAGAGACCTAGTATATGCAGGTTCAAGAGCACACGATCATAGAGAGGTATCTTCCAAATAGGGTGGCATGATATTTTGGTGAGTAGAAGGATAGGCTAGACGATGCATATAGGGACATATTTGCTAGACCAACTTGAGAGGTAGCCACATAGGGACCTATGATCCGAACTACTAAGGTGGTTGAGGGTTTTCAGTAGTTGGTTTCCTAGCCTTTGTCATATGACCAGGGATAGGTATATTCTTAGGTGATGCCTACGTATGATGCATGGTTTACAACCCCTCACAGGTTGATAGATCTAGTCGGTTCTCCTCCATGACAAAGAACTAGAGGGTGGGGAGTGGGTAAAGGTAGAGGTAGGGTTCAGGATGGCCAGGATGGATAGATTCTGGGGACACCACCAATGGATCAATAGCCTCCTATTCAGCAAGAACCTATGTAGTAGTATCTAGTACAACCACCACCATTAGATCCTTAACATTTGTAGATTCAATAGATGCAGCAACAAGTGCAGATCATTATAGGTGAGCGAGATCAAGCCCGTCAACAGATTTTGGCTATTACTATTGAGAGGGATCAGGCACGATAGCAGATTTTGACTATTATAGTGGAGAGAGAACATGCAAGGAAGAAAGTATAGGTCATGATTACCAAGAGAGATTAGGAACTTGGTTGCTGCTAGTAGTTGGAGGTGATGATAGTGGCTACACAGGGTAGGAGTTTATCTACCAGGCTATACAAAGAGGTTGCGAATAAGGCAACCTATTACAAGATGAACTATCATAGAGATGTTCCATAGGCACTCAAATAGCTTGACTACTCATAGAGGAGTGATGCACAACCCAGAGTTGAGGATCATGTAGAGACGGGCCAGAGAGGGGAGCAATCATTAGGGCTAGCCTGATTGTACAAACACTATTTTGACTTGTTGTGTGATTCTTTACAAAGATATACATTCATGGGCCCTTTTTTGTAGCCTCATGGATATTATATTTATGATCTATGTACATAAAAATATTTAGATATTGTACCATGACATTCAGTTTTTGATATATATATTATACGAATATGGATTTGAGATGATGTGTGCATCTTATTTCAGTCTTATGATTGTACAGATGCACATGGTGTAATGATATGGATGGATGCACTTATTTTTCAGTATTTTCTTATGCAATTTAATGATGAGATGATGATGTATATGGATGTATGGATGGATAATGTAGATATCCATGCTTATGATATGATAATCTGATGTATGTGATGCAACAATTTAAGATGCTTAGAATAAACAATCTATGTTGTTCACCACAACTCAAATGATGAAGTGGGATGTATGCTTTATGATATGCTATGATTATGTTGTACTGATGGGTTTTGGATGCAAGATGGATGAATTGATGAATTTTTTGTTGACTCTCATGATACCATATTAGCATTGAGAGAATATAGAAGAAATAAGAATGATTGACCATTGATTTTTATGATTGCCTCAAAAGATCCAACAAGTTATGATCCATTCAGACTTTATTAGAAATGGTGATGAGAAATTCATGATGATGATTTTCTCAAATCTTGGGATTGGGATTTTCTATTGTTACTTATTTTTGATATAACAGATAGATATAATGCATAAAGGTATTGATAACTAGGATTACATTGTATCTAGTGTAATGTACTTTGAATCTGCAAATAGATTGGATAGTTCTTGTTCACATCTTGACATATGGTAACCTTGTTGGAATGTAAGTTAGAAGCTTAGAGTATATTGGACCAAAGTATACACAGTAGTCAACAATGTACTCCAAACAACCTTCTTACACACAACTAAGTAGGTATGCACCAAGATTATTTTATAAGAGTATCCACAAGCACAACAAATGAATTATCATAATTGATGCCCCATTCCTTTCTCTCTAAATAATTTTGATAGATATCATTGAGTGGTCCTCACAATGGGTCATTAAGATAAATCAAAAGAAAAGATCAAAGAAAAATAGTTAGTGTCATCTATATCTCTTGCCAATTTATATTAGCTAAGTTGATTTTTGATGCTCATGTCCATCATAGGAAGGATACATCTTAGTACATGTTTATTAGAGAGTTGTTTGATGTTAGGATGATGATGAGATTTATGATAAGTCATCAATACAAACTTCACTAACACATTTACCTATGATCTAGAATTTATATTTTGACACTTAGGTTCTCACTTTATGACTTTCTATACTTAGCTTCTATTTGCTTCACCAAAGGTTGCAGGTGATGATCAATTTATTATGGATGAAGGTTTATTGTGAGTGAAAGCAAAATGGGATGGATGGTGTTTAAATTTTTGGAATATTTCAATGTTTTTGGTATTTTTGAAAATGTTTTGAGGCTATTTTTGATCTTTTTGAAAGTTAATGTGAATGTTTATGTTTTTGATTATTTGGAGGTTGTTTAGGGTTTTCCAATTTATTTGAGGTTGTTTAGGTTTTTTGAATGTTTTCTAATGTTTTTATGTTTTCAATTTTCAAATGTTTTTGGATTTTTCGATATTTGGATGTTGTAGGAGTTTTTAGAATATTTGAATGTTTAGGTATTTTCTAAAATTTTAGACCAAGAACCTAACCTAAAAGACCTATCCTAGGGGCCTCAAGGGCTAATCAAAGATTATCCTTTCCTAGGTTATACATGTAGAGACCACGTAGTTTGACTAACTTGACTTATTAACAATGAGATATTAACATTTGAAGGGATATTGGTTTATTATCATGAACTCCTAAAGACTAGCCTAGGACATCTTAGGGGCACATCAATGATGGTCTTGCCTATGTTCAAGCTCAAAGATGATGTAGGTCGACAAGGGTACTATTTTTTTATTTTCGATGTTTGACATTTTTAGGGTTTTTGATCTGTTTTATAAATGTTTTGGATTTTTCCTTTACAATTTTTTGAATGTTTTTCAATTTTAGCTAAACAAAATTTTGCAATTTTTTTTGGATTTTTTGATGAATAGTTTATGAATGTTTTTGGCATTTTCGAGAGATTTCCAATATCCTTAAGATATACAAGAACTCGATATGATCCATAATGAATTTCCCCTATTGTGATGCAATAGACTACCTTGATGTAGATAGGACAAGATGACCTTAGGAATGTGCCAAGTAGTACTAAAGGGGATATAATACTTCATAAAATCAAGCTATGATAAGGACACAAATGGGTGATGGTATAAAATAGGTTGAATGATGAAGTGATGGATGGATAGTGATGCAAAGAATGATATGATAAGGATCCAAAGGTAGATGTAGGTTATTTATTTATGAAAGGTTTCTATTTTCAAATTTTTCATGAAGGTAATTGGCCAAAGTGCCACCGAAGTGGTTTTCACTAGAGGACAATTTTTTTCTTTAATTTTTCATCCTTTTTCTTTATTTTTTTGGATTTTGATTGTTTTTTATTTTTTTGTATTTTCAAGTTTATACCTCTTTAACACTAGACATAAAACATTTTGAGATGCAAGTTATTAGTTTTCTCTTACACGGGTTCACCTTCAGGGATTGCCAATTGATATGCCCTTGATCCATAACTTTCTATGATGACAAAGGGACCCAACTAGTTAGGCCCAAACTTTCCTTTACTGTCCTAATCTAGTAGATTTTTTTGATTCTATTTTAGGAAAAGATCCCCTAACTAGAAAGACTATAATTTGATCTTCTTGTTATAGCTTTGTTTTAGTCATTTTTGATATACTTTCAAGTGATTAAGGGCATCAAGACGATGCTCGTCCAATTATTCTAGGTCATTTACCTAAGACATTCTATATTCTTCATCGATGATCAAGTTATGTAATGACACACAATGATGGGAGATCAACCTCAATAGGCAAGATGGATTTTGATCTATAGACCAAGGAGAGAGGGGTTTCACCTATTGCCATGAAAATACTAGTTTGATAGGCCTAGAGAGCATGATTTAACTACTAATGCTAGCCACGACCGACTTCATTGACCATTTACTTTAGGATCTTCAAAACAGTTTTATTTGTAGCCTCAACTTGATTGTTTCCCTAGGGATAATATGGGGTATATAATTGGTGTTGGATGTTGAATCATTTACATAACTCTTTCACATCCTAATTTTTGAAGGGTATTCCATTGTCTAAGATAAGGGTTTGCATAGCACCATAATGAAAAATTAGATAATTTACGATAAACTTAGCAATTTTCTTCCTCATTATGTAAGTCATAGGAATGGCTTTGACCCACTTGGTAAAGTACTCAATGGCTATTATGATAAACTTGTGGCCATTAGCTGAGGTTGGAGTGATTTTTCCTATGAGGTAAAGTCCCCATTGTGAGAAAGGCTAGAGTCTAATTATGGATTGTAATTCCTGAGTGGGCTCATGAATCAAGTCTCCACTCCATTGACACTGAACACATTTCTACACATATTGATGAGCTTCTCTTTCCATGGTTAGCTAGTAGTACCCCATTCTCAATACTTTCTTAGCCAAAATCGTATCACTTTAATGGGAACCACATATGTCATTATGTACTTTTGTTAAAGTGGTAAAGTCTTCCTCTTGGTTAAGACATCACAGTAATGTTCCTTTGATGCTCTAATGGTAAAGGGTATCAGCTAGAATCATGAATCAGGATGCCTTTTTGACAAAGGTCTTTTTAAGTTTTTAGGTGATATCAGATGTTAGGATTCCTTTGCTAAGGTAGATAAATCTGTCATGATACTATGGGGATCCAAGACCAATAATGACATGCAAATTTAGATTCATAGATTTTGAAATTTGGTACAATAATTTTTTCTACCAAGAATTCATAATGGAGGATGTTGTTTGACACGTCTAAAAATGATCTGATTGTTTTCATAACGTATTCTTCTTGGTTGTTCATGTGAGGAATTTTCTCAGAAGTTGTCTATAAAAAGGTCCTTGAGATTCTCTAGAATATTCTTGTAAGGAGTGAGCTTGTTATCCTTGGTTTGATAGTCATCATTCACTTGGTTGACAACTAATTGTGAGTCTCCATAGCCTCTCATCTCTTGTATCTTCCATTGAACTGCCATCCTTAGACTTGTGATTACAGCTTCATACTCAAAAATGTTGTTAGTACGTGGGAATGATATCCTATATGAATTTGGAATGAAATCACCTTGAGGGGTGATTAAAATAATACCCGCTCCTAATCCATGTTGGGTGAATGATCCATCAAAGTACATCTTTCACTAATTTGTGAGATTGACAAGGAACATTGATTCGTCAAGGAGCTCAAATATCAAAGGGTTCTCTACATAGATCGATGTATCTAATAGTTGTTCTATAATTAATTGTCATTTAATTAACTTTCAGTCCATATACTCTATGTCAAATTTAGTTAATATCTTTGGATAACAAGTATTTCATTGGTTCGATCTTTGCAATAAGTTTGATTTGATGTGACAACATGTATCTGATTTTTTTTGAAGAAATTTAAACTACTACTAGGCATGCTTTTTCAATGGATGAGTAGTTCATTTCATATCCCACCAAGGTTCTACTAATGTAGTAGATAGCTCTTTACTTTCTATCTTCATCATGTTGCGCTAAAAGAGCACCTACTGATACTAATGTTGTCGAGATGTACAATATCAATGGTTTATTTGGTATCAATAGAATTAACATTGGACATGTCAATAAGTAGTCCTTGATCTGCTAGAAATATTTATCACATTTCTCATCCCATTTTTAAGTTATTCCTTTATGAAGAAGATGTGAAAAAGGGTGAATTTTATTTGATAGTTGCACTATGAACCTTCTAATATACTGCAATCTTCCTTGTTATCCTCTCACCTTCTTTAGTATTTGTGGTGGTTCCATGTCGAGGATAGATTTTACCTTTGCTAGATAAATTTCTATCCCTCTTTATGAGACAATAAAGCCAAGAAGATTCCCTGATGTAACCCCAAAGACATAATTTTTTGGATTTAGTCATACCTTGTATTCTTCAAGCTTGTCAAAGATGGGTCCTAAGACTCCTATGTGCTCAATTTTTTTCTTTGCTTTTTCAAAAATATCATCCACATAATCTTCTACTGTTTTGTGGATCATGTCATGAAATATGAGGTTCATTTCTCTTTGATAGGTTTCTCCTACATTTTTTAACCCAAATGGTATCACATTCCAGCAATAGGTTCCCCATGGACAAGTGAATGTAGTTTTATGTTGATCCTCCTTGGCGATCATGATTTGATTATAACCTAAAAAGCTATCTGTGAGTGATAGAATTCCATTCTTAGTGGTTAAGTCCACAATGAGGGTGATGTTAGGAAGAGGGAAATCATCCTTTGGGCATTCCTTGTTTAAGTATCTAAAATTAGTGCATATTTTGATGCCCCCAAGTGGGTTTTGAGGCTTGTACTAGGTTTGAAATCCACTCAAGATAATCTATCGGTCAAATGAATCCAACATCAAGAAGATTTTGTAACTCTAGTTTCACCAAGAGTGCTATATGAGGATGCATCTTCCTTAATTTTTTCTTGACTGGATTGGCTTCAAGATAGACTGCTAAGTGATGCACAACCACTTCTAGATCGAGTCTTCGAATATCTATGTATTAAAATTCAAAGTTAGATCTTCACTCTTTTAGGAATACTGGTAGGTTTTTCTATTCTTAATTCAACAAGGGTTCAACATAGAAAGTGATCTTGGGTGCTTCTTTTGTTCCCACATTGACTGGAGTGGCCTTTTCTACTAACACTTCTAACTTCTCTAGATGCATTTCACTAAGGGGGAGATTGAATCCCTCATCCTTGCACACCTCAAAGAGGTTTTCACCTTCGTATGCATCCTTTTATTTTACTATTTTAGGATTATTGAGTGCCACAGTGTGGTTTTCACCTAAATATCTTCATGTTAGTTGCATTTCATCAATTTTACAACTAAAGGATCCAATCATCTCCTCGTAGTATGCCCCTATGTCTAGTTCTATGTCAAAAATTTATTTTTTATCTTACCATGATAGGATGTCATGGAGACCCATGAATTTTTAGATCGCTTCATCATTTTTGAATAAATCTAGAATCAATGGTCGTTGTTGGTTCAAGTTAATGAGTTGTGTGTATACTAGGTGCATTTGAGTTGGTTGATTGCTTGGAGAAAAGGATGTAATGGATATAATTAAGATGGGTTTGTTTTTGAAGAGGTTAGAAGCATAAAGGGGGAAGTCCTCTAAGGTTGTATCACATGATGTAGGTAACCAAGAGGAAGCCTCATCTCATTTAGCGAAAGTATGTTTGACAATAAGGGTGACCTTGCTAGTAGTACAACCTAGGCAAAGATTCTTTAATTGTTTCTCAGGAATGATAGGTTCTATCAATCCATTATCATTCTATCCTATTTTCTCCTTATTTTTATAACACCATCCCTTCATTAGTTGTAAGCCTTTATTGTCATCCTCCATTCAAAGAATAGGGATTGGTCGTTCATCCTGATAGAGGAGTTTAGAGACATCCTCCTTGTTGATATCTTCTTGATTTAGATCCCCCCACTTGCTGAAGGTAGTAGCTTCCATCTTGATTGTTTCGAGCTCTTCGGTGCTAGATGTGGGTTTCCCATGGGATTGAGGAGAAAGAGGTAGCTCTCCTAAGATAAAAGTATCCTTCATTAGGTTATAGTTCCCACAACCATCATCCTGAATCACTGCTTTCATGTCATAAATATCCAGCACAATAGGTGTTTTTGTTGTTGAGGTAGATGAAAGGGATGATGGGTCAACAAATGAGGTAGATGTTGTAGGCCCTTCATCATTCTTGGTTATTTAGGGTATCTTATAGAACTTGGCCTCAAGATTCTTGCAGTAGTCAAAAAGGCCAGGATCTCCATGGATGGTAATTTCTATGCCCTCGAAAGTAAACCTAACACGTTGATGATAGGTCAAGGCTACAAATTTGAAGGCATGGATCATTGGTCGACCAAGTAAGATGTTATAGGGAAGATCAACATCTAACACTTGGCATGTATTTTTTCAATGAGATGTACAACCTGGATGGGAAGTGCAATGATGCCTTGTGATACCTATTCTTGGTCATCATGTGCTCTGATGGTGGTACTCTTTGCTTTCTCAATAGTATCATCTCAATAGCCCAGGTTCTTGATTAAGTGTAGGGTTAAGACCAACACCTCTATATACTCAAACTCTTTTGACCTTGTTTTTATGAATGATAACCTCAAGGTGTAAAGCATGGTTATGAGATGGTTGTGATGGTTAGTATTTTTTTGAGAAGGCGAGAAGATGATTAGCGATATTCCCCACCATAGCTTGAAACTGCTTAGTGTCAATATCCTCAAGGATGGATGACTCAGATAAAGATTTCTCTAAGATTTCCTTATGTACGAGGGATAGCCTTAATAGTTCTAAGATTGAGATATGTGTGGGGTTCTTCTTAAGCTGATCTAGGAGATTATATTTGCTAGGGTTTGATACTGAAAAAGTAGGTTGTGCCCTAGATTGAGATGATATTCCTTGGATAGTAATTTTTCAACATCATATGGTGACTCCACACTCTGCACTAGATCCTTTGATGGTGACGAAAATGAGGACGTTATTGCAGGAAGCAATGATGTTGGAATAGGTATGCTACATGTTTTTGTAATCCTTGGCTTTTCTATTGTTTTCCCCTTTATTATGCTCTAGCACAGGGTTCTTGTATATCTTAAGATATTGATTCCTAGCTCGTGCCTCAACATATATGGTATCATTTTCTATGAGGTCTTGGATGATATTCTTGAGTCTCATGCAGTTTTCTATTTTGTTCCCTTTCATTTTTTGAAATTTATAGAGATCGTTCTCATTGTACCCGAATGGTTTCTCTTAGGGTTCTTGGTAGTTTTCAAAGTTAGGAAGTGTTATTAGGTTTGACTCTACCAACTTCCTCATGATGGTTTTGATAGGTTCAGATAATTATGTGTTTAGGATAGTTGTTCTTGTTGGTAGTTCGCATTTGTTGCATGTTAGTGTTATTGATCTGATTGTACTAAGGAGGTTTTGTTTGTTGCAAAGTTGGTTGAATGTTAGAAACTTGATTTTTGTTTTGTCTAGGATCACTTAGGACCACCTTAGGATCTACCACACCATCATTTGTCATTTTTTTTTCCTTAGCACAAATATGAGGCTTTTCATTTGTACTAGTTGATGGGAAGTTGTAGATTATTTCCCTGTGAGATTATAAGATCTCATTCGATGTTAAGGGCTCTAGGGTTCAAACCTCATCATAAGATGTGATGCATTGCATTTTCAAGCAAAAAGATAGACCAGGGTCTAAATTTGGTATGATGATTCCCACTTGTCGTTCATTGGGAAGATTCCACTTGCTCTTACTAGCTCTTTGTATCCATTGTTGCAAAAAATTATTGAAATATTCTCCTTTGTTTTATCTGAGAGTGTACAATTCTTCTAGACTTACATCCATATTAGGGTTGAAGGAGAAGTGATCGATGAATTTATCGGTAATTTCTTGGAAATTTTTTATGTTGGGAAGTAGATGAGAAAACCAATCCATGGTAGGACGTATTAAACTTCAAGGGAAGAGGTGCATCAAAGAAGAATAATTGTAGGCCACCTCCATACACATGATGTTAAATTATTTGGCATGGTCCACATGACTCCCTCTCCCTTTGTATTTATCAAATTTGGGTATTTCAAATCTGGGAGGGAATGGTACCATTGCGATGTTTCAATCGAATATATAAGGACATAGGTTATGTGTATGGGACTTCTTTGTCTTGCCCATTCAAAGATCTTCCATTTCTTGGGATAACGCCTTAAATTGTGATGCTAGATGATCTTGTTATTTTGGTGGGAGAACATATGGAAGGATGATAGATGATTTGTATGTAGGATTCTGATATGATGGTTTGTTTTATGGGGTGTATGGTGGCATGAGGTTATGTGAAGGTGATTTAGGTGTGAATGTATCTGTTCCTAATGTGTTTGTATTAACGATGTTCTGTTGAGGATTATAGTAGGCACTTTGTTGTTGATGATGTTGGGCATATTGTTGAGCTAGTAAGGCTTGCTATTGGTGTGCCACAAGGTGTTTCAATTGTGCTTTCTATTGTTGTTGTGCGATGAGGGTTACTATGATAGGGCGACTTGACTTCTTGGATCAGATTCTAGAGGATTTGGATCACTTGAGGTAAATGTGACTTTGGTTTTCTTGATGATTATCTTTTATTATGATCTTGTCCTTACCATAAATTTTGGGTCTGTTCTGGGAGAGTTGTGTTGAGATTTGTTATGTTTGAACTCTCTAGTTAACTAAAATCTAGGTAGGGACACTATAATTTTTTTGGGAGCAATGATGATAATGAGGGATGAAAATATGGGTGATATGGAAAGTGATATTTGCAAACATTTTGGGACACTACTTTTGACTTTAATTTTATGTTTTAATGTTAGGATAAAGGATGTTTATGAACTTGGAAATATTTAGGGTAGAATATTGACCTTAAAGATAAACTAGTCCAAAGAGGATAACTAACTCAACCAAATGCAAGGAAAAGGATTCATTTCACATACAAAGTAGCTAAGTTAGAGGTTGGGTTTGATTTAATTTTCAAGTCGAAAAGTGTTAGTGTATTCAAAAGTGATGCAAATTTTAGTGAAGTGAAGGATGAAATTTGATGAAGGGGTGGATGAAATGTTTGACCCAATGTTGACTTAGAATGAACCTTTATTTTCCAAGACCAAGGTAGTGAGAATGATGCTAGACCTCTTAATATTTCAAATCCTAAAGACCCAATTTTTCAGATAGATTGATTATCATGAAAAAGACCTGGATTTTGACCCATAAAGAATGCATACATGTCTAGATGTTTCCTTAGTGTACATTCATAAAAGTTTACCAACAATTTTTTTTTTTTTTGGGATGTGCCAAAATGCAATTTTTGATTGCTTTTGAACTAAGGTGCCTAAGTTTGCAATGATGACCGGTAGAGCTTATCTTGGGGATTTTGTTTTTTCATGAGATCATTTAAAGAAGAAGATATTTATTTCCATGTGGGGTGGTAATATATGCCTTCTAGCCAAAATATCAATTCTTTGTTCTTCTTTATCTAAAATGTTTGCAAAAAATCTCTATTGTTTGGATGTTTCCTTGGTTTCAAAGGTGAAGCTTCTCAATTTACTAATGATATTTTTTTTTTCTCCCTCAATGAATTCAAAGTTCATTTGAATTATAGCACTTGTAAGGTTGGGTTGTTGAACGAGAGTGATCGGTCTCCAAATGGTCATGTGAGGTTCAAATTGTCAAGCTATCTCTCTTAAGTGAGTTTATTTAACCACAAACACTTGTCTTGATTAAGTTATCAAACTAAAATGTTTAAGTACAAAAAATCATAGCTTTCAAAATGTCCAGAATCATGAGGTCGAAGCCATAATTTCCTATGAAATTTAGTGAGGTCTTAGAACATAAAGTAAAAAGCATAAGAAATTGGGTTATAATTGCCCCGAAGCGTTAAATTCTAGTTACAATCATAAAAATTTAAGATGAGAATGCTTCTTCACTTTAAATTTGTGTTGTCCAACCTACAAAACCGAGTTACTCTAAAAACTAGAACAATGTTAGAGGCCTATTAGTACTCTGATACCTCAAAAAAATTAAAATACATGCTAAAAAATGATTTTTAAACTTCTTACCAAAGTTGGGCATTTCTATTCATGATAGCGTCGCTCTAGTGAACAAGGGTGTCACTACGGTGAATTTGGGTGTTGCTTTATAGACAAACCAGAGAGCATGATAGCGTTGCTATTTGGTCGGACGTTGCCATTTGAAAATATTTCATACATGTATATATTATTAGCATCACTATTTAATTAACTAGAATTGGTGCATTTAATAAGCATCATTGTTTGAAATGATGATAGTGTCACTATATGGCAACACCCTACAAAGGCGTCACTGAATTGAGTTGCGCATCATTCTTTCCAAAAAAAGTCAAAATGAATAGAATTTGAGCTATTAATTCATTAAATTTTATTAGTTTTCCCTCCTTCTAGTGCCAGAATGTTGACTGGGGATATTAGTATGGGACAATTATGCTTGATCCAAGAAGAATCAAAGCATATTCATGCCACGAATACTCAATCTTAAACAAGATCATTCAAATGATAGTTAAACTAAAAACCTATTGAAACTAAACATTATAAACTATGAATGTCTTAAAATGTCTACTCTAATCCATCTAAAACTTATCCCATTTTGGAAATGGTGTTGTGTTGATGTGGAACAATGGCCCTTTCCCAATCCAATGATAGTGAGCTTGTTTCATTCAATTCTATTGAAGAGAATCGATGAAAATCTTGTGATATGTGGATGAAAACATGATTTATGCTAAAAGGATTATTGACACAAGAGTTAATATACCATGATTTTATGCTAAAAAATGCAAATACGCAATTGCTAGACTAATCTAAATGATATTAAACTAAAAGATTCAAACCCCAATTATCTATTTAACTAAATTTATGCATGAAATCCATTAATGGAAGCAAATATATTATGCAACTAAAAAATAACTAAAAAACGCTAAATGTATGCAAAGTATGAGTTATTTCAACAAAATAAGTTTGATGTTGAAAGATGGATCCATTTGTCTCCAAATAGTGACCTATTTATAGGAAAGAAAATGAGAAATGAAGGGATAATATTGAAAAAAATAATCAAGGATCAAGGATGGAAGAAGTTGGAGTTATGGATCATGGATTCTCATCAATGGGTGAGAATGCAAAATGAGATTTGATCAAGGGTTCTCATTCCTTCCAAATAAGCACACTTTTGACCTATAGAAGAGGTCAAAAGTTAACTTGCACAAGAAGTCACATAACTTTTATTTGAATTTAAGTGAGAATATTCCCTTAAATGATTGGAGGTGAAAGAATATTCTTTGGAATATTCATGGGTGAGGAAAAATGATATTTTTCTAATTAAAACAAAGTTTAATTGTAGAAAAAGGGAAGGAATATTACATGGGAATATTCCCTTGCAAGTGGGAGGAATTGGATTAATTATATAATTACTAATTAAACAAGGTTTAATCAATAACATTATGTTGTTTCCACAGTCCATGATAGTTAGTATGCAGATTTTTGGAGAAACTATGTTCAATTTTTTACATCAATGTTTCGGATCATACTCCATGATCCATCATCAGGATGTCCAATAGATAGAGAGAGAAGTGATGATGAATATTCCCTCTCTATCTCCTAGACATCATGATGATGGATCATGGAGTATGATCCGAAACGTTGATGTAAAAAATTGAACATAGTTTTTCCAAAAATCTGCATACTAAGGTTTAATCATGTAATTAGGGGAATTATAAGAATAACGTTATATTTATTAAATTAAATGATTTAATGAATGGGAAAAAGGTGAAATGACATTTATATAAATAACTTAGGGTTATTTAATTAAATGGGAAGACTTAGGGAATTAAATTAAATACTTTGATTTATTTAATTTAATGACATGAAATGTTAGCATGAAAGGAGGTGAAATAATCCAATTTGATGGATTAGGTTAATAGATGCAAATGATGCAATTAATTAAATAGCTAAGCTAATTATTGAATTAAGTCAAAAAAGGATGGGTTTCAAGAGAAAATGATGCTAGTATACCTTATTCAAGTGCATGATATCATTCGGGATATTTTTCAGTGTCTACAATCCTAAGTTATTTAATTAAATATCATATCACTTTCTCCTTTTTCATTAAATCAATTATTTCATGAATATCATAAATTCCCTTAATTTTCATCATTGAAACTTTAATTATCAAATTACTAATTAAATATAATCCTCCCACTTGCAAGGGAATATTCTAAAGGAATATTCCTCCTTTGCACATTTCTCGAAAAAGAGAATATTCCCATGGAATATTCCTTTGCACAATTAAATCTGGTTTTAAATAACTAAATATATATTTTTTCTCACCCTTGAGAATATTATCTTTCTTCACTCATTTGACAAAGGGAATATTCCTTTTTATAACAAACTTTCAACAAGACTTCTTGTGCAAGTTTTCAAAGTGTGTTTGTTTGGATGAATGTAAGCCCTTGATTAAATATGATTTTTCATCCTCAACCCTTGATGGGAATCCATGATCCATGCCTCCATCTTCCTTCCATTTTGATCATTGATTAATTCTTTTTTATCTTGACCATCAATCTCATTTTTCCTATTCTATAAATAGAGCTTGCCTCTATTGAATAGGGATCCACCTTTTCAGAGAAAACTTATGTTGTTGAAACTCATCCATCCATCTTTTAATACAAAATTTATGTTGTTAAAATCACTCTCATCTTGCACTCATATTTCATGTTTTAGAAATTATTTTAGGTTAATTTATTGCATCATATTAGCTTAGCTTCCATTATTGGCTTCCATTGTAACTTTGGTGCATCCACTTAGCATATTTGGTAATTAGGGTTTTAATATTTTGAACTTAAAATTCATTTAGAATAGATTTGCATACACCCATATCAATCATATTAGCATATATCATGTTAGAATAGCTTTCATCATGTTAATTTAGCTTTTAAATCATGTTTTCATACACATCTCTCATCAGTTTCATTGATTATCTTCAATAGAATTGATCGAAACAAGGTCATTTATCCATGGGAATAAGAAAGGATCACCATTCCAAATCAATGCGACACCACTCCCCCAATAGGATGAGTTTCAATCGACTAGAATAGGTTTTTTTGAAGCTTTCATATTTTAATATGTTTTTGAAAAATTAATCAACATTTACAAGGTGTTGTACCCTACACAACGAGCCACAAGGGCCAAAAAGATCAAGACCAAAAAACTAACAGCTCGTGAAAAAGAACAGGAACAACACATTAACAACACAATGATCACAGATAGGCAGTAGAGGCAGAAATCATAGGCCCATATAGCAGCTAGCTGGCATTGTCCCAATTTTTGAACAGGAGGTCCACACCATCATCCTCGACCTAGTCTTGATTTTCTTGGGCATTATTGCCCTCCAAATCCTCTTTGATAATAGTGGATAGGGTGCTAGTCACAAAATAACCCAACTTCATCATGAAGTAGGTCATGCCTCTCAATATTTTATCAAGCATGTACGTCTTCTTTTCTAGGGAACAAAGCTCCTCACCATCAACCGTGGTTCCCAGGACCTCACCAGGCTCAGCCACCAAGGGGTGCAAAGAGTGAGAAGCCGAAGCATCTTTGAGGATTTTTCTGTTGTTTAGGGTAGAAAGGGATCCTTCCACATTTACTTCCTCTTCCTCCTTGGTCTCCTCTTCCTTATAATCCTTACTGTCTGTCGGCTCTTCCTCTGAGTCCTCAATAATCTATCTTTTCCTATTGTTTTTTTCCAATCTCCTAGATCTTCGAATGGTAGTCTCCCCTTTAGTCATGACTGTGGTCCCCTTGAACATATCACCTTCAGAACATTTCCCTATAATATTCTTCCCTTTACCCTCCTTCACCATCGGCTCCGAAACACCTTTTTTTATCATCCTTTCCTTTTTTCATAGTGGTGTCTCTATAAAAAGACTTAGCCAGGGTGGCCTTGAGATCACAAAGGGTGGTTGCAGCACCAGTATGTGCATTATACACATTGCCTTTAAGTTTTTTAGCAGCTTGTTTGGTTTTGGAGTTTTCAGTAGTACCCCAATGAGTTTTTCTAGAAGGGCTTTTAGATTCAGTAGGGGAGATATTTGTAACAACCAGGGGTTCAATCTCTTCAATACGAACAACAAAAATGGCTCTAGGGGGACATAAGGTCAAATTAAAATGGTATAGTCTCAAGATAAGCCCTTGATGGATAGGAAGAGGCAAAATTTCATTTGGGTTAAGACTAGCTATTTCTTTTCATTTTTCAATCGAACTTCCCAGGCCCATGAGCAGAAAGAAAGGAAAACTAAGTAGGATTTTATGCCTTATATGATTTAGAAGGGGAAAATGATAGAAAAAGTTTTAATATGTTAGTTTTAATGGATTCTTAGTTTAGTTTACATTGAATGATCTTATTGGGACTGATGCATAGTGGATTAATTATACTTTGAATCCTCATGGATCAAGTGTAGTCATCCCATATTACATCATCAATCACATTTTTGTGCTAGAGGGAGGGCATGAACTAATCAATTTGATAAATTTATTGTTAAATCTCTTTTTTGCTTATGTTTTTAGGTTCAATGACAGTATTGAATATTCCCTTATGCATTTGATGATATGACGCTATACAACGACACACTTGGATTTTTTATTTTAGGAACATATAATTAACTTAGTGATGCTTAATTGATTTTTCCACCACACATTTAAATAGTGATGGTAAAACAAAATTTCATTGTGGAATAAATTTTTATTTAGTCATGCAATTGATATTATGACACATTTGGCATCACTATTGACTATAGAGTGACACATCTAATTTTTCAAAATAGTGATGCAAATTTGATATAGTGATGCTATTAATGAAATTTAGTGATGCAATTGATTTTAATGTCATGATCTACTAGTGAACAAAAACTAAACCTAAATTTTGACATGTGTTTAAATTTTTTGACTTTATCTAATTGCTAACATGTCACTGACTTCTCATTTTGTTTTTTATGCTAACTAGTTTTACATTTTTGAACAATAAAGTTTAAAGTGAAGGATCATATTACAATTTGAATAAAAGTAAAAAGTATTTTGACACTTATGGGGCAATTATAACCCATTTATGATTCTTTATTTTACTTTTTTAGAACCAAACTAGATTTATTTTGGGTTTAAAATAAATGTTCAAATTGGTTAAAACTGAACCCTCACATCATTATGCTTGGTTTGAAATTGAACAATACAATCCCAACACTTCAAATTGGTGTTTAATACGAACTAATTTTTCTATGATGGATTAAAATGAACATCTGTCTGAATTGTTTGAGTATGATTTTCATGTGTATCTAATCCACTTATGCTTTGTGTCATCTTGGGTGAAGCAAAATATAAAATTATTGCTTTTCTTCTTGGAAGTACTTATCCTCTCCCCTTGCACCATTTGGTAATATTGGTTGACAAAAAATCATTTTAGTCTTCAAACATGTGTTACCTTTAGAAGGGTCTACCTCCCAACTTGTGAGAGGTAATGACCCAAGTGGTGATTTCATTTCGGTCTGCTATATAAAAAATTGGATATGGCTAAAGTCATTAACCGACTTGTTGTGGTTGTTCCATACCAAAAAATTGTCTCCCTTAGTTTCCTTGTGATGTGTTAAAACCCTTAGATATTTCTAAGGGCTAGGAGGCTTCTTAATTGAGTAAATCATCCTATGTATGGAATTAGTTTATCCTAAATATGGTCATTAAAATCCTTGTTTGTAGTGTCTAAGTCTAGATCTAAAACTTATTTTAAAGTAGTGCATTTAAATAGAACCATTCCAAGAAGTTACTTACCATGTCTGATTTTTGATTGAGGTAATAAAAAATAGGGAAGGGACTCTTTTGCTTGGCATATCAAGACATTACATTTCCTTGACATAACCTATTTTTCCATTTCATCTTCATGGATTAATCATATCTTCCAATGATGGTAAGACCACTAAGAAATATATACCCTCTCTAACCAAGATTGTTCATGCTTGTCAGTTAGTTTAATAATTGCTTGATTCCAAAACAAATTACAAACAAATGACAACAAATCTTTTCAAAATTTCAAACCCATTGGTCTAAGTATGGATACGCTTTGAAAAAACCTTGATATTGATGCTTGTCCTAAGGATTTATTATTATATAATTCTAATTATTTTGGTTTATATCTCAATCCTGACTTCCCAAAGTAAAACTAGGTAACTATGCCCCTAACCTAATTCTTTCTCACAAAATGGACTTTGTGAAATTGATGATGTTTTTGACATAAACATTTTTTTTGAAACTTAAGAAAGACAAAGTGTTTGTGGTAAAAATAAACTCATTTAAGCAAGATAAAGTGAAAAATAGAACCCCACATGACTATTTGGAATTCAATTGCTCTAGTTGAACAACCAAACTTTGAACTAATTGAAGGAGAAAAAACATATATAATTAGTAGTTTGAGAAGCTTCACTTTTGAAAGAAAGGAAACACCAATCCAATGGAGAAAAAAAAATACATCTTATATGAACAAGAGGAACAAGCTGATATTGTGGCGGGAAGACCCATATTACCACCTCTCGTGTGGTGATAAATATCCTCTTTTTCACGATCTTATGATTCTATAAATGGTCTCTTGAAAAATCAAAATCCCCAAGAGAAGGTCAATATTTCACTATTTCAAACTTAAAAATCATAGTTAAAATTATATTAGAAGAAGAATCTTAATAAATTACCGTAACCAAGATAAATCACTAAGGAGATATTTTCTACACTATTTCATCGATGCGCCAGATCTAGAAATTTCACAAGAACTCCTTAATCATTGAGTCTTAAGGGTTTAAACACTTAGAGGTCTAGCATGTTTCTCACCACAGTGGTCTTGGACAACAAAAGTTCACTCTAGGTTAACATTGGGTCAAAGATTTCATCCACCCCTTATCAAATTTCATCCTTCACTTCATCAAAATTTTGTAAATTTTTTAACACGCCAACACTTTGAAGTTATACATCTATCAACCCAAACACTAACCTAGTGACTTTGTATGTGAAATGAATCCTTTTCCATAAATTTGGTTAGGTTATTTATCATCTTTGGACTAGTTTATCTTGAATTTCACAAGTCTACCCTAAAGATTCACAAATTAATTATCATCCTTTATCCAAACACCAAACATAAAACTCTTAAGTCAAAAGTGATGTCCCAAAATATTTACAAAGACCACTCTCTAAATCATTCACATTTTCATCTCCCATTATTATCATTGCTCTAAAAATACTTAGAGAATACCTTCTACCTAGATTTGAGTAAACTACAGAGTTTAAATATTACAAATCTCAACACTACTCTCCCAAAGGTGACCTAAAATTTATGGTAAAGACAAGATCACAAGACAGGAGAATCATGGAAAAAAAAAATTCACATTCACCTCAAGTGATCCCAATCCTCAAGAATTTGATCCAAAAATTCAAGTTACCCCATTGCAACAACCCTTGTCCCCATCAAGACCATATGACATAGAAGACGTTACAAACAACCCATTTGGACTTACTGAGGAAATCATGGAGTGTAAAGAACAACATCAATATTTAGAAAACATAGCTCTAATTTACCCATATTTTATTGTGTAATCACTGACACAAGACTTGAATTCATCCACCATGCAAACAACTTCATCACTAGGGTTAAGTCATACACCAAATCCTATTCTTGCAACTAGTCTCGCTAAAGACTTTTGTCATACTCTACCATTTGAAATAAACACACTTGTGGGTACCCTAAACATCAATCCATCCTAAAACACAGCTTAGACACCTACCTTTGGTGTTCCTACCATTCCCAAACACCCCTCACATCAAAATAAACCACTTACACCTCATGAATCTATGGAAATCTCAACATATCAAGGTCATCCATATTCATCCATCCCCAAAAGTACCACAAGTATTCCCAACATCATACAAGGAAGTGTGGACCAAGTGTCTCAAATAGACTCCAAAGGGAAATCTAATCCCCTTATGCAAAATCAACCTTCAACACAATATGGTACATCTTTATCAAATCCCCCAATGAGTTCATCCATTCCATTAGTGGCCCAAAACACATCCATCTCATCCATCACCAATCCAACTTAAAAAAATCCCTTGGTCACAAATCCCATCAACTAAGGTAACACCTTGGTCCCATCTCAAGTACAACAAGGGAACCCCCTACTCTTTGGACAAGGAAAATCTTTTGATTAATTGCAATTGTTGAGTGTGCCATTACCATCACAATAGTTAATGGGGCCATCATCATATTTCCCCTCAGTCCCTCCCATCATGCAAAATCAAATGGGACCTCAAACTTACATTCCACCATCCCAATCCACCATCTTACAAGGAATGTTCAACCAAGGAAACTCCCAACCTCTCATCAACAATCCAAACCCCCCACAAAACATAAACACCCAAAACCCATCACAAATATCCCAACAACTAATTGATCCTACATTGCAAGAACATGCCTTAGCTTTACAACAAGCACAATAGGCTTATGAGAAAGCTATCCAACAACAACAATAAAAAAACAACCCTAGAAACACAACAACAACAACAAGATCTAGTAGCACAATAGCAACAAGCATCCCTAGAAACACAACAACAAAAATAAAAAGATGAAGCTCTAGTAGTACAAAAACAACATTAACAACAACAAGTAGGCCTAGCAGCACAACAACAAAAAGAAATACAAGAAGCCCTAGCACAAGAGGCTTATGAGCAAGCCATCCAACAAAAAAAATAGCAAACAACCCTAGGAAAACAACAACAACAAGAAGCTCTAGTAGCACAACAATAACAAGAAGAAGCAACCCTAGAAACACAACAACAACAACAATAACAAAATGAATCCCTAGTAGTACAATAACAACAGTAACAACAAAAAGCAACCCTAGAAGCACAACAACATGAGAAACAAAAGAAACAAGCATCCTTAGTATCACAACAACAATAGCAAGTCCAACAACAAGCCCTCAGGGCCCAAAAACAACAACAAGCCCTCATGGCCCAACAAAAACAACAAGCCTTACTAGCTCAATAGTATGCCCAAAAACAACAAAAAAAATAAGGTTCCTGCTACAATCCTCAATAGAACATCATAAATATGAACATGTAAGGAACATATACACCTCCACCATAATCACCTTCACAATATCCTGCCCCACCATACACACCATATAACACCCCATCATATCAAAATCCTATGTACAATCCATCCACCATCCCACAATATGTAACATATGTTTCTCCACCAATCTCACAAGATGATCTTACATCACAACTTAAGCCATTAACCAAAGAAATTTAGGATCTTCAAATGGGAAAGATGAAGAAGCCCCATACACATAACCTATGCCCATATCTATTAGATGGAAACATCACAATGGTACCATTTCCTCCCAGTTTTGAAGTCCCCAAATTTGATAAATACAAAGGGAGATGAAGTCTTGTAGACCATGTCAAATATTTTAACATCATGTGCATGGAGGTCGCCTAGAATGATTCCTACATAATGCACCTCTTTACAAGAAGCTTAACATGCCTAGCCATCAACTAGTTTTCTTAATTGCCTCTAGGTATCAAACATTTCTAAGAAATCACTGATTAATTGATATACCACTTCTCCTTTAATGTTCACATGGATGTAAGCCTAGAAGAGTTGTACACTCTCAAAAAAATAAAAGGAGAATCTTTCACCAATTTATTGTAATGCTAGAGGAAAAGGGTTGGTAAGAGAAAGTGGTCAATTCTTGATGAACAACAAGTAGGCATCACCATAGAAAATCTAGATCTAGATTTGTCCTTCCACTTGAAGATGCAGTTCATTACTTCTTATAATGAGCTTGTCCCTAGATCCCTTAATATCAAGATAAATCTAATCTCATAGAGAAATAATCAAGATTACAAAGACAACCACCCATCAACTAGTCCAAATGGAATGCTTCATGTCTGGGATAAAAAAAAATATGACAAATGATGTTGTGGTAGATGCTAAGGTGCTCCTAAGTTCTCGACCAAACAACAATCAAATAGGTAACGTTCAAATAAGTATGCAACAAACTACATCACCACAAAATAATCAGATCAATAACACTGAAACACAACAATGACAAATCCCCAATAGGAACAACTATAAAAAAATGCAAATACACATAGTTGTTGGAACCTATTGAAACCATCATGAATAAATTGGTAGAGTCAAATCTAATAACGCTTCCCAATTTTGAAAACTACCAAGAACCATAGGTTAAATCACCCTGATACAATGAAATTGATCCTTGTGACTTTCACAAAATCAAAGGACATAAAACATCAAATTGCATGAGGCTCAAAAATGTTAGCCAAGGTCTCATCAAGAATGGAGACATATATGTTGAGGTACCAGTTGGTAATCAAGATCCTAAGATATACAAGAACCTTATGCTAGATCATAGAAAAGAAAATAACACTATCAAAGCTAAGGATTATGCAAACGTCCAACATACTTATTCCAATGTAGTCGCTTTCGTTGATAGTGTCATCACCATCGTCACCATTAAAGGGCCTAGTATGGATTGTGAAGTCACCACATGACATGGAAAAGTAACCATCCAAGGAACTCCATCTCAATCTAGGGCACAACCTACCTTGCCAACATCAAACCCTAGAAAGTACAATCTCCTAGATCAACTTAAGAAGACTCCCATGCAAGTACAATCTCCTAGCAAGTAAAATCTAGGGTTTCTTGGTAGTTTTAAAAGTTAGGAAGTCTTGGAAAATTAACAATAAATATGGTAGCTACCACCTTCACCAAGTGGGGGGATTTGAACAAAGAATATATCAATAAAGAGGATGTCTCTAAACTGCTATATCAAGATGAACGACCTATTCCCACTCTTCCATTGGAAGATGACAACAAAGGCATGTAGCCAATGAAGGGGTGGGTATAAAAAGAAAGAGAAAATAGGAAAAAAATATAATGGTTTGCTAGAACCCATTGTTAAGGAGAAACATCTAAAG
Source organism: Sequoiadendron giganteum (assembly GCA_007115665.2). Taxonomy (NCBI): domain Eukaryota; kingdom Viridiplantae; phylum Streptophyta; class Pinopsida; order Cupressales; family Cupressaceae; genus Sequoiadendron; species Sequoiadendron giganteum. The sequence goes on from CM021101.1 coordinate 262,739,687, forward strand.
AATCTTGGCCTAGGTTGTATTACTAGAAAGGTTACCCTTCTTGGAAAAAGTACTTCAACTAAACAGGTTGAGGCTTCCCCTTGGTTACCAGAATTGTGTGATAGGACCCTAGATGATTTCCCCCTTGATGTTGTTGACCTATTTGTGAATAAATCTCTCTTCATGATATCCACAACATCCTTCACCTTGAGCAATCAATGGACTAAAATAATCCTAGTATACCCACAACTCATCGACTGGGACAAATAAGGACCATCGATTCTAGATTTATTCAAAAATGATGAAGGAATTTTAGAATTTATGGTATTTCATGACAACTTACCAAGGTAAGATCACAAAGTAGGTTTTGATATAGATCTATACACAAGGGTGTACTACGAGGAGATGATTGAATCGTTCAATCATAAAATGGACAACATGCAACTAACATGTAGATATTTGAGTGAAAACCACACTATGGCACTTTCTAATCCTAAAATAGTAAAAATAAAGGAAAAATACAAGGTTGAAAACCTCTTTGAGGTGATCAAGGATGAGGGATTCAATCTCCCCCTTAGTACAATGCATCTAGAGAAGTCAACAATTCTAGCATAAAAGGCCACTCCAATCAATGTGGGAATAAACGAAGCACCCAAGATCACTTTCTATGTCAAATATTTGTTGGATTAAGAACAAAAAAGCCTAGCATCATTCCTGAAAGAGCGAAGAGAAAAAATTTCAGTCATACATAGATATGCCAAGGATTGATCTAGAAGTGGTTGTGCATCATTTAGTAGTTTATCCTGAAGCAAAACCAATGAAGAAAAAATTAAGAAAGATGCACCCTCAAATAGCACTCTTGATCAAACTTGAGTTACAAAATCTTCTTGAAATTAGATTCATCTTACCGTTAGATTATCTTGAGTGGGTTTACATTTTGGTACCATCTTCCAAACCCACTAGGGGCATCAAAATATGCACAAATTTTAAAGACTAGAACAAGGCATGCCTGAAGGATGATTTCCCTTTGCCTAACATCGACATAATCACTGATTTAATAGATGGGAATGAAATGTTGTAACTCATGGATAGTTTTTTAGGCTATAATCAGATCATGATCTCCAAGGAGGATCAACACAAAACCACTTTTACTTGTCCATGGGGAACATATTGTTGGAACATGATGCCATTTGGGCTAAAGAATGCAAGAGTGACTTATGAAAGAGAAATGACGATCATATTTCATGACATGATCCAAAAAATAGTCAAAGAATATGAGGATGATATTTTGGAAAAATGAAAGAAAAGGAGTGAGCACATAGAAGTATTGGGACCCATCTTTGACAGACTCAAAGAATACAAGGTACGACTGAATCCAAAGAAGTGTCTTTGGGATTACATCAATGAAGCTTTTTGGGTACATCATATCACAAAGAGGGATAGAAATTGATCTAGAAAAAATGAAAGCTATCCTCAAGATGGAATCACCACAAACATTGAAATAGTTGAGAGGGCTACAAGGAAGGTTGCAATCGATCATAAGGTTCACAATACAATTGTTAGAAAAAATCCACCCTTTCTCGCATCTTCTCCACAAAGGAATAAATTACAAGTGGGATGAGAAGTGCAATAAAAGCTTCTAGTAGATCAAGGACTACTTATTGATACCTCCAGTGCTCATACTACCAATAATAAACAAGCCACTGATCCTGTAGATCTTAGCAACATCAATAGAACTAGGTGCTCTTCTCTCACAACATGATGAAAATGGAAAGGAAATGGCTATGTATTACATTAGAAGAAACTTGGTGGGATATGAAATGAAATATTTATCCATTGATAAATATTTTTAGTATCACATGATTTCGCATCAAATCAAGCTTATTGTAATGATCGACCCATTAAAATACTCGTTATCCAAAGCGACTCTCACTAGATGAATGGCCAAATGGGTAATGATCTTGACTGAATTTTATAGAGTACATAGAGCACAAGGAAATCGAAGGACAAGTGAGCAAATACCAACTAGCAGAAGGACCTATCTATGTTGAGAACCTATTGACATTTGAATTCCTTAATGAGTCAACATATAGCCAATAAATGGAAAATGTACTTTGATGGATTGTTCACCCAACATGGATCAGGGGTGGGTATTATTTTTATCACCCCTCAAGGTGATTTCATCCTAAATTCATATAGGCTATTGTTTCCATGTACTAACAACATTATTGAGTATGAAGCTCTCATAACCATTCTAAGGATAGTAGCTCAATGGTAGATACAAGAGGTGAAAGTCTGTGGAGACTCCCAATTGATTATCAACCTAGTCAATGATCACTACAAAACTAAGGATGACAACCTTAATCCTTACAAGAAGATGGTAGAGAATCTCAAGGACCTTTTCATTAACATAACTTTTGAGCAGATTCCTCGTATGAAAAACTAAGCAGTAGATGTTTTGGAAACAATTGGATCATTGTTAGACATGCCACATAACATCCTTCAATGTAATTTTTTGGTAGAAAAACTTTTCATACTAACTTTTGAAATCCTTGAATATGAATTTGTGTTTTTCATCATTGGTCTTGGTTTCCCATGGTATCATGATATATTCACCTACCTTAGCAAAGGAACCCTCCCATCCAATATCACCTACAACCTTAAAAAGACCTTTGTTAAAAATGAATCTCGATTTGTGATCCTGGGTGATACCTTATACCACAAAAGCGTTGAGGGGGCATTAGTATGATGTCTTAACTAAGAGGAAGTCTTGACCGCTTTAATAGAAGTACACGATGGAATATGTGTTTCCAATTATAGTGGTATGAATTTAACTAAGAAACTATTGAGGACGGTTACTACTAGCCAACCATGGAAAGAGAATCCCATTAATATGTGAAGAAGTGTGTTGAGTGTCAACAACATGGAGATCTTATTCATTCCTCAACTCAAGAATTGTAACCAACAGTGACACCTTGGCCTTTCTCATAGTGGGGGCTTAAAATCATAGGAAACATTACTCCAACCTCATCTAATGGCCACAAGTTCATCATAATAGCCACTGAGTACTTTACCAAATGGGTTGAAGCTATTCCAATGACCTACATAATGGGGAAGAAAATTTCTAAATTTATCCTAAGTTACCTTATCTATCATTATGGTGTTCTACAAGACCTTATTTCTAATAACATAACACCCTTCAAGAACTAGGATGTGAAAGATCTATGACAAAGATTTAATATCCAAGATCAATTCTCTACCTCGTATTATCGTAGGGAAATGGTCAAGATGGGGCTACAAACAAGACTATTCTAAAAATCCTAAAGAAAACAATCAATGAAGCTAGTCGTGACTCGTATTTGTAGTTAAATACCACCCTCTAGGCCTATCAAACCAATACCCACACACCTATAGGTGCAACCCAATTCTCCTTGGTCTATGGATCAGAAGCCATCTTTCCTATTGAGGTTGAGCTTCCTTTGACACCATGAGTGTCACTATAGAACCTAATCACTAATGAAGAATAGAGAGTATCTCGGCTAAATAATCTAGAATACTTATTTGAGTGTCATCTTGAGGCCCTGAATCACTTTCAAGTATACCAAAACCTACTGAAATAGGGCTATAACAAGAAGATCAAGTGTTGATATTTCCAAGCAGGGGATCTTGTTCTAAAGTAGAATCATAAAAATCTTCCAAATCAGGATAGTAAAAGAAAGTTTGGGCCTAACTAGTTAGGTAATTTTATCATCACAACAAGCTATGGATCAAGAGCATATCAATTTTTAATGCCTAAAGGTGAACCCTTTTAGGAACCAGCTAATAGTATGCATCTTAAAAAATTGATGCTTAGGCTTGAAGGGTATAAATCCAAAAATACAAAAGAAAATAAAAAATGATCAAAAATACAAAAAAATAAGAAAAAGGATTGAAAATAGTAAAGAAAAAAATTGTCCTCTAGTGAAAACCACTTTGATTGTGCTTTGGGAAAGTACCTTGGTGAAAATTTGGCAACCAAGTGCCTTGCATACATAGAACACCTCCATCCATTTTGTGGCTCTTTATCCTATCATTCTTTGCATCCCATTCATCCATTACATCAATCGTCCTATTTATTCCATCACCCATCCAAATTTGTATCATAGCTTGATATTGTGAAGTATTGTATCCCCTTTAGTACTACTTTGTATATTTCTAAGTTTAGTTTATCCTACCTATATTGAGGTATTATATTCCATCACACTAGGGGTAATTCATTATGGATCAAATTGGCTTCTTGGATCCCTTAATGTTATCAGAAAACTAATTGAAAATCCCAAAAACATTCATAAAATCTCATCAAAGTCCAAAAAAATTGAAAATATTGTATAGCTAAAATCCAAAAACATTCAAAAAATTATAAATTCAAAATATAAAACATTCAAAACACATCAAAATCCCTAAAAAGGTCAAACATCAAAAATCCAAAAAAGGTACCTTGTTGAACTACGAGTCTTTGAGCTTGAATGTAGGAAAGGTCATCAATGATGTGCCCCTGAGACACCCTAGGCCAGTCCTCTAGGATTATGTCATAATAAATTAGCAATAAATCATGTTCATATCTCATCATTAATAATTCAAGTCAATTGAACTATGTGGTCTCTACGTGTATAACATAGGAAAGGTTAATCTTTGATCATCCCCTAAGGCCCCTTGGATAATCTTTCAGGTTAGGTTGATGGTCAGAAAACATGTAAAAACCCTAAACATTCAAATATCCTAAAATCCCCAAACATTCAAATACTGTAAAATCCTTAGACATTTATAAAATCTCAAAAAACCCCTAAACATTCAAAAACTTAGAAAAATCCAAAAACATTTGAAAATTAAAAATCCCAAAACTTTAGAAAACATTCAAAAGAACTAAACAACATCAAATATCCTAGAGAAAAATCCTAAACAACCTCAAATAGATGAAAACCAAAACATTCACATAAAATTTCAAAAAGACCAATAATAGCCTCAAATCATTATCAAAATATTGAAAAAAATGAAATATTCCAAAAAACAATCCGAAACCATCCACCCCATTTCTCTTCTACCCATTATAAAACTTCATCCATAATAAATTAATCATCCACTTCAACCTTTGGAAAAACAAGCAAAAAACAAGTACCACAAGTCATAAAGTGAGAACCTAAGTATCAAAATCTAAAGTCTAGATCATACGTAAATAATTTAGTGGAGTTTGTATCAACAACTTAATCGCACAACTCATCCTAATAAAAACACCTATTCAACATGTCCTAGGATGAATCCTTCCTATAATGGGCATCAGTATTAGAAATCACCTTAGCTATGTTAAAACTAGCAAGAGATATAGATAAAACAGACTATCTGTCTTTGATCTTTTCTTACGATTTATCTTAATGACCCATTATGAGGACCTCTTGATGATGTCTCAACAATTTAGAGAGAAATGAATGGGGCATCAATCATTATCTTTTGTTTTTTGTGCTTGTGGATACTCTTGTAAAATAATATTGGTGCATACTTGCTTAGTTGTGTGTAGAGGGAAGTTGTTTGGAGTACATTGTTGACTATTGTGTATTTTTTGGTACGATATATTTTGAATAGTTACTAAACTAAATTTTGACGAGGCTTCCATATTTCAAGGTGTGAAAAATAACTATCCTATCTATTTGTAGATTCAAATTCCATTACACTAGATACAATGTCATCTTGGTTACCAATTCCATGATGCATCGTGTCTATTTGTTATATCAAAAATAAGGAAAGAAGAAAAATTCCAATCCCAATATATGAGAAAATCATCCATCTCATCACCATCTCTAATAAATTCTCAATGGATCATGGACTTGTTGGACTTTTGAATCAATCTCAAGATCAATCATCAAATAATTTTATTCTTCTATCCATACTAACCTAGTATCATGATAGTCAACAAAAACATCATCATGCATCCATCCCTCATCCACAAAATCATTACCATGCATACATCTTGGACCATCACAACATATCATAATAAAAGGAAACATAATAAATTACATCATCACTTAAGTTGTTTCAAATATTATAGATTTTTTATTCTAAGCATCTTAATCTTCAAGGCATAAGCATACATTGCATTATCATATCATAAGAATGAACAAGTGCATTATCCCTATATACATCCATATGCATCATCATAAAATCATAAATCACATTGAAAAAGTACACAAAAATAAATGCATCCATCCATACATCCTGCATAAGCATCCATATAATCTGCATATCATAGTATGTCATTGTTACCTAATTTTTCTTCTAGCTCAATTAGGTAGAGTTGAGATTGTGTTTGAAAAATAAAACATAAAAAGGTATACATACATTCTGCTAAGTTATTTTAATATGCATAGAATTATTATCAAGTGAATTACATTTTAGTATGCAAATACTTACAAGAAGAAATTAAAATCAATAGATCTTTCTTTAAAACCTGTCTTTTATTGATAATTACAAATGTATAGTGTCCCACACAACCATGGGATTAGCTCTTTCAATACAATATAAGAAATAAACTATACATTTGAAAAAGAAAAGTAAAAGAATATTAAGGAAATAGGGATCCATTATTGCTTGAATGAAAAATCCCAAGGTCGAATGGCTACATCCTTGTTTGAACTCTTGAGTCCTCCAAAAGGTTCCTCTATTGCTCTAGAATGCCTGCAAGAGAGTAGAAGGGTTGTGTTAGAACTTAGGATTGATATTCACTTAATATACATCAAAAAATATATAATTTACACTCATAAGGAATTGAAATGATTTTTTGCAGTATCACAAAGATTAGAGAAAGAGTAGATGATTATCATCAATATCCATCATATTCTTATTTTCACTATTTTTATCTAACATGTTTGTTCATATGTAGGTATAGGTGAAATTATCATTGCTGAATTATATGTATTTGATATTATAGCATGTGGAGTGAAATGGGCTCCCACAAGGGTTGAGCCCAACATGCTTCCCTCAAATTATAAACAGGGATGAGAATGAAATAAAAAATCATGTTTATCAACTCTAACAAGTATCTGTCACCTATGATAGTGAGTTGATGAATATCATTGTCATAAATGACAAATGCTTGCTAAAACAAAACACAATAGGAGAAGGCAACCATCATCTTGGGCATAGTGGAACAAAGCTAAGGATAGAGTATGTATCCTATAAGGGAAAACACTCTTGAAATTGAATAAGGCACAAATGAAGCTTTGTTGAAGTGTTAATCTCAAAGACAGATCCGAAGGGATTTTGGTTTTTCCCACAATGGATAGTCAAGAAAGCAACCATTAGATTATATTACATCTTCTTATGTTGAAGGCTTGCATGAGGAGCTTGAAATTAAAATTTTAAGCCATCAAGACAATTCAAGATAATCAAGGACATTTTTATCTTATGACTTCACATATACATGCCATAGAAGTGATGGTAGTGCACCATGAAAGTAAAATAATTTATTGTTGAAGGATAGCCTTAGGAAATAATTCAGGAAGACTTGAGATAAAAGTTTCAAACCATAAAGTGGTGGTCATTTCAAACTTTGAATGGAAAACAATCAAGTAAGAATCATGGTGAGGATGTTGAATGGTGGACACTAGAATGAGATTGCAGTCACATGAAGATACATTTATTAGAACAATCCATTACATTGCAAGTTTTCAAAACTCTATGAAGGAAATAAATCATGATAGGTATTGACCTGGATTACTAAAAAGATGCATTTACAATATATCTTATTATTTCATGAGATAAAACACTTTATTCGCTTGTACATATCTTTTGTACTTTGAAAGTATGTCAATAAAAATTTTGTAAAATATTTTCTATAAAAAATACAATAATTTGTGAAGGATGAAAGTGTGCACATTTTTCTTCCATCGAATGTTTTTTTTTGGAGAATATACGTCTATAATATTGAAGATATGTAATCATCAAAGGGATTGTAAGTAGCATGTAGAGTGAATAGTGGTTTTTTCAGCTAGATTTTTCTACATAACACCTATGAGACTGATATGAATCCTTAACAAATGAGAAAAACTCTCTATAAATGTAAATGAAACAAAAAACATTGTAAAATAAAAGAAGGGGTTTGCTTTCAAATGGTGTGAAGCAATGAACTTCCAGAAGAAGAATACAAAAAATAAAAACCTTCGAGTATGTAGTTCAAGCATGAATAGCGAGTATATAAAATAAAAAATCTCCATTATTGTTTTGTTTAATGAGCTGAAAAAAACATCTCATTCACAAGAAATTATGAGAAAATGGAAAGTTTAAGCAAGCAGAAGCTTACCCTTCTCGGCCTCAAAAATCTTCCTAAAACTCTTTGAGAGCTTGACTATAGACCATGGCGACATCCTCAATAGTTTTCTAGAGAATGAAAAGATAAAATAAAATGTGCAATGACTATGATCCCACAACTTTGTCTTAGGGTTTCCAAAACCCTAACTTGGCTGACTTAACAAAGCGGTCTTTTTAACTTTGTTTTAATTTTCTCTTTCATAACTAATGCCCATGTATTAGTATGCCATGGTTTTCTTTTCATATCTTGCAAAGACCAAATCAAATATTCCTTTTGTATATGTTTTTCAAATACATCAAGCCAAATGCTTTTATTTTGCATTAGTTTTGAAATGTAAAAAAATATTATTGAAGTGATGAAGTTATGTATCACTTATTCAATGATGTATATAATGCAAGATAAAGATATGTTTCTTTCAAGATATGGTCAAAGGGGTATAGTTTTAGTATTTAAGAGAAATTCCAATCATATAGGGGAAGTTGGAGAAGGTTATCCGACAAATTCCAAGAATATAGGGCTGTTTTGACTTTGTTTGGAGTAGTTTTGAGACCTTTTATGGTGGGTAAGGTCATAGTTTGAACTTTTCTTCACTTTGGAGTCATTTTGGAGGAGTTTGGGAACTATTTTTTAGGATTTTTGGTGTTAAAATGCCAAGAGGGTTTCTTGTTCCTATTTTGGTGCAATTTATCGAAAAAACGATTAAGTAACTTCATTATTCATTTGTGAAGTTAGTTCTGATTATCATCTTTTATCTACTTTGTGATTTTGGAGTCCTCTACAAAAAACTAAATGTATTTTGTAACTCTTTGAACAAGTGTAGCAGTTCATATGTTGAGGATCAATAGAGATAAGTAGTTTGACCTTCTCAATTTTGTGTTTTATTGTATGTGTTTGGATGATTTGATGCAATGTGAAATATTCTGATTCCTAGTTTTTGTGTCTCATTAGTCTCATCTTTAAACATAAAGTATATGTAGTTATAGGTTGTAAGTTGTGTTGTGTTGCAGGTGTTTCAATTTGTGAAAGTTTCTTTCCTTCTAGAATTGTTCATTGTAGCCTCCTTACAAAGTATTGATGGAAAGGCATATCAATATTGTGTTGTGTATATCAATCTTGTAGTTGATTAATTGTGTATGCAAGTTATTTGAAGGTTTTCTAGTTTTTAGTTTATGTTTCCCTCTTACCCTTTCTCTTGCAAATCATTAGAATATTTTTAGGTGAGTACCTTAAGGGAAAGCTTTCTCTGGAGGTTCTTTTCTACTTTAGGTTACCCACAGCCTTAGAAAAGCTTCCATGTTTCTCCAATATGCTAAGTTCTACAACTTAACAAGGGCACAATATTAGGAGACACCAATTTTTGGCATGCCCAGTGGAACTGTTTGAATCAAAATATTTCAAAGAATATACTTTATTGTTGATGTTGATATGCAACCAACAATTTTCAGACTTTTAAGAGGCTAAAATTTGGATACTCTATTCTAGTGGTTTTCGAAGGACCAAGTGCTAGTATGTGCTCACATGTTTACAAAATTAGTTTTCATTATTCTGATTTTTAAGGTTTTCAATGAATTTCTAGCTTGCTTGATGTTGCATTATGTCTTTATATCATGGAGATGTCTTTTTCTACTCTCCATTTCATGAAAAAATTGCCTATAACATTCCTTATATCATACCAAGTAGAATATATTATTGTTTTTGTCCCGAATGACCCACCAACAAAAAGTTATCAATATTCTTATCATTCTTACCACCCACCCACCCCTGTACGGCTAGCTTGGCAGCCTTATCCTAATCAGCTCCAAAATGATGAACAAGTAGAGATTGCTAATATAAAAAGCTTATCGCTCGACTGGACCAAGTAGTTGAATGACATAAAGAGGTTGCAAGAATATGCTTTACAATAGGAGATGGATTACAATGCCCATCTTCATGAACAAAAATTGGTGACACAAAAACATAAATGTGAGGAAGAGCTTTCAAGGGAGGTGCTCGTAAAAGAGGAGGAGAAGAAGCTCTTGTTTTCTCAATCCCAAAAGTTGGAAGCTCAATCAACCCTTTCATTTCCAAATCCATTCTTTGAAGAAGAGATGCCCACGTTAAAAATACCATGTTTTAAACAAGGTAAGCCTCTTGAGCTTCCTAAGCTTTCTAGATTTGATATTCTAAGTTTCAAGAGACCTCATTTATTGCAAGAGACTATTCTTGAAATAGTTCAACCCATATCTTCTCAAGATAATCCTTCTCAAGAGCTCATTTTCCTTCAAAAAATCCAATAGACTCACCAAATTTCCTTACGAAATGAATTTTTTGTGGTAGAACAAGAGAAAATTATAGCTAACAAACTTTCCCATAATGTAGAAAAAAATTAGACTTGTTGCAATAGGTTGATCAGCATAACAAGTTGTAGCAGCAAGATATAGAGCTAATGAGGGGTTCTTAGAATGAATTATTGACTATTTTTTAAAAATAAATTCCATATTTCGTGTAAGAGAAGGAATATGTATCATTTCCTATGCTAACAAATCACTTGGGCCAACAAGGTAACAATCAACAAGGAGTTAAAGAAAGTGAAAATTTCACATTCTTATTTGATGAACTTCCTTGTTTTCATGGCATAGATGAATAAATCATGCCTAGATGCTAACGTCAAGTGAATTTTCTAAGCAACTGGAAGCTATAGAAGAGCATGATGAGGTTCTAGTCTATGAGGAGCCAATTGAGGATGGTTTGGTTTTGAAAGTTGGAGAAATTAACGCACATAAGGTTGTTGGTCAAGAAAAGAAAAAAGATGGATCTGAATTTATACTTCAGAAGGATGAACTGGCTATTTCATCAAGTCTTCAAGAGAGTTGTTATGTAGCTAAAATCAATCCTCTTACAAGAATCCAAAGAGGAGCTTGAAGAGGACATATTTTGGGATGATTTAGAGACTTATTGTTTAAATTTGGATGTCAAATCAGCACCTTTTGTGGAATCAACTCACGAGAAGCAGGGGAAAAATGTGGAAAATTTTACACTTCCACTTGAGTCATTTGAGTTAACTTATTCCAATTAGCAAGATGAGATCAAAGAGATAACTCATAAGTATGAACATGAGGAACTTCGTGAAAAATATTTTGATATGTTTTGGAATGATGAGCTACCTTTGTTTGTTGAACAAAATGAAGATTATATGTCTATGATAACACAAGATTTGGGATTTCTGTTGGGGGGATTTCATTTGAAGTTAGTGAGGAGGTCATTGCACAGGCCACGGGCTTGAGCTGCAATGGGAAAAAATACCCTAAGCACACCAAAAAGCTAGACCATGAGAGCATTAAGGCTTTCTTCAGAGGTGAGGAGACTCCGATCAGGAATCAGGCGGGGTTCGAAAGAGCTAAGCTCCCCAAGCCATGGGATATGGTCTGCATGGCTCTGATGAAAAATGTGATGCCAGAAGGTAGGTACAAAACTTGTTTTTTCTATCACTTCCCTCTACTTAACCATCTCAGACATAAAATGTTGCTTAGCTTTCCTTTTTTCCTTCTTATGGACCTGGAGAGCTTGGTGTATAAATGCAATGCGACGGCCTGTCATAATCCTGGTGATCTCCTACCTCTCCCACTCCATCAGGGGCTTATCCTTCACCTGTACCACTTCCATTTTTGCCTCTGCCCACCTAAATCCATCTTTGTTCGTGTTGAGAATATTGATCCCATTTCTTCGATTCACATCTCCCCAGTCGAGTCCATGAGCCCCCCTCGGATGCTTGTAACTGATAATGTGGGGAGTGTCAAAACCAATTTGGCCACTAAGAAGCTTAAGGGTGGGATAGGATTGGCTCATGCTAGGGCGATAGAAGGGCTCTGTGAGCTAAAGGCCACCTAGGTTGACATGGCTGCTAATGTCACTAAGCCGAAGAAAGGCAAGGAGAAAGGGTTGTAGGCTATGACTGTTAAGGAAGGCAAGGGCAAGGGCAAGAATGCAGTTGGGACTGATTCCAGAGGGGAAACAGTTGTGGGGACCATGGAGCTGATGGGTGGGGAAAGTGGTAGAAGGAGATCAGGGAGGCTGGCCAAGAACAATAAAAAGAGATTAATTATTGAGGACTCGAAGGTGGAGCAGTCGGACAGCAAGTGTTACAAGGAGGAAGAGTCAGATGATGAGACTGATAATATGGGGGAGAAGCCCCTACCTACTCCGACGGACAGCCAGACTCCTCGCCATGGCTCTGACTTGTACACTCCATTGGTAACTGAGCCTGGTGAGATGCAGGAGACTAGGGACACTAGGGAAGATTCGGATATGGTGGCAAAGAGATTGAACACCTTGGACAAAAGATTTAGGGGCTTGACCTGCTTCACAATGAAAATGAGCCACTTTGTTACTAGTGCATTGTCAAATGTCATAAAAGAGGAACTGGAGGGGAATAATAGCCAGGAAAACAAAGAATGGGTGGGCGATGATGCGGTGGACCTCCTGATCAAGAACTGGGATGATGCCAGTTAGCTGCACCTATTGGTGGTCTATCGGTTGTTTTTCAGCTATTTGTGTGTTCTCCCTGGGCTGTCTCTAGTTTTTTTTCTATTAATGTTTTCTATTGTTGCTTAGTTCCTTTTTGGCCCTAGTGGCTCATTGTGAGGGGTACAAAACCCCATAAATGTTGTTTAACTTTTCAAAAACACAAGATTTGGGATGACTACAAGATGTTAAATAGTGTAATGAGTTGTTGGTTTGCGAAATTAAATATGAGAATGAAGCTTTGGCTCATGAGGTAGTTTCATTTTGGGATGATCGAAAGTTTGTTTTAACTCATGAGGAAGCCTCTTTTTTGCCAACTTTGGATATTGAACCAACAACATTTGAAGCAAAAGATGAAAAAAAATATGAGGAACAATAACATGATTTGGAACAACAAGAAACTAGTATGTAGAGTTCTAAATTCACTCCTTCTAGAGGGTGCCCAATTAGGCATATAGACATAATGGAGGCCAACAAGAATATTCCTTTCTTGCACCCAAGAATAAAGGTACAACTAAGGAAGAGAAGATTCAAGTTACTTTTCTACCTCAGGATGAGAATGTTTATATTCCATATGAAAATGTTACTGAACTTGTGTATGTTCATCAAGAGGTATTGCAACTCTTTGTTGAATTTATATCCATGTTTCATCTCTTTCTAGTTGTGCTCAAGCATGGAAAACATTCTAGTTAGTGTCTTTCTTGGTTTGTGTAGAGTAGGGTTAGTTTTCATTTCCTATAAGTGTTGTTTTTCACAATTAGTTAGTTTTTTCTATCTTTTTGTAGGATGGAATAAGTTTTCAAGGTGTTATACACTATTTTTGATGAGTTACAAATAGTATGCAAGACTATTTATTAAGTCTTGTCAGGTTTCTATTAACTCCATGCCCAATGGATAGCTTTAGGAAATTAGTCATGATATATACTAGGAAAACGTTTAGCAGATGTTGCCAAAAATGTTACTTGATTTTGCTTCTAGCTCAATCAAGTAGAGATGAGATTGTTTTTTTAAAATAAAAGATAAAAGCTATCCATACATTCTACTAAGTTATATTCATATTCACATAAGTATTATCAAGTGAATTATAGTTCATTATGCAAATTCTTACAAGAAGAAATTAAAATCAATAGATCTTTCTTTAAAAACTATCTTTTACTAATAATTATAAAAGGTATAGTGTCCAACACAATCCATGGGATTAACTCTTTCAATGGAATATAAGAAATAAACTATACATTTGAAGAAGGAAAGTAAAAGAATATGAAGGAAATAGAGATCCGTCATTGCTTGAATGATGAATCCCAAGGTTGAATGGGTGCATCCTTGTTTCAGCTCCTAAGTATTCTAGAAGGTTTCACCATTGCTCTAGAATTCTTGCAAGAGAGTAGAAGATTTTTGTTACAGCTCGAGATCTATATTCACTTCATATACATCAACAAATATTAAATTTACACTCACAAGGAATTGAAATGAATTTTTACAGTATCACTAAGATCAGAGAAAGAGCATAGGATCATCATCAATATCTATCATATTCTGAGTTTCACTATTTTTACCTAACATATTTTTTCATTGTACAAGTATAGGTGAAATTATCATTTCTGAATTATCTATATTTGATATTATAGCATCTGGAGTGAAATCGGCTCCCACAAGGGTTGATCCCAACATGTTTCCCTCATTTTATGAAGAGGGATGAGAATGAAATAAAAAATAATGTTTATCAACTCTACCAAGTATCCATCAACTATGATAGTGAGTTGATGAATATCACTATTATAAATGACAAATGCTTGATAAAAGAGAACTCAATAAGAGAAGGAAACCACCATGTTGGGGATAGTGAAACATAGTTAAGGAGAGAATATGCAGCCTATAAGGGACAACACTCTTGAAAGTGTAGAAGACACAAATGAAGCTTTGTTGAAGTGTTAATCTCAAAGATAGAGCCGAAGGGATTTTGGTTTTTTCCATAATGGATAGTCAAGAGAGCAACCATAAGATTACATTATATTTGTCTAGGTTGAAGGCTTGCATGAGGAGCTTGAAATTCAAATTTAAATAAAGATAATCAAGGACAACTTTATATAAATAATTCACCTATACATGCCATAGAAGTTATAGTGTGCATCATGAAAGTAAAAAAAAATATTGTTGAAGGATAGCCTTAGGTAATAATTGAGGTAGACTTGAGATAAAATTTTCAAACCATAAACGGGTGGTCATTTCAAACTTTGAATGGACAAAAATCAAGTAAGAAGCATGGTGAGGATTATGAATGTTGGAAACTCACATGAAGATACATTTATTAGAACAGTCCATTAAATTGTAAGTTTTCAAAACTTTATGAAGGAAAGAAAGCATGATAGGAATTGACAAGGATTATGGAAAAGAGGCGTATAAAGGATCTCTTATTCATTCATGAGATAAAACACTTTAATGGATTCTACTATGCTTTTGTACTTTGAAATCATGTCAATAATCTTCTTATGAAAGCTTGTATATAACAAAGGAAATCATTTGTAAATGATGAAAGTGTGCACATTTTTTATCCATGAAAAAATGATTTCTGGAGAATATAGGTTTGTAGTATTGAAGATATGTAATCATCAGAGAGATTGTATGTAGCAAGTAGAGTGAATAGTGGTTTTTTCAGCTAGTTGTCTCTACATAACACCTATGAAACTGATATGAATCCTTAACAAATGAGGAAAACCCTTTGTAAATGCAAATGAAACACATAACATTGTAAGAGAAGAGGAGGAGTTTATTTTGAAATGGTGTGAAGCCATGACCTTCTAGAAGGAGAATAAAAAAAATTAAAACCCTCGAGTATGTAGGTCAAGCATGAAGAGTGAGTATAGAAAAAAAAATCATTATTATTTTGTATAATGAGCTTGAAACAACATCTCATTCACAAGCAATGGTGAAAAAAAGGGAAAGTTTAAGTAGGAAAAATCTTACCATTCTTGACTTGAAAAACCTTCCTAAAACTCTTTGAGAGCTTGACTACGGACCATGGTAGCATGCTCAATAGTTTTCCAGAGAATGAAAAAATAAAATAAAATGTGCAATGAGTATGAGCCCATGGCTTTGTTTAGGGTTTCCAAAACACTAACTTGGCTGAGTTGACAAAGGGATATTTTTAACATTGTTTTATTTTTCTCTTTCATGACTAATTCCCATGTATTAGTATGCCATGGTTTTCTTTTCATATCTTGCAGAGACCAAATCAAATATTCCTCTTGCATCTATTTTTCAAAAACATCGAGCCAAATTCTTTTACTTTGCATTAGTTTTGAAATGTAAAAAAACATTGTTGAAATGATGAAGTTATAAATCACTTATTCAATTATGTATATAATGTAAGATAAAGATACATTTCTTTTAGGATATGGTAAAAGGGGTATATTTTGAGTATTTAAGAGAAATTACAAGCATATAGGGGAAGTTGGAGGAGGTTAACCAACAAATTCCAAGAATATAGGGCTGTTTTGACTTGGTTTGGAGCAGTTTTGAGAGATTTTATGGTGGGTAAGGTCATAGTTTGGCCTTTTCTTCACTTTGGAGTCATTTTATAGGGAGTTTGGGAGCTATTTTTTAGGACTTTTGGTTGTACACAATGAAGAGGGTTTATTGTTCCTATTTTGGTGCAATTGATTGAAAAATCTTAAGTAACTTCATTATTCATTTGTGAAGCTAGTTATTATTATCATATTTTGTCTACTTTGTGACTTTTGAAGTCCTCTATAGAAAAAATACTATATTTTGTAACTCTTTGAACATGTATAGTAGTTCATAACTTGAAAATCAATAGAGATTTAAGAATTTTGACCTTCTCAATTTTTTGTTTTATTGTATGCATTCAGATGATATGATGCAATGACTTGTGAAATTTTCTCATTCCTAATTTTTGTGTTTCATTCATGGCATCTTTGAACAAAAAGTATATGTAGTTACAAGTTGTAAGTTGTGTCATGTTGAAGGTGTTTCAAGTTGTGAAATTTTCTTTCCTTCTAAGATTATGCATTGTAGCATCCTTACAAATTATTGATGCAAAGGCATGTCAATACTGAGTTGTGTATATCAAGCTTGACGTTGACTAATTATGTATGCAAGTTGTTTATAGGTTTTAGTTAATTTTTAGGTGCATCAACTTAAGTTTTCCATATTTTAGTTTATGTTTCCCTCTTACCATTTCCCCTAAAAATCATTAGAATAGTTTTAGGTGAGTAGATTAAGAGCCAACTTTATCTAGAGGTTCCATTCTAGTTTAGGTGATCCACAACCTTAGAAAAGTTCCCAAGTTTCTCCAAGATGCTAATTTCTGCAACTTAGAAGGGGTGCAATATTAGGATAAAAGAGTCATAACATCCATCCCATAACATATAATATAAGGGTACTAAAAAATAATATAACACATCCATCACATTGCATCCATACATAATCGTAACACATAAGAATATAAAATCACATCACATAATATGCATCCACACATTCATAAAAGCATGAAATAAAGAGCACATCACATCATGGATTCAAATAATCTCATATATATATATATATATATATCAAAAGATGACTGTGATGGTACTATATCTAAATCAATGTATGAATATCAAATCAAAAGTATAATATCCATGAGGCTATAAAAAAAATGAGCCCATGAATGTATATCTATATAAATAATTGGACAAACAATCAAGAAGTGTTTACAAAAATGGCTAGCCTTGGTGGATTCTTGACTCACCCCTAATTGATGGTTAATCCTTAGCTCTAGGTGGTTCTCCACTCTGCTAAGAAAAATCAAGTTGTTAGATCACTTGGGGAACATCTTTAGAGTAATGCATGCAGTAGTAAGAAGCCTCTATCACTACCTCTCTATACAATTGCTCAAATACTATCTATCTCTATTATCCAACCATCACCTCCTCAAGCTGTTGTATTTGCCCAATCTCCTCGGAAAGCTGTAAGTCTAGTTGCTGCTATAGTTGAACCTCATGGTCTCTATAGGTGGTAATATCTAGTAAATATTCCTACAATCAATCTCACTTCGCCTATAGCTAATCTCTCTCAGCTATAATGACATGTATATATGCATGTAACTGGGCATCTAGCTGCATGGTTGGAAGAGGAGGTAGTGGTGCCCCCAGAACCTATCTATCATGTTGACTAGGTTGTTTTCCTTGGTCCTGGTGACCTTAATCTAGCTACTTCTATTGGTACCCATCCCCTAGCACCTATAGCATATCCTGATCTTGCTGCTAGTGTCCATCCTAATCATGTTGTTGCCCTCAGCTTTGACTCCCATCTCTACCTCTGTATAGGCTACCATCTCATCCTTAGCTTTAGACTCAACATTAGCCTCTCTCTCTTCCTTTGGGGTATCCCCCCATTAGATCTATTAGCCGAGTAGGTGTTCTGAACCATTCATCATAAGATGGCGTGATCAATGCATCTAGTATACCCTGATTGTAATCTTGTGGTTGTGCAACGAGTTATCTAAACCCATTGACTACCACAACAAGTTCAATCTATGCTCCGCACTGCACCTCCCTCTAGGATTTATTGAACACTATAGTGTAATCATCAATGAGTACATCTTGTGTCTCCTAAACTACTAAGAAATATGGTCTGGGAGGTACCACTCTATCATCATATGCTCTATTCCCTACAAATATTGGTTCTTCCAAGATAAATACATCTATTTTTTATGATCATACCATGTTGGATGTTGCAACCATGACCTCCATCTGAACATGGTCATGTCATCAATGAAATGATGGCAATAAGCTAGACTTGTCAGCCCAATGTTCTATAATTTCATTAGAACCCTATACCTAAAGACTATGGGCTCATCCTCGTGAATGTCTGCCAAAACCACCAAGGTCCTCAAAACTACAATATGCTCATATGACTAGATATGGATTAGTGTAACACCTACTTTGATGCTCCTTCCCTGATAGTAGATGGCCTCATGTATGTTGTGGTACAATGAAGCAAGAAGAATTGGACCCCATGCATACATGGCGGTCCTCCTAATAATCCCCTCCCATGCTACTCCCTAGTTAGGATTGAAACCTTTTCCTTGTTGATCTAGGGAAATCACTCTAAGGATCAGTGCAACTATGAACAATATGAAAATGGGCACTCAATCACGATATAGATCAAGGTCAATTTGAGACCTCACTATAATAATTTGACATTTGTGTAGAAGGGAGAGACATGCATCTCTCCCTGCATTCATGTCATATATGACACTCTCTCCATGAATTGGCAATCATAGTATGTGCAACACATCCTCCAATATAATTGTGGCCTCACCAGTGGGAAGGTGAAATGAAGAGGTCTCACTATGTCAGCTCTCAATCAATGCCATCATCATTATAAGGTTGGTCTAGACCTCAATAAAGAAAGCAATCAAGTCTAACCCCAACATACCCAGGTACAACACGTCCTTGTCATCAAAGTCTCTCACTACATCCAAAATTTTGTGACGATCCTCTCATGAAATTAATGGGGGAGGATCCTCCTACATGCATTGCACACACAACACAAATTTGCTAAAAAATCTGACAAACTAATGAAAATTTGAGACTTCGCATCCAAAATATCAAAATTTCCATTGAAATCAATAACATCACTCTTTTAAGGGTTCATCATTACATACATTTTGTGGGTGCATTTCTAATTTGGTGATGCGTGTTGCTACACTCAATAGTGAATAAACATTCATGCACCACTCTCTTTAAAAACCCTGGTGCATTGCTAAAATCTATTTGTGTTTCCCACCTCTTTCGAGCGATGTTGAACCTAAATATTATTGTGTGTATAAAACACACACCCCATTTAGAATGAGGAACCTCTCTTTCCTTTGCTTCATTGGGTTTCTTTTGAAGTTGCCTCATTTTGTGTACCCCTATTTTGATGTTCCAAGTGGTCAATGAGCTTCACGGAAGTCATATTGAGGTGACCATCTTTTCCCCCCCTCAAATTTTCAAGACTCTAGGTCCTCGTGAAATTCTCCTTGGTTGTTTACCTTAGTGTTTTAAAATTTCCATCCTTGGGCCCTATTGGACCACCCCTTTTGGGTTTTCAATGGCTCACTTTTGTTTTCAACAGATTTTGACAAACGAATTTCCACTTGTTCGGACCTAGATCTTTCGATGTCATCTATTCATTGTTAAACAAACATAATGACAATCATCTGACCGCCACCCACCCGATGGGTGTTAGTGTTCCTGTGGTCATTTTTGAATTGACTAATCACCAACTTTTTGCACCACCATACAAACATTGATGAAGGAATTAAATGCTCATGTTCGCTAAAAATATCCTACTTTGCCTCTCATTTTCACCAAATTCTTTCACAAGAGAAGTGTTAGAGGTCAACCATTGTTGTCATTGTGTCGACAACCTTTCCATTAGTCAAACTTAGCCAATTTTGAGGAGTTTCATCAGTATTTAGCATGGGACCATTAGGTAGGTTTTTTGTTGTCCTCACCATCTTAGTTTCCTTCAAAATCAGAAAAGATTAAAATATTTGCTCAAATAAAATGGTAAAACTAAGTGAAGGAATGGTCTCCCTATAAAACCCATTAGTTGGAAATTTGAAAAAGATTGAAAATAATGATTTGGAACCCTTCAGAACTAGGAGCCCTCATCACTATTCTTAAGCATGTCGCTAATTCCCCATGGTCTCACTCCACCCTCTTGGTCATCCTTTCCCATGTAAACGTAAAAATTTCAAAATCAGCTACGATCCTTCTCGGGTTCGTCATCATAGGATGCCCCATCCTCTTGGTCGTGGTCAAAGCCTTCAAATTCACAAAGATCAAGAGATCATCCATTGAACTCTGTAGGTATGCTTGCATGGACCTCCTAGTGTATTTTTAGTTTTGGGCTCCACCATTCCAAATGACTATCTCATTGTGCCCTCCCAACGTGTGGGTGTCACCTCTGTGATTGATGAAATTCAAACCTTGAAGGTTTCACAACTTAAAACGACACATCCATTAGCCCTGTCGAGTTTGATAACTTGGGCTTCCACCTACCTATCGCCTATTAAGTTTCATCATTCGAAAATGACCTCTTTAACTCATCTTTATGCCCATTGGGTCTCACCTTTGAGTCCTCCATTTAGAAAGCTTCTAAAATTCACAAGTGGAAGAGTGATCCTTCAACCTTCTAGGGCCTAGCGATGCGGACCTCCATCTATTTTCGACCATTTCTTCCTCCCCATCTTGAACAACCATTTGGTTTCGTCCCTCTGACCATCAGATCCCGTCCTTGAAAGTGTTTTTTGGGTTAAAACATGAAAAAAATGACTAAGTGTTGAGCCATGCAGGTGAGATCTTGTGGACTTTTGTCTATGAGACTCCATTTGGATTCCACCATCTCAAATGATCTTCAGCCCCCGTCTCCCCATCTAGTGGAACACAACATCTCATTCACTGTTGGATTATTAAAGCAAGATCAAATTGAAAGTAGATAGCCATAGCCCTTTGTGGACCCCACACTGCATGTTTCCCCTAGCGGGCCACTGTGCCTTCATTGTCATTCTAAATAGCCAATCCCTTGCATTCTTTTATGTCCTTCAACCTATATATCATGTCATCCTCCAATCCTATGGGTCCCACATTGTGGGACGCCATCTGTAGAGGTTCGTCTTGCCAGTGTCGTCTATCTCTACTACCCCTAAAATTATTTTTGACCCAAGGATGTCCGCACCCTTGGGCTTGCATTTCCCAACTTCCTCCAAATGAGAGACAAAGGTAATATTTAGAGGATTTTTATGATTTTTAAGGCATAAATTGCTTGATCTAATGCTATTTTATAGGATTTTGGCTAATGTTCCATGGATTTTGTGCTTGAATCAATTACTACTCCTTTGGTTGTAGGGTATGTGGAGCCAGCTATTGGATCCTTAGGGACGGCCATAGATAAGGACAAAGGAAAGAAAATCATGAAGGCACCTCGAGGAAAGGAGGACAAAGACCAGATGAAGTACAAGCTCCAAGGGGAGCCCCTTAATTCCAAGGTACTTATAGAATGGAAGGAGATCTTAGATACTAATTTGGGACACATAGATATAGATGAATTGGAACAAAGGGTCAGGCTCAGTCCTAAAATAGAAAACACAAAGAAAACTAGAAGAAGTGGATTGGTCAAGCCTGTAGGATTCCCACCAACCCTCATTGCTCCCAAACTTATGATGGCATGTAGAGAGGCATACCAAGAAGACACTAGGACAATAGTGAACATGGATGGAAACATATTAGCTGACTTGTCTGCCAAGTCAATTGGGAAAACCTTCTGCATCCTTACCTTCAGTGAGATAGAGAAAAATTTCATGGAATATGACAAGTAGATGTGGGATGAAGATCCCCTTAGATGCAAGAAGCTCATCAACCAATACTAGCTAAGGATAAGCAGAGCAACACCAATAAGGTCCCCCAAGAACTCTTCTAGAGTGATTTTTTTTAATATTACCACAACTTGGTAACTCTTCTAAACAAATTCATGGGCCTCCCAACCTCAGCCTACTTCCAAGAGTGGATGTTTTATTTCATTGAGGAAATCATCCGGGTAGACACATATTTTTATTGGGCTGGAATGATTAGTGACTACCTAGACGATGAATTTGTAGCAGTGAAGAAACCTTCAAATTTTTACACGACATCATACCTTGTGTACTTGCTTGCTAATCGTACCCAATATAGGGGTTCATTTGCAGTGCCAAATCCAGATCCACAAATAGTACTAAAGGTATATGACAAGTACCCTTAGTTATAGTACAAAAATTCCAAGAGGGATTATTATAGGGTTAATGACACCTTCATAGTCTACATAATCAGATTGCTTGGGGGTGACCCCGAAAGGAGAGTCTCACACAATGCTAATTCTTTCATCCACTAGTTCGGGTTCCTATTCATACAATTTCCAAAATTCACTTACACCCGAGGGAGTCTCTGATAAGTCGTACAATTTTCCCCATTACCCAAATGATCAGAGAGTGTTTCTTAAACTCTCATGACAGTTGTGCCATTCACACACCCTCTTGATCAGAAAGCATAAGACAAGGATTCCTTATCTCCTTTCTTTCGGCCAGGGACACTATGAAATCTGCACATCTCAATGTGCAGATTATTCAGATAAGAGACTCATGGAATACACCTATGGTAAACTGAAGAAGATGGTCACAGCTGAATACACCCACCTACATAATGTCGAAGACTTTTGGATAAATTGCAAAGATGACAAGGATGTGCATATGCAGAAATACATGCACATGATGACCTTCTTTGTGAAGATGGTTAGATTTTTTCCTGTGCTAGAGCAAGTGGTTGAAGAAGAAAGCATAGTGATGGACCCAAGGTATAATTTTGTCACCAACTTTCCACTTCCAGTGATACATTAGAATGAAGAGGAAGTCACTGACCTCAATATTATTACCAAGGCTATTGAGGCAAGAACCAAACAACGGATTGACTGGAAAATTTCTCAATTGAAGAGGCAAGGAGTAGAGATAACATTCGTAGAGCCCAAGCATCCACATGAGGGTAAAACCAATAGTTTCATTGTTGATGACATGTCGACAGGAGAGACCTCAACCTCTCCTCCCATCACAAGGTCAAAGAAGAGAAAGGAGGCTATTGAGCCCCAAACTCAATCTAAGGAATCTTTGAAGAAGACTCTGGAAGTTGGGATGCTAAAGAAATCAAAAAAATTGGGCAATTTTACAGGGATTCCCATCATTTAGGAAGACCCAATCCATGAGGGAGAAGCGAAACCAAAATCCCCACCTATTATGTGTGCAAATACTACCACTCTTACTCCCTCGCCTATTGCACAAGCAATAGCTCCCTCCTCTCCGCTTGCGGTGGACATTTCCATCCACCTTGCCTCCACCTCTCCTGTGGCTCAAATTATAGTTGTGGACTCCTCTTTTTCTACTACTTCACCACTTTCTTCCTCATCTATGTCCTCATCATTATCTCTTTTTACTATTGCTACAATATCCATAATGCACGCTCTCACCCTTATAGAATATTTTACTAAGTATATGCAGAGCATGCCCTCTAAGATTTATGGGACGTTTGCAAATCCCATAGTGTAGGCCATGTTAGTTCATGCCATAAATGGTCTTCCCTTCCCTTCTCCTCTTACTAATCCCCCTTCAATGGAAGCAACAATGCAAATATTTGAGGAGTTGGATAGGCAACAAAAGGAGGCCACAAAGAAGCTAGAAGAAGAAGCAAACAACTACCACAAGCATCCCATATACCAACACCTCATGATTGATGAGCTAGTCTAGGAGGAAATGGAAGAAGAATCCTCCAATGAGGATGATAAAGAGCTAGGAACCAAGTACATAGTGGAAACCATTGACCTAGAGCACAAAAAGGAGTTGGACCAATAACTCAAGGAAAGAGATTAAGAAACAACCCATCATGAAAAAAGGGAATACTAATGAAGAAATGGAGGATAGCGAACCTCCAATAGGGGAACAAAATAAAAGCTTGAAGAATGATGAACAAATGCCTCCTCTAGAGGGAGAGAAAGAAAAGTATGAAGAGAACCAGCCTAAAGAGGACACTGAGAAGAGAAAAATCCTAGAGTTAGAGCATCCTGAGAAACACAAGCATGAGCAGGAAGAGGAAGAAAAGACTTATGAAAAGGAAGATAGCCCCCAGGAGCACATGGTTGTTGAATCCCCAAGAAAAGGTTATCCAAGATTCAAATGATTAAGAAGAGGACAAGCCAAAAGAAAAGACCCTAGGCGACAAAACATTGCAGATGCAGCACACCCATGAGGAAGAGGGTGATCATGAATCACCAAAGAAGGAAGCTCAAATTCCCAACTGGCTTGATAAGTAGCTGGAAAAGAAAAATCCCCCAGTGGATTTGAAGGCAAGGTTGGAGGCCATCTTGGCTCGAGCACAAATCAACACCAAGAAGAAAAATAAGTCGAAGGTCAGATCTTAGCTGACCATGGATGCCTCTAGATCAAGAATGGTGCAAATTTCCACCCCAATAATGGGTGAAGAGGGGGTTAGCTATAATATCTCTACCATTGACCTTAGGATAGTGACAAGGGAATAAAATATTGATCATCTCCAAGGATCCATCACCAACATTGTGCATCGGATGAATAGGGATAAGACCTCTAAGGAAGAGTTGAAAGAATAGGTCATGGATCTAATGATGTATATCTAGCAATGGTATTCAACTGATGAGCTCCCCACCACATCGTTGGATCCCCCATTGTTGCTATTAGACGAGCAAATGAATAAGCTAGAGAAAAGAAAGAGTTGGACTAAGGCCATTGAAAATTGGTTCAGGAAAGGCCTCTATAATGGGAACATGGGTATTGGACATGTTGTTAGGACAAAAAACAAATTTTTGGATGTGCAGAAGTATCTTGAGGAAATATGGAAAAGCTGCACCAACTTCCTAGAAATATGCAGGATCACATATCCTAAAATTGAGGTGATCCTCAAGTTGCCTAAAAAAATAGTAAAGAAGGAGCTCGCAATGGCTGAGAATAATCTCTAGCTTGTGGAGAATTTGAGATTAGGCCTAGATCATAGAAAGAAAATATTAGAGCAAGTTATTGATGAAGTGGAATAGGGTCTTGATTGGGTTAAAGAGATAAGGATGGCATGTGAAGAATACCTTAAAATAATGATAGATTTTGAAATGTCATCTACTGAGATAGATCTGGAGAAGGTAAGGCCTCATTTTCATAAGAATATGGAAGAAGGAACCATGAGCAAGCTCATAGCAGATTTAATGGGTTTTTTTGCTTGTCCCTTCGCTCAGTCAAAGCAAGTAGAGAAGAATGCAGCCAAGTGATGGAGATTGGAAAAAACTCACACACAAATCTAAGAAGTTGAACTTCTAGGTGCTTTAGTCTAATATCTTGGAGTGGGGTAACCTTCATCCCTTGATCAAAAAATTTGTGGAGTATGCCATGCTATAAAAGAAAGATGGAAAGCACATAATAGATTACTAGTTTCTCATTGTGTAGCTACACCCAAAAGGGAAGAAAACAATCTACTAAATGACAAAAGAGCTACAGTGTTGCCATAAAAGACAAAATAGACAAGAAGACAAACTGTTATTTTAAATTGCTATATATTTGGGGGTAGGTGAAACCCTAATGTAAAGTGAATCCTAGCCACACAATGGGATTAAATCTTGGCCACTCTTTTTTCTTTTTGAAAACTATAAATAGGTGTCTCCTCCTCTCATTTCAAAGGAGTTGAGTTGTTGTAAAGGCATGTTGCTGAAATATTAATAGAAGTTCATTGAATTTGTGTTGACTCTTGAGTTTCAATTTTATTTTACATGGTTGTTCTCCCATAGTTAGTTAATTTGAGTAGATTTACTTTGTTGTTTTGAGTTCTAAATGTTGTTGATAGATTAGTTAATGTTGTTCACTAGTTTTGAAGTATCCTGTTGTGTTGATGCCTTTCTTTGTCTGTACTTTTGGTTTTTTATTGATGGTATACAATTGTGTAAAGTTAGTGTGGACATAAACTAAAAGATTCTCTAAATTTCATATTTTGTTCATGCTTATGGTGAATAAATGATTAAATATGTGCAGTCCTTTGAAGCTTGGACTAATTTTATGATATTATGACATAATCTGGTTAAGTGAAATTATATTTTAGGAAGGTTTTCCACAATAGAATCCTCCATGATCACTATTCACTGCTAGTTTTAGATCCATGAATCTCTTCTCTTCCTTGCCCCATTATTTTTAATAAATGACCTATGCCAAGGTTCATTACACATTGTGAAGCTAAATCCGAAGTTGAAATAGGAGTTCAAGACTGTTTTTTGAACCTAAAACAATTATGCATGTGACTTCCCATCTTAAGAACTCCTTTACTTGAATGATTCACCTCTAGCCTAAATTTTGTAAGTCTACCCTGTGATTACCAACTAAATAACATTTAAACCATTGAAATATTCCAAGAAAGTCATGACCTGACACCTGAGAGACATTAGGGTAATTTTTAGAAACTTTTTGTTGGAAATTTTATTTTGAGAGAGGTGATGCACCTACGCATTACCTATGTTGAGAAAGTGCTAAAATACCCATCAACAAAACTAGCGCTAGAAGGAGGGCTTCTTTGGAGTAAAGCTAGATCGAATTGGGTCATCCTCCCTGAAAATATTTAACATAGTTTTGATATCCACACCAAGAAAAGAGGAATTTCAAGAGATACCACCTCCTACCTGAGCTAGAAGAGCTAAAATATGGGAAGCATCTATCTCCAACACATCCAACCAGCCCATTTCGCCTTCACCATCCATTCACCTCCACCTTCTCGTCCACTCTTGGTAGTGCATCACTCTTCTCACTTTTTTCAAACAGACTTCCAGGCTAACGCTTCCCACAACTTAAGTGCTACCTTTCAGCTTAATGTAGCTCAAGTTTTGGGTGTTGTCTCTGTAGCTGCCACTGCCCCTTTTCAACTTCAATTCAATTTGGTGCAGCCTCCTCCGACTTCACTGCCCATGGCATGGTTAGGAAACAATCTATATCCTCTAGCCTTCAACCTTTACCATGATATGCCAGAGAACCCGAAGGGCTTTTGCACTAAGTCCAACCCTCAGAACCCACAAAGGATATTAGAAGAACACATTAAGATTTTTTGGATAGCTCTGAAGAATATGTAGATTATACATGAAGACATTTCTTGTCAGCTCTTTCCCTACTCATTGGGGGAAGAGGCCTTTTATTGGTATTTCCACTTGCTGACAAGATTCATTAACATGTGGGACCTTCTAAAGGATACTTTCTTGCAGAAGTTGAAAATCCAAATCAACCCTTTAGAATTGTATCAACAGTTTATGTCTATCCAAAGGGAGATTAACGAGCCAATCATCTCCTTTAATAACCAGTTACATCAGGCATACACCATGTTACAAGCCCCATATGCATTCAATGATGTCATTGATTTCCCTATTTATTATGCAATGTTGGATAACCTCATCACAACATTGGTAAAAAGGATGTGACCAGCCCCTGCTAGACTAGTGGATGCTTATGCAGAGGCCATCATAGCCAACACTGACCTATGATAGAATATTTTTGGCCCGTTTCCATCCTTGGGGAAGGTTGCTCATCCTACAAAGATTCAAGGACTTACTCAAGACCTACAACATCAGGCACCCATCTTGAATCCAGTGTTGCATCTGCCCATAGTGCCTCATCTAGGGCAGCCTATGAACTAGGCACTTGTGGTTCCTCATTATTTGCAGCCCTAGTAGCAGAAAGTTCATGCTCAACCACCCCAAGTGTTGGCATACATTCAAGCTTCTGACTTCCCATTTTCTCACCAAAATCAGCTAGCAATGCAACCGGTTTTCCTTTAGAATTCAGCCTCATAGCCAAACAATACGGAGAAGGACCAGATCAATGAGCTAATGGAAATGATCAAGAAAATGTCTATAGAGATGATGAACTTGAGGAATCGAAACAATCAGTTGCAAGCCTCACAAAGAAGCATCTAGGGCAGCCTCAACCATGACAGCCACGATGGGTGTGCCAACCATGATGCTAGTACATCTTCCAGACAAGATTATGAAATAAATTAGAATTTGGGGAAGAACTTTGAAAGAAGGCCTTCCTAGAGACAAAATTGGACATGGAACTCAAGGATGAATAATGGTGGCACTCCTACGCCCCTTGACTAGCCCAACAACAATGAAAAGACCATGACTAGAGTATACTTGGTTGAGGCTACCTTGTTTAGTTGGTGCCACATCCATAAGACGAGCCGAGATTTTGAATTATATTGTCCAGAATTCCAAACAACCACTGAAATTTTCCAGATAGAAGTTCAGAATGTTGTTGACAACTTGGGATGCAGAGACATCATCCCTTCCAAACCATATGGCTCTTTAGTGTTGCTGGTCAACTAGGCCCCTTTCCCAAAGTTTGAGTGCAATGTGCCTGAAAAGGACTTCATCATAAGAAATGACAAGACAAACGAGGTAAGTACTAGAAGTCTTTTGGATCAGATCTTTAATTCTATAGATAATGGTCTAGTAGATGAGGAAGAGATGAAGGAAGATGAAGTTCAAATGTTTTATTAGAGGACTACCCCATATGATTTAAGAAATAGGCAAGAAGGTGGACTAACTGGTCATCCTTTCACGACCTCCACTCCACCTAACAAATTTTTCACCCCTCCTTACCCACATGCTAGCAATAAACTAGGCTATCCTCATGTACCTACGTGGTAATTCAACAAGAATAGGCAATAGGGTCAAAACCAAAGCCAACCCACTAGCTCCTCCTAGAAAACCCCTTATGATGCTGAAATTGAGAAAATGGGAGAATACGTTACAAAGGAATTCAAGAAAGTCAAGCTAAGTGTGTCTAACTTTGAGCTGCTCAAGGTACCAACCATTAGGAATTCCTTTTTCAGAATGATCAATGGCACCCCTTCATCCAATTCAACTTAGGAAGCACCCACCAAGAGGGTCTCCTTTGAGGAATCATAGAACGAGCTTGCTATCTGATAGGTTTTCAATAAGCAAGTGGACCTTCCTTCAAATCAAAAAACAAAAAAACAACCCAACAAGGAAATGGAACAAGCCCAAACTCAAGGAAAATGCAATGATAAGGACAAAGGCCGGGTTGCCCAAGTGGACGTTTTCAGAGGGCTGTTTCAAGGAAAATTGGAAACCCATCCCTTCTTGACCACTATTAGAGTATTTGGGAAGAATCTTCACAGTTATTTGCTCGATTCAGGAGCCTCCACCAATGTCATGCCCTTAAGCGTGTGCAAATATTTGGGAATAGTTCCAACTCCTTCCTAGAATAAAGTGACACAACTTGATAAAACTAAGATCAATATAGTTGGTGAGCTCAATAGGGTACCCATGCACATTAGTGTTGATCAAAGGATACAAAAAATGATTGACATCCAAGTTGCTAATATAGTTGACACATATGGTATTATCTTAGGAAAGTATTTCACCTGAAAATTGAATGGATATGCTACCACAGACTATTCCCACTGATGGTTTCCATGGAAAGGGATGTCAAATCAGATCTATATAGATCAGGAGCCACACATGAAGTTCATGATTACTGAATACAATAACACAAATGAAGTGTTGTTTGTGGAAATATAACTAGGGAATTATTGCCTCATGTCATATTCAGATGAACAAGAATTCTATGAAGAAGATGTGACCAAGGAGGTCCTTCTTGTACTATGTATTCCGCCTGTCAGTTTGGCCCGCACTCCTCGGAGCATAGAAATGTTGATTGAATTAGAAAATGAGGATTCTTGTGAAGATGGCAACGTTGGGTTGCTATAAGGTTTCGAAGATTTCATGGAAAGATGTGTGCAAGATCAACTCAATTTGGGGCAGGAATGAATTTTTAGGAACTCCTATTGCCTAGTTGGTGTAGGGTACACAACCCTACCCATTTGAAATTTGAATGTTGCCTATGCCACATAGCAATTGAACACATTAAGGGATGGGTCACTCCTATGGAGGAGGCTCAATCAATGCCACCAAATCATAGCCACTGTAAACCTATGCCACCTCCTAAGGCTATATAAGTAAGGAAATGGTGCAGTATGAGGATAGGCATAAAATGGTGTTTACCACCAAGTGGGGAACCTTTGCATACAAAAGAATGCCTTTTGGATTGATCAATGTAGGTGCGACCTTCCACCATGCTATGGACATCGCCTTTAAGGAAATCATTGGTAAGTGCATCATAATCTATATGGATGATGTTACGGTAATTTCTAAGAATAGGGGAGAGCATGTCTCTGATTTAAGTAAGGTCTTCTAGAAGTGCAGAGAATTTGGCATTTCCTTGAATCCAAAGAAATGCATCTTTGGAGTCACCGAGGGAAAGTTTTTAGGACATATCCTTTTAGAGAAATAGATTCTGATAGACCCCAAGCATATCCAAGCCATCATGAAGATTCAGTTACCAAGCAGCAAGAAAGTACTAAAAACTTTCTTCAGAAAGATAAATTTCATCAGAAAATTTATTATAGGCTTTGCTGAGATTGTCAAGCCACTCAATGCTATGTTGAAGCAAGATGCCCAAATTGAGTGGACTCTAGAGGCTAAGAAGGCCTTTGAGGAAATCAAAAAGGCCATTACAGATGCACCTATATTGGTCAACCTAAATTACCTAAATTCGTTCCATATTTACGTGTTTGCTTCAGATCACTCATGTGCCAATATATTGACTCAGAAATATGACACCATAAATGAGCACCCAATTTCCTTCATGACTACTCTGTTAAAATATGTTGAGCTGAGATATCACAATGTGGAGAAGCAGGTGTATACCCTTGTTAGAGGAGTCAAGAAGTTTAGACACTACATTATGTGCAACAAAGTGTTTTCCATAGTGCCTAATCCAGTAGTGAAGAAGCTGCTGATGCAAAATGAACTAGGAGAAAAATGAGTAGAATGGGTCACCTTGCTGCAAGAATATGATATGGAAATCTAGAAAATTAAATTGGTTAGAGGGAAAGCACTCACTAAGAATCAACTGAAGTAGGACCCGAACTTACAGTTCAACAATATCAACTTGGAGATATCTCCCTAGAGGAGTGGTACGATGATATTATTTTATTATTTGTTGAATCACAGATGTTTGTCCTATTTGCAGGGAGTCTAGAAATGTACCCTTAGGCTGAAGAGAAGCAGTTACATGTTACAAGGTTCCATACTTTATAATAAAAACCATGAGGGAATCTACCTCAGATTCCTGGGTAAGGAGGAAATAGTGTGTGTGTTAAAATAATTCCATGACAAACTTGGTATTGGTCATAGGTCTGGTCCCTCCACGGCTCATCAAATACTATGAGTAGGATACTACTAGCCCTCAATGTTCAAGGACACTCATAACCACGTTCAAATGTGCCATGTTTGCTAAACAGTTGCAACTAAAGAGAGGAACATTGTTGTTCCGCTTCAACCAATCTTGGAGCGAAGACCATTTGTGCAATGGGGTCTCGACTACATTGGTCTGGTAATCCCACCATCCTTTGTGAGTCATAGGTACATTCTAAACACCTATTATTATTGTACTAGATGGATAGAAGCTATTGCATGTAAGCAATGTACTATAGAGGTAGTTATTGATTTCCTTGAAAGTTTCATTGTCAATCATTTTGGTTGCCCCTATTCTCTCAACCATGATAATGGTGTTGCCTTTGCCTCACTAAAATCTTCTAGTTGGGCCTTGAATCATGGTATTTCCCTTAAGTTCTCATCCAAATACTATCCCCAAGGCAATGGCCTTGTTGAATCAACCAACAAGAATCTAATCACTGTCATCGAGAAGCTTCTTGATAGAAATCCCAAGGAATGGCACACCCAACTCTGGTTTTCCCTTTGGACAAACCGTACATGACATAAGGTCACCTTCAGAGATTGCTCATTCCACGTCATTTATGGCCTTGAGCCTGTGTTCCCAATTCAACTCAATATTCCCACCCTCCAATTTATCAATAACTTCTATGAAGAAGGGGATCAAAGGAAGGCTCGCTTAGTACAAATTCCCCATCTAGAAGAAGTTCATGACTGTGCTATTGAATTTTTTTCCAAACATCAAGGCATTGCCAAGAGATAGGTCGATCATCGAGCCAAAGTAAAGGCCTTTAGAATTGATGATCTGATCCTATGCTGGGAAAAGGCCTATGAAAAGAAAGGGGGACATGACAAATTTGTCAAGCTATGGCTTGGCCCCTTTTATATTATTGAAATCCTCATAGAGAATGCTTTTCACCTCAAGACCTTAGTTGGTGAAGATGTCCCATTGCCTATCAATGGGCAGCACCTTAAGAATTATTTCCTCTCTTGAGTTATTGTAGCTCATTCTTTGTAAATATTTGTGCATAGGTTAGGATAGGTTTCCCTTGTTTTGCTATTTTGCTCCTGCTTTTGTTTTTTCTCATCTCCTGGCTGTTTTGGCTATGTTGAGGGTGTCCTTTAGTCCTGATGTAGTGGCCATACTCAGTTTGATGAAAGACCCACCCTGCTTCCCACCCTTGCTTGTTCTTTGAATAAGCATTCATTCCCAACTATCAATTTAGGAATGCCCCAAGTGTTGGTTTCCTCCTTTGAACTCTGGACTAACCTACGACTACATCCTCATTTGAATCTTTTTACACTTATCATGGATCATACACAAAAAAAATTTAAATTTTTTTGACAAATCTTGTGACAATTGCTAAGAAGTTTGGACAAGTGAAAAATCCTAAGTCTACTCTAGTTACCACTAGAATTCCCAAACCCATTGTGAGCTTCAATGCTTACATAGTTGAGCAAAGAAAAGAAAGCACCACAAAGAAGATTAAAAGGAAAAAGAAAAGAAATTCAAAATTATGCAACTGTATGGGTGTGTGAATAACTCTACTGGGGCTATGGACACATGGCTGGTAGTAGAGCTATGTTCATGGGGTCATAGTGATAACTCCGTCAAAGCTATGGATGCCTGACTAGCAATGGAGAAATATCCAGGTTACTTTTGGGGTTGGAAAATTTACATAGCTTTTCCTTGTCTGATTAGTAGTTTTTCACAAAATCTCTGAGGAAAGGGAATGAGCTCACTCTACACACACTTCCATGATGACCCCGAAATGCGATTCAACTAAGGATCCCATCCTCAACTTGCTTCTTAGTTCACTCTTGGAAACTGGTCTCTACTCTATGAAACTAGAGATTCTGGGTTTTGAATGAATGTTTATCATTAGAATTCCAAGAGCATTTTTCCTAGTAGTGTCACCATTTGTTTTTCCTATAGCACACATGCCTCGTTCAGAATGAGGACCCTCTATTTCCTTTGCTTCGCTTGGTTTCTTTTGTCATTGCCTCATTTTTTGTGCCCCTATTTTGATGTTCCAAGTGGTGAATGAGCTTCACAAAAGTCATATTGAGGTGACCATGTTTTCCCCCCAAATTTTTTCAAGACTCTAGGTCCTCTCAAAAGTCTCCTTAGCTTTTTTCCTTAGTGTTTTAAAATTAGCGTCCTTAGGCCCTATCAGGCCTGCACTGTCAGGCCGCCCATTTTGGATTTCTGGTAGCTCGCTACCATTTTGAATGGCTTTTGAAAAAAAAAATTCTTCTTTTCAGGACCCGGTTCTTTTGGTGTCATCATTTTATTGTTAAACAAACATAATGGCTTTCATCTGACTGACACCCACCCAACAGGTCCCAATGTTCCTACAACCGTTTTCAAATTAACTATTCACCAAATTTCTACGTCGTCGTAGAAAAATTGATGAAGGAATCAAATGCTCAAGTTCCCTATAAATATCCTACTCGACTTATCATTTTCACCAAATTCTTTAACAAGAGAAGTATCAGAGTTCAGTCATTGTCGTTGTCGCACCCGCAGCCTCCATCCACCAAACCTAGCCAATTTTGAGGAGTTTCATTAGTATTTAGCACCGGATTGTCAGGTAGGTTTTTTGTTCTCCTCGCCGTCTTAGTTTCCTTCAAAATTGGGAAAGATTAAATTATTTTCTCAAATAATATGGTAAAACTAAGTGAAGGAATGGTCTCCCTATAAAACCCATGAGTTGGAAATTTGAAAAACACTGAAAATAATGATTTGGATCCCTTCAGAACGAAGAGCCCTCGCCACTATTCTTGAGTATGTCACTCATGCCCAACAGGCCTGATTCACCCTCTCACCCATCCTTTCTTACGTAAACGTAAAACTTTCAAAATCAACCGCCATCCTTCTCAGGCCCGTCGTCGTGGGATGCCCTCTCCTCTTGGTCATGGTCAAAGCTTTCAAATTCACAAAGATCAAGAGATCGTCCATTGACCCCTATGGGTCCACTTGCGTGGACCTCCTAGTGTGTTTCTCCTTTTCGGCTCTGTCATTTTGAATGCTATCTCATTGTGCCCTCCCAATGTATGGGTCCTACATCTTTGGTTGATGAAATTCAAACCTTGAAGGTTTCATAAGTTAAAATGGTGTGTTTGTCGACCCCATCGAGTCTGAAAACTCGGGCTTCTGCTTGCCTATCACCTATTTGGTTTCACCATTCTAAATTGACTTCTCTAACTCATCCCTTCACTCACCAGGTCCTACCTCCAAGTCCTCCATTTAGAAATCTTGTAAAATTCACAAGTGGAAGAGTGATCCTTCAACCTTCTTAGGTCCGCCAATGTGAACCTCCATTTATTTTCGGCCATTGATTCCTCACCATCTTGAAAAATCATTTGGTGTCATCCCTTTGACCATCAGATCTCACCCCTGAAAGTGTCGTTTGGGTTAAAACATGAACAAAATGACTAAGTCTTCAACCATGTGAGTGAGGTCTTGTGGACTTCCATTGATAGGACTCTGTTTGGATTCTACCATCTCAAATGACCTTCAACCCTTGTCTCCCCACATTGTGGAACTTGACGTCCCATTCACCGCCAGATTATCCTTCAACCCTTGTCTCCCCACACTGTGGAACTTGACGTCCCATTCGCCGCCAGATTATTAAAGCAAGATAAAATGGAAATTAGATAGGCATAGACCTCTGCGTACTCGATGTCATGAGTTTCCCTTGGTAGGCCAACATGCCTTCATTTATGTTCTAAATAGCCAATCCCTCATGTCCTTTGACCTGTGTATCCTATCGTTCTTCGACCCTACGGGTCCCGCATTGTGGGACACCATCCACAAAGGTCCATCTTGCTAGTGTCATCTATCTTTATTTCCCTAAAATGGTTGCCAACCCATGGAGGTCCACGAAACTGGGCCCGCATTTCCTAAATTCCTCCAAATGAGAGACAAAGGTAATCTTTAGAGGATTTTTATGATCTTTAAGGCATAAATTTCTTGATCTAACGCTATTCTGTAGGATTTTGGCTAATGTTCGCTAGATTTTATGCTTGAATCATTTACTGCTGCTTTGGTTGCAGAATATATGGAACCAGCTATCAAATCCTTGGGGGAAGCCATAGATAAGGACAAACGAAATAAAATCATGAAGGCACCTCAAGGAAAGAAGGACAAAGACAAGATGAATTACAAGTTCCAAGGGGAGCTGCTTAATTCAAAGGTCCTCATAGAATGGAAGGAGATCTCAGATAGTAATCTAGGACACATAGATATAGATGAATTCAAAGAAAGGGTCAGGCTCAAACCTAAAACAAAAAATGCTAAGAAAATCAGTAGTGGATTGGCCAAGGCTACAGGATTCCCACTAGCCCTCATTTGTCCCATCTTTTGATGGCCTGCAGAGAGGCGTACCAAGAAGACACCAGGACAATAGTGGATAGGGATGGAAACATATTAGCTGACTTGTCCACCAAGTCAATAGGGAAAACCTTTCGCATCCCTACCTTCAGTGATATGGAGAAAATATCCATGGAATATGGCAAGAATATGTGTGATGAAGATCCCCTCAAATGCAAGAAGCCCATCAACCAATACCGGCTGAAGGATAAGAGAGGTAGTGCCAATAAAGTGCCCCAAGAAATCTTCCAGAGAATTTTTTTTTTAGATTACCATGACTTGGTAAATCTTCTGAGCAGATTCATGGGCCTCCCGACCTCATCTTACTTCCAAGAGTGGATGTTTTATTTCATTGAGGAAATCATTTAGGGAGACAAATATTTCTTTTGGGCTGGAATGAGCAATGACTACCTGCATGAGAAATTTGTAGTAGTGAAGAAAACTTTAAAGTTTTACATGACATCATACCTAGTGTACTTTCTTGCTGACCATGCCCAAAATAGGGGTTTATTTGTAGCATCAAATTTAGATCCACAAATAGTACTAAAGGTATATGAAAAGTACCCTCAATTACAGTACATACATTTCAAGAGGGATTACTATAGGTTTAATGATGTCTTCATAGGCTACATCATCAGATTGCTTGGGGGTGACCCCGAAAGGAGATTCTCACACAATGCCAATGCTTTCATCCACCAGTTTAGGTTCTTATTCATACAATTTCCAAAATTCACTTACATCTAAGATGAGGGATTCTTTGATAAACTGTACAAGTTTCCTTGGTACCCAAATGAAATGATAGTGTTGCTTGAACTCTTATGGCAGTTGTGCCACCCAAACGCCCTCTTGAGCATCAAGCATAAGGTAGGGATTCATTATCCCCTTTCCTTTGGTCAAGGATAGTATGAACTCCACACCTCTCAATGTGCATATTATTAATATAAGGAACTCACAGAATATCACCTCGAATTCCATACTGCTCAACCACAGATGCATCCCTATGGTAAATTGAAGAAGATGGTCGCGGTTGAATATGCACACCTACATAATGTTGAAGAATTTTGGTCCAATTATAAATATGGCAAGGAGGTTCGTATGCAGAAATACATGTGCATGATGACTTACTTCGTGAAGATGGTCAGGTTGTTTCCTATGTTGGAGAAAGTGGTTGAAGAAGAAAGCATAGTGATGGACCCAACATATAATATCATCACCAACTTTCTACTGTTAGTGATAGATTGGAAAAAAGAGGAGGTCAGTGACCTTGATATTATTACCAAGCCTATTGAGGCAAGAACCAAACAATGGATTGACGTGAAAATTTCTCAATTGAAGTGGAAAGGAGTAGAGCCCAAGCATACACAAGAGGTTCAAACTGACAGTGTCATTGTTGATGACACCTCGATAGGAGAGACCTCAACATATCTTCCCATCACAAGTTCAAAGAAGAGAAAGGAGGATACTAATCCCTAGCCTTAGTCTAAGGAATCTTCAAAGAAGACTCCAGAAGTTGGGATGCCAAAGAAATCAAAGAAATCAGGCAGTTTCACAAGGATGGCCTCCATTTAGGAAGACCTTCTCCATGAGGGAGAAGAGCAACCAAAATCCCCAGCCTATTACATCTACAACTACTACCACTATTACTCCCTCACCTATTGCATAAGCAACAGTTGCCTCATCTCCACCTGTGGTAGACATTTCCATCCACCTTGCCACCACCTCTTCTGTGGCTCAAATTATAGCTATGGATTCCAATTCTGCCACCACTTCACCACTTTCTTCCTCATCTATGTCCCCATCATTGTCTCTTTTTATTTTTTCTACAACAACCATAATGCCCACTCTCGTCCTTCCAAAATCTTTTACTAAATATATGTAGAGCATGCCCTCTGAGCTTTCTAGGATGTTTGCAAATCCTGCAGTGCATGCTACATTAACCCATGCCATAATTGGTCTTCCTGTCCCTCCTCCTACTGAGCCCCCTTCAATGGAAGCAATAATGCAAATATCCAAGGAGCTAGATAGGAAATTAAAGGAGGTCACCAAGAAGCTAGAGGAAGAAGCAGATGAATACCACGAGCATCCCATATACTAGCACCTCATGATTAATGAGGTAGTCTAGGAGGAAAGGGAAGCAAAATCCCCCAATGAGGATGAGGAAGGTCTAGGCACCAAGTACATTATGGAAACCATTCAACCAAAGCTCGAAAAGGAGCTGACCCAAAAACTCAAGGATGTTGAGGAAGAGACTGAGAAACAACCCATGACAAAAAACGGGGAATATTGATGAAGAAATGGAGGATACCAAATCTCCAATAGGGGAAAAAAATCAAAGCCCAAAGCATGATGAAGAAATGCCTGCTCTAGAAGGAGAGAAAGAAAATAATGAAGAGAACTAGCATGAAGAGGAGGTTATGATGAGAAGAAACCCAAAGTCAGAGCATCTTGAGGAACATGAGCATGAGCAGGAAGATGAAGAAAAGACTTTCAAAAAGGAAGATAGCCCCTAGGAGCACATGGTTGATGAATCCTCAAGAAAAGTGATAGTGGTTATCCAAGATTTAGACGAAGAAGAAGAGGACAAGCTAGAAGAAGAGATCCTGCACGACAAGACATTGTGGATGCAACACACCCATGAGGAAGAGGGTGATCAATAATCACCAAAGAAGGAAGCTCAGATGCCTAATTGGCTTGAGAACCAGTTGGAAAAGAAAAATCTGACCCTAGTGGATCTGAAGGCAAGGCTGGAGGCCATCTTGGCTTGAGCAAAAATCGGCACCAAGAATAAAAAGAAGCTGAAGGTTAGATCTTAGCAGACCATGGATGCCTCTGGATTCAGAACGGTATAAATTTCCACCATAGTAATGGGTGAAGAAGGGGTCAACTATAATATCTCTACCACTGACCTTGGGACAATGATGATGGAACAAAAAATTGATCTCCAAGGATCCGTTGCCACCATTGTGCACTAGATGAATAAGGATAAGACCTCTAAGGAGGAGTTGAAAGAATAGGTGGAGAATCTAATGGCATACATCCAACAATGGTCTTCAACTGATGAGATCCCTACCACATCGTTGGCTCCCCCATTGCTACTATCAAAGGAGCATATCAATAATCTGGAGAAAAGAAAGAGATGGACTAAGACCACTGAAGATTGGTTTAGGAAAGTCCTCTATAATGAGAACATGGGCATTGGATGTCCTCTTAGGACAACAATCAAGTTTCTATATGTGCAGAAGTATCTTGAGGATATAAGGAAAACCTACACTGACTTCCCAAAAATATACAAGATCACATATCCTAAGATTGAGGTGATCCTCAATTTGCCTAAAAAAATAGTAAAGAAGGAGCTCACAATGGCTAAGAATGATCTTTGGCTTGTGGAGAATTGGATATTAGGCCTAGATCATAGAAATGAAACATTAGAGCGAGAGCTTCATGAAGTGTAATAGGATCTTGATTGGGTTACAGAGATAAGGATGGCATGTGAAGAATACCTTAAACTAATGACAAATTTTAAAATGTCATCTACTAAGATAGATTCAGAGAAGGTAAGGCCTCATTTTCATAATATGGAAGAACCATGGGCGAGCTCATAGTGGATTTTATGGATTTTTCTGATCGTGCCTTCACCTAGTCAAAGCAACTAGTGCAAAATGCAGCCAAGTGTGACGGAGATTGGGAAACACTCATGCATAGATCCAAGAAGTTGAACTTTCAGGTGCTTTAGTCTGATATCTTGGAGTGGGACAAGCTTCATCCCTTGATCAGAAAATTTGTAGAATAATCCACACTACAAGAGGAAGCTAGAAATCCCATAATAGATGACGAGTTTCTCACTATGTAGCTGCAGCCAAAAGGGAAAACAACAATCTACTAAATGACAAAAAAGCTACAGTGCTACCATAAAAGATAAAATAGACAAGAAGACAAAATATAATTTTAAATTGTTATATGTTTGGGGGTAGGTGAAACCCTGATATAAAGTGAATCCTAGCCACACAATGGGATTAAATCTTGGACACTCATTCTTCTTTTTGAAAACTATAAATAGGTGTATCCTCCTCTCATTTTCAAGGAGTTGAGTTGTTGTAAAAGCATGCTACTAAAATATTAATATAAGTTCATTGGATTTTCGTGGACTCTTGAGTTTCAATTGCATGATACATAGTTATTCTCCCATAGTTAGTTAATTCGAGTAGATTTCCTTTTTTGTTTTATATGTTCTTGATAGATTAGTTAATTTTGTTCATTTGTTTTGAAGTATCCTATTGTGTTGATGCCTTTCTTTGTCCATAATTTTGGTTGTTTATTGATGGTAAACAACTGTGTAAAGTTAGTCTAGATATAAACTAAAAGATCCTATAAATTTCATCTTTTGTTCATTGTTATGGTGAATAAATGATTAAATATGTGTATTCCTTTGAAGCTTGCACA
Organism: Sequoiadendron giganteum; assembly: GCA_007115665.2. Taxonomy (NCBI): domain Eukaryota; kingdom Viridiplantae; phylum Streptophyta; class Pinopsida; order Cupressales; family Cupressaceae; genus Sequoiadendron; species Sequoiadendron giganteum. The sequence goes on from CM021101.1 coordinate 262,780,198, forward strand.
AATTTTATGATACTATGACATAATCTAGTTAAATGAAATTTTGTTTTAGGAACATTGTCCATAGTAGAATCCTCCATGATCACTATTCATTGCTAGTTTTAGATCCAAGAACCTCTTCTCTTTCCTTCCCCATTTTTTTTATAAATGACCTATGCTAAGGTTCATTACACATTGTAAAGCCAAATCTGAAGTTGAAATAGGAGTTCAAGACTACTATTTGAACCTACAACAATTGTGCAAGTAACTTCCCATCTTAAGAACTCATTTAATTACACCGATTATCCTCCTGTAATGCCCCGCCAAGTAACCTTAAAGGAAGTTGCAATTAACATCTTAAGTGAACTAATTTTTTTTTTGATAAAGTGCATTTAACATACACATTCACTTACTAATTAACAACAACCTCTAAGGCTACAAAGTTAGGATTACTTAAACCCACACATACATATTACATATAACCATAGCCTTATGAATTTTATGAAATAACATCATACATCATAAGAATACCACATAACATAATAAGATAATCAACCAAGATACAATCTCATAAACATTATCTTAGTCCAATAGTTACATCACTCATTCCCAGAATGAGGCAATAGTACTCAAGGTTACAATTACAAACTTCCACCTCATAAACATAAGAGGGATAAAATAACTTATACAAGTTAAAATATTACAATGCAAGAAATTACAACAAGAACCGTGAGCTATCCACCAGGATGTCTCGCCACCAAGTACTAAAGATAGATGGGGACCCAATGATTTTGGTGCATGTTCCACCCTACCAATGTGGTACCTGAAGGCCCACCCCCATGCTAGGAGATAGTAACAAAGTAACATGGACAAAGATTCTACAACCTCTAACCAAAGGCAGACCCAAACTGACTCATACTGTTATAACCAACCAAATGAATTAACAAGTACAACTCATTCACCATACCAGTATGAATCAAGTACAACTCAAGTACAATACAAGTACAAATCAAATACAATACAATTACAACTCCAACATCACTAACATAGGACACATTGCTTCTAGGCATAAAGTAGATCAATTATGTTCAAATAACCATACACATAAAATAATTAACAACAGTTGTCATAGATAGAGTGTCATCACAAGGTTTGTCATGAGATCTCCTTTGGGAATTCTTCATAGGCTCCGGGACAAGTAATCCTTGTGGCCTCAACCGAATCCCAGCACTCATACTCACTCATGCGGAATCAACTACCTCTCGCAAGAACTAGATAGTTGATCTTGCCATTCCAAGCCTTCTCACTCATCCCAAGTCTAAACGAGCCCTTGTGTCTATGAGTGAGGATTAAATTATCTTGATTAGTGAGAAGTTAGTCCTAATCTTCTAAGTACATTATTTTAATTATCACTTGTTTAAATCACTCCTGAAGGTTATCCAGTTTACCTCTTTGGGCTCTGGCGCCTAACAGAAGCCACTCTTCTATTCGACAACACACATCCAAACAATCCACCAAGGGAACCACAAGTGCATACCAACTAGGCATCATAATCCACTCCAACACAAGGAGGATACAAATAATAGAACTCACTCCAAACATCTTGGAGGCAACAAACACATAGTTCACTCCTTTCATAGGAGGCAACAAGATGAAACCACATAACAAGGTCACTCCATACAAGGAGACACAGATCCCATAATCCGCTCCTAAACCAAGGAGGTGCAAACATCCACGTTCATGAAAATCGGGTAAAACTAAAAAGATGCCATGCACTACCCAAGGGAAAACAACTGGATGGCCTAAAGATTCAACAACCCTTATCCTCTTAGTTCTTCTGGAAGACTTATAATTTAGGACTAACACTAAATCCCAAACCAACGATGCAACTTGACGACATAGCAACAAAAGCATTCAAGTCATCAATCAAATCTAATATTTGAATTTTCTAAATCCATACTCATTCAATAGGTAGTGTTGACAAAGTCAAAGATATGATAACTAGATCATCTAGAATAATCATAACCCCTATTTCCCTTTTCATTATTGAAAATCTAAAACAATTAAACTTACTTCCCTTTACTAAATACAAAGTATTAAATCCTTTAAGATAATCATGAGGAAGATACTATTTTTTGGATATACTAAATCCATACATCTTTCATAATCCAATCACAATGATTCAATTAATCTAAATAGAAATTAATAAATAACATAATTGATTGCCTCATCAATAAAATAACTTCTTAATTTACTTTTAAATTGACACAAATCCATGCAAGTAAACTCTTTCCATTTCCTAACCAAATCTTACGTCTCATTCACTTTGCTATTTAAAACATTCAATCACTTTAATATAATAACATATTGTTTTTCTATCCATTTAAAAACATCCAATTTCATCAATGTATCAAAAAATATTTTTTGGCTTATCTATTTGATCACACATTCATATTGTTTCTAATTAAATCTCATTAATTAAAACAAACATTTACATATAAATATTTCTATAATTCTTCAATATATTTAAATATCTTTTTCCTTATCAATTTTGACCATATATTCAAAACTTATCTTTTAAACTCTTCATGCAAAGCTAAATTACACGCACTCAAATAAAACAAGGTAAATACTGATTGAAAATACTCATGGATATATATATACATTTCAATATATTTTCTTCAATCATATTAACAAAATAAATATTTCCTTTTAAATCAAATAACTACTTTTATTAAAAAATATCTTTCTCTATACATTTTCTACACATACTAATTATTTCTTTTAGAACAATAATAATACCCATTTTGCAACAACAGAATAAAATAATATAAAATATTATTTAATCTCTCAAATGGATATATACCTGCACTCTATATATACTAAATATAATTAATATATTTAAATATATTTAATCATTAACATATCTTCTATCCTTTGCAGAATATCAAATTGATTAATTCAAAATAAAATATCCTTTATCATCAATATTCCAACATATAAATATATTTTTCCAATTAAGTCAAATTAATAATTGGACCTTTTACATATGAATTTAAATTCCACAATTCAATTTTAACTTATGCATTCTTTAAATCAAATATTTAACTCCTTCAATTAGACTTTAACATGTCATTTTAAAATAAACCATAATTTCACCATATGTTTATAATTTTAATTCCACTAATCTAATATACAAATTTTATTTGAAATAATATAAATAAATATAATACTTTAGTATTATAAATTATAATATAAAATATTATTAAATAATATTATAATATTATAATAACAATACATAAAATATTAATATTTATAAATATCAATTTATCATTATTTTATTTTCAGAACAGCCATGGGAAAATAATTTAACAGCAGTCTCATGTTTCAAGCATAACTCAAAAACTACGATCTAAGCATTTACGATTTTTGGACAGGAGTAAGAAAATTTCAAAATGAAAAAACCCTTTAAATTTCCTAACAACCCAGTTTGTGAAAGTAAAGTTATAGGCGACACAATCAAACCATTTAACTATGAAAATTATAACTATACTGCAAATTTTAAAATCCATTTTTCGATAATAAACAGAAAAATTCATTTTCTAAAAACATTTTAAATGCATTGTTCAATCTCTATGCTTGATTTCAATAACAATAAAATCAATTTCTCCAAATAATTTAAATTCAACTAAGGTTTTCACAATTTTCACTCAAGAATTTTCAAAAGCAAAGGCTATAAATTTATTTAATTCTTTCCTTCTAATATCAAGCTTGTTTTCTAAAACAGATTTAACAAACAAATTTTTAATCACTACTATTTAAAAAAACAATCAAAAACAATAAAACACAAAGACGAAAACCTGGTACAAGAAGCTACAGGAAGAGATGAATTTTTGATGCAAACCTCATCCTCCAAAGATTTCCTGAATTTTCTTCAATCCTCCAATGAATCCAATCCAATACCAAACAAATGCAAACAATCTTTCCTTCAATCAATTCTACAATCAAACTTTCTTCAAACCCTTGTGCAAAATTTCCAAAATTTCTTCCCTGCTGTAAAAATGTATTTTTGTAAAAACTTTCTTCCCCCAAAATTAAGACATGTATTCTTTATAAATCAGAAATATCTAATACAACCCTAATTCACATTACATGCAAATTAGATATTTCAATTTCAATTTCAATTTTTTTACAACCCTAATTCACATTACATGCAAATTAGATATTTCAATTTCAATTTCAATTTCAATTTTTACAACCCTAATTCACATTACATGCAAATTAGATATTTCAATTTCAATTTCAATTTCAATTTTCAATTTCAATTTCACTTTCAATTTCAAATTTCAATTTCAATTTCAATTTCACTTTTTGAAAACCCACTTTCAATTTAAAATGAAATTTCAAATAATAAATTAATTTCCAAAGTTGCAACTAATTTCCCAAATAAACATTTAATTACAAGTTCAAATTTAATTCCCACACGTTGAAATTAAATTCCAAAATTAATTATAATTCTTTTATTTTCATTCATTCTCTTGCATCACGTTTAATTAATTAATTTAATTATTTAATAACTAAATTCAACCCCTTGGATCAAATTTAATTAATTAAATAAACTAAATATAATTAATTAATTTAAGTATAAACTTTTATCCACATTGCATTATTTAAATTAAATAATCATCAACATGATTTAAATGCAATTATTCTAAATATCTATCTCCAAATCAATAATCCTTCATAATTAAATAACATTAAAACAAGACAACCAATGAATCGACACACACGACTAATGACACACTAAGACTAGGGTGTAAGCTTGACACATGTTACCTAGCTACTATCTCCCGTTCAACTTAACCGTTGGATCGACACGCTCAAACCTATGAAACTAAGTGGAGTCGATGTCATGTACCTATAATCCTGCAACCAAGTAAACAACATCATATAATATATCCAACATATAATACACACCGTGAAGAAGAAATCACGGATTCGCAGGGCGCTCGCAAGCGAGTGATGTGAAACCATCCTCTTCACCAATACACCCATCAAAACTGACACTTCCATCATAATTCCAATAATCTCGTAATAACATCTCATGTTAACTCTACAGCATCATTAATCCATAATACATGTGAAACAATAATCAGATAACTACATCCCACAATAATGTTGTCGCTCAATAGTAGCAATCAAAACATTATAACAAAATGTATCTAGTATCAAAGTAATTGCAACCAAACATAGCATAAAGCAAGTTGAACAAGAATCAAAACGGAGGGGTATTACACCTCCAACCTAACTAATGTAAGTCTGGCTAGTGATTACTAGCAAAATCACATTTAAACCATTCAAATATTCCAAGCAAGTCATGACCTGACACCCGAGAGACCTTGGGGTCATTTTTAGCAACTCTTTGTTCAAAATTTCCTCTCAAGAGTGGTGATGTACCTATGCATTACCTTTGTTGAGAAAGTGCTAAATCACCCATCAAAAAATATCGTAAGCATCACTATATCAACCTCACGACCCCCTAATCAAATGTGCTGCCCAACCAAAAAATGGTGGTGTGCCACTAGACAAAGACTGCATCACTATAAAATCAATAGTGATTCTTATGATGCATTGATTGCATTGCTATGCAGTGATGCTTGTAGAAACCTAATTTTGGCCCCTATTAAATGCACCTAAATGTGAAAAATGAGATAAGTTTTGAGTCACATGCCTGGGGTCTTGTGTCTGCTCATCATTGGTACTCTTGAACCTGCTATAAAAGGTGAAGAGGAAACACTTGTTGCACCATTTCATGAGGAGCTTAGAGCTCAAAAGAGAGAAAATCTCTAAGGGTTGAATGCATAAATGAATTGAAAGTGACCCTTCATCACCTATTTTAAGCCTAAAAATTAGGGCTTTTGCCCTACTTTGAGCCAAAAGCTAGGGTTTTGACCTATTTTACCTATTCCCACCCTGTCTAACCTGTTTTGAGTTGTTTTTTGTATTTTTGAGGCCACTTCTAGCATTTCGGGGCCTGTTTTAGAACTTGCAACTATATTTAACCTATGTTGAAAAATCAACCCAAAATTGAAAATTTATGCCAAATTTCTCAAGGGGGCAAGGAACTGTTAGAAACCCTAGATCAGACATGCAAACCTCAACACCTTCCACAGAAGAGAAAACATAAAAAAGCAGAGCTTTGCATGTCAATGTGCAAAATAATATATTCAGGAATTCCATATTACAATGAGATGATTTGCTTTATAAAAGCAAAGTATGTAACCCTAATGTTGACCTAAAATTAGCTCAACCTAAGTAAAGTTATGCAAGTGTAATTAAATATCAATTACACTAACACCCCCCCATAAGTGCAACTTAGGGAGACTAAAATAAGCATGCACCTAAAACTAAGATGAATGCAAGAAAGCATGAATGGGTCCCGGCAACAAGGCCTGATCAGGTACCCATGTACAAATGCAATAATGAGGTAGAGAAGGAAAACCCAGTGGGACAACCCCCCTACAATGAGATGACTGCTGCAAAGAAGCACTAGAAGAACACTGTGGAGTAACACTGGAACCACAATCTGGCAAGCAAGGAAAGATACTTCTGTCTACAAGAAACCATATCGGAATCATAATAATGTGACAGCAGACCCGATGCCACGGAACACTCGAAAACACCAAACTGGAACAACCCTGGAATCCATAAAGCAACAGTAGATGAAATGATGATGACAGAATCTGGCAGCCATGAATCTCGATGCCGATGTCAAAACTAAGACTGAAACTCTTCCATGGGAAAAAGTACCATACAGACTCGGGAACAATAACCACAAATTTAGTGGCCTCAAACTGAGATGGATCCGACGCAGATCACTAACCATAGGCTCTCAATCTAAAGTGTGAACCAAAAAGAATCTGATATGTGTCAAGTTAAGACAAAAATGGCCAAAAGAAACTAAGAGACCAGATTACAACCCATGCGAGTTGCCATCAAAACACGATGAAGATTATTATGCAAGAAACGCCCCCGAAGGAACTTTATATCAGTTCATTTATTACAATCCCCGATGACTGCAAAAAGAGAGAATGCCTAACATTCATAAACAAAAAATAAAAATAGACCTCAGATCTGTGTAGAGGACTGAACCAGCTTTTCAATGCCGCAAGAATGGTGAAAAAAGGATCACCGAGTCAAATTATATGCCCTCCAAAGTGAAAAATAGAACATCTGAGTTCAAGGACCTGCACAATAAATCGGCGTCGGAATCAGCTTTCCAATAGTATCTCGTTTGCAAAAAACGGACACCGTACGCAAAAGTTACGCCCGATTTTATCAAAGGTGCTCCAGAATGGCCTATAAGACCTGCAGGCAGCCTAGGGGGCTAAAAAAATCTCGGCCCCTGGTCCTGCATGCGACCAGGGGCTAGCGGATAGGGGCTGCGACGGAGCCCGTGGTTGTGCATATGACCACCGGAGGTGCTAAGGGCCGGCCGGGGGCTGGGCGCATAGCGCCCGGTCCCCCATACGACCAGCTGTCTGAGCATTGGAGCCCGCGGGGGCTGAAGAAGGCCGGCGGAGCTGAAGGGGCAGCCACCGGCGGTGGCGGCGGACGGGTGGCCGCCTGGTGGCCGTCCGGTGGTGCGGCGGTGGCGACCAGCTTAAAACTGCAGGCGCGAAAACCGATGGGCTTTTTCCATTTTTTTTTCGATTTTCATGAAGAAAACTGCCTCGAAATGCGTGCTAGAGAGGCCGTACGGCTTCCCTGACAAACTTTTTTTGCCTTCCGGATCAACTTCACCAAAATCGATGAAACGAAAGGCAATTTTAGGGTTTTTGGCCGCTGCGAATGCAATGGTGACCTCCGTTTCTGCTCAAAATGCTTCAAAAAAATGGCTACCTCCAGAGCTTGCAAAAAAATACCAAAACTGAAACCCTCATAGATCTGGCAAATGATGACCAAAATCTGCAAAATAAAAGTCAAACCTAACTTTTTCCAGCGCTCCGAATCCAATGGTGAAGCCCGATCTGATCCAAAATGTTGCATAAATGAACTCAAGGCAAAAAATCCTCGAGGAACCCCGAACGAAATCTGCAATGGTTTTCTCCAAAATTTGAGAAGGGGCTGCATGTCAAGGCTCTGATACCATGTTAGAAACCCTAGATCAGACATGCAAACCTAAACACCTTCCACATAAGAGAAAACATAAAAAAGCAGAGCTTTGCATGTCAATGTGCAAAAAGATATATTCAGGAATTCAATATTACAATGAGATGATTTACTTTATAAAAGCAAAGTATGTAACCCTAATGTTGACCTAAAATTAGCTCAACCTAAGTAAAGTTATGCAAGTGTAATTAAATATTAATTACACTAACATGAACTAGCTTATTCCTTCCTTTGGGGCATCCAAAAAGCAGATTTTTTTATTTTATTTGAGCAACATTTTTTTAATCTAAAAAGTGTGTCTTTGAACCAACCTAATAGGTACCTCACTTCAAAGAGGGGGAAAATGCAGACACTTAAAAATGTCCTAAATGATATCATGCACTTGAATCAGATATACTAACATCATGTCATCCTAAAACCCATCCTCTTTTTGCTTAAGTGATTAAATTAGCCTAGCTATTTAATTAAGTGCATTATTTTCATCTATCAGCCTGATTAACCTAATTAGGTGAAATCATCCCCTTTCATGCTAACATTTTGTTTTATTAAATCAAGAATAAATCAAACTATTTAATTTAATCCCCAAAGTCCTCTTATTTAATTAAATAACCCTAGGTTATTTAATTAAATATCATATGAATTTCCCCTTTTTAATTAAATCAATTATTTAATAAATATCCTAAATTCCCATAATTTACATAATTGAAACTATTTAATTATCAAATTAAAATTAAATACAATCCTCCCCCCCCTTACAAGGGAATATTCTAAGGGAACATTCCTCCTTTGCACACTCCTCCAAAAAGGGAAAATTCCCATGGAATATTCCTTTACATAATTAAATTTGGTTTTAAATAACTAAATATCTAATTTTCCTCACCCATGAGAATATTCTTTGAGAATATTCTCTTTCTTCACTCATTTGAAAAAGGGAATATTATTTTTTATAACAAACTTTCAACAAGACTTCTTTTGCAAGTTTTAAAAGTGTGTTTGTTTCGATGAATGTAAGTCCTTGATTAAATGTCATCTTGCATCATCAACCCTTGATGGGAATCCATCTTCCTTCCATTTTGACCATTCATTAATACTTTTGATCTTGACCATCAATATCATTTTTCCTATTCTATAAATAGATCTTGCCTCTATTGAATAGGGATCCACCTTTTCAGAGAAAACTTATACTGTTGAAACTCATCCATACATCTTTTAATAGAAAACTTACGTTGTTAAAATCACTCTCATATTGCACTCATATTTCATATTTTAGAAATCATTTTAGGTTAATTTATTGCATCATATTAGCTTAACTTCCATTAATGGCTTCCATGGTAACTTAGGTGCATCCATCTAGCATATTTGGTAATTAGGGTTTTAATATTTTGAGCTTAAAATTCATTTAAAATAGTTTTACATACACCCATATCAATCATCTTAACATATATCATGTTAGAATATCTTTTATCATGTTAATTTAGTTTTTAAATCATGTTTTTATACACATCTCTTATCGGTTTTATCAATTCTCTTCAATAGAACCAATTGAAACAAGCTCATTTATCCATGGGACTAGGAAAGGGTCATCATTCCATATTAATGTGAAACCACTCCCCCAATAGGATAAGTTTTAATGGATTAGAATATGTTTTTTTGAAGCTTTTGCATTTTAATATGTTAGTTTTAATGGATTCTAATTTTAGTTTACATTAAATGATCTTATTGGGATTGATGCATAATGGCTTAATTAGACTTTGAATCCTCATGGATCAAGTGTAGTCAGCCCATACTACATCGTCAGTCACAGGATCATCTTAGGTCCTCCTCCTCAACATCTATCTCAACAAATTGGTGAATCAAGCTAGCAATAAAAACCTTACAAACTCAAAAAATTATCATTCTTACATACTCAAATAGAAATTGAACGAAAGATGGAAAACCTCCTTAAACAAGGTGGGATTAAATTACCACCTCCTAGTAAAAGTAGCATACCTAAGAAAAAAATGAATTATTGTGCATATCATAGAATTCTTGGGCATTTTATTGACAAAGTGTCATGCATTGAAACTGATATTGAGCGATTTTTATTTGGATAATGATGATTTCTATGATTAAATAGTTTTATAACATTTGCTTTACTCCTTGCCATGTAATAGTTGTAGGATCCTAGTATGCTCACTATTACATGTTTTACATTCATTGAAAATTGATTTTTTTATCATAAGGAGCCCATTCCCATCACCTATCTTGTCTCATCCTTGTCATGAACCTAGTGGAGCAAGGGGTTAGATAGCCTTGTCCTAGTTTTGGTACTTGGAGTTTTCCCTTTGGCTAATTGTTTTCCTTCCGCATATATCAAACAAGATTTGGATGCAAACAACCTACTATAGGTTGACTCTCATGTGCCTTACTACTATCTTGCATTGTTTGCTTTTTCATGTCCTCTATGTGATTGCATGTACATAATGTGATCATGCAGTGCCCCTTTGTGTTTGGCTCTTGCTTGAGGTATGATTAATTTTATTTGGGTTGTTTGAATTTAAAATGGATTCATTAAGTTGTTTAATTAAATAAACGATGTTGTTAAGTGGGGGTATATGTTATGTTTAGATAATTAAGCTATAAAATTAAGTGACTAAATTATAACATGTTTCTACAATTAAATATAAATATAATTATTGTTTAATGATTGAATTTAATTAATAAATTTAAAAGTGAGAAAATATTAAAGAAAATAAAATATTAAAATTATTACTTAATTTCGAATTAAGATAAAAATGCAAGAAAAGAAAAGAAAAGATGGAAAGGTTTTGCATGCAAGTTCATGCACATCTTTGAACTAATTGTCGAAAAAAAATTCGAAGCTTGTTGAAGATTTTTGAGTTTTATGAGATTTTTGGTTTCAAAAAGAAAGTAGCTTTCTTTTTTGTAAATAAGAATCTTTTTAGAGATTTTGAGGAGCATGGATTTTTGGGGGTTTTTCAAGAAAGGGTACCAAGTTAGAATGGTATGCTAAGAAAGAAATAGTGTATGAGGAAAGCAATCAGAAGAGGGAGACCATGCTGCATTGAGTAGATGTCATCTTTTTTATGCATCATTCCTAGACTGAGGAGGATCATCCATCATTCATTTTCCCTGATCACTTTCAAGTCAGTTTTTTATACTACTTTCTTTTATATCGGTGTCCTTTACATCTGTGGTTATATTTTATACTTGGGTGGCTTATAGTTATTTTTGGAATTCAAATTCATTCTCTTTGTTGTGTTATCTTCCTATAATAGACATTGATTAGGTTCACTAAATCTTTATGAAAAACATTCTCGAATGCATTAAGCAATGCCTGGGGTTTCCTGGTGCTTATCAAATTTATGGAAAAGCTGAGTAATCATACGATTTATCAAATATTTAGTGGCTAGTCATGGGTTTTTTCTTTGCCTCTACCAATCACATTCACTTGATAGTCTCTTGAGCCTTTTTAAGCAAATATATTCTATGTCTATTCTGAAATAAATGCGACTCCTGAAAGTTTTAAAAGTTTATCTTCCTTATAGGCATTTCTAACTCGAAGTCCACCATAAGAGATGATTAACAAATGACTTGACAAAGTTTTTGTATTTCAAATACAGTCAAATATTTATGCTTTTTTATATGAAACAAACAAATTTAACATTAGATAACATCACCTTATGAGAAAACAAGATGTTGTATTTCCTCGGCTAGATTCAACAAATCTAGCGATGAACAAAAGTCATCTAAATAAAGTTTGAGAAAATATATTTTTATCTATCGGTTGTTAATACAGTAGCAAAAGATTGATTTATTTACGATGTGCGCCCCAACTGCCAGCATCTCACAATCTTTTCATCATACAACTCTTCTCTTCTATTGCGTAGCCTATTAATCCCTCAAGCTTGGAAGTTTCTAAATCTCCCCAACAAATCCATTATGTGCATTTTCTACAATCATTGCATTCCTTGTTATGATGTCTTTTTTTACACCAGCCAGTTATATTTCTTGAAAGTTCTTAAGCCTCTTCAAAATTCTTTTTTGTGCTTAATTCCTCTTCGCAGTAGCATAATAAAGCTATCTCCCTCATTAGCAATAGTTCTTATAAATATCTCAAAAATTACTAAGCTAAATCGAGCTGCAAATCACAGTTCCCCTTAAATGTTCATAGTGATTTACCTTTTTCTCAAATTTTGGTAACCTAGTTTCTATTGTCAAGATTTGAAAAACAAATGCAAAACACAGAGCTGCTGCTCTATTTTCCGATCAAGTTGGAAATACCCAAATTTTAAATGCGGAAACACAAGGGAGACATGTAACTTTGATTCTCTATTAATCAAATAGGAAATGAAAAAACATAAAACAAACTAAAACAAAAAACTATTACAAATTTTTGGGAGCAATCAGAAGCTGCTGAACTAGACTAGTAATGATCAAGAGCTATCCATAGCTCTCTATCAAGAGCTAAATAGAGCTCTACCTAGAGCAATCACTACTCTTACAAATAACAAACAACTGTTGCTGTTCAAGAGCTACTGGGAGCTCAGAGAGAATGTTCTTCTCATAGTCTACTGCTGCAATCTTCTTCTCTGACTTCTTCTCTCAACTTCTTTCCCAACTTCTTCCAACTGACAGAATAATCTTCTTTCTATCCATTTTGTCCAAGACAAACATTCCATCTCAAAAATTTGAAATCACCTACCATAGTAAATGTTGAATTCAAAATCAGCTAGCTTAATGAATTTTGGAGCTGTCAGGAGCTGCAGGGAGGATCCCCAAAATAGAAGGGCTCCTAACAGGTAGGTGAAGACAATAGGGGCACTGATGGATGAGTAGAGGCTCAGGAAAAATTAAATTCCAATACTCCCCCTTTGTCCTGAGCCAACAAAACAACAAGATCAAATATGATCTAGATCAACAATGCCCAATCTGCTCCTTAGGCGCACAAAACTATCAATGCTCAAAGGCTTGGTGAATATGTCTGCTAGCTGCTGCTCAAACCTACAAAACTTCATTTTAATTTCACGATTTTCAACCAATTCACAAATGAAATGATACCTGATTTCAATGTGCTTGCTTCTTCCATGGAACACAAGATTTTTCATCAAAGCTATTGATGAAACATTGTCACAATAGATCACTGTTCCATCCTCTTGTTCTTCTTTCAAATCTGCCAAGATTCTTCTTAGCCAAATAGTCTGACATGCTGGTGCATTTGTTGCTATATACTTAGCTTCAATTGTTGATAGGGAAACAATAGGTTGCTTCTTAGAATCCCAAGAGATAGCACCCGAACCCAAATGAAATATATAGTCCAAAGTGCTCTTCATATCATCCAATCTTCCTTCCCAATCACTATCAATGTAACCAACCAACCCATATTCTTTCGCTACTATGTACAACATGCCATATCCTTTGGTACCACTTACATTCCTTAGGATTATCTTACCCGCTTGCCAATGGGTGTCTCTTGGAGTCTCCATGAATTTGGAAATCAGACTCACTCCATGCATTATATCCATTCTAGTTGCTATCAAATACATCAAGCTTCCAACCAAACTTTAATACATGGTTGGATTCACATTGTTGTTGCAATCTTCCTTGCTCAACTTAAGACCTATGGCTATTGGTGTTGGGGTAGGTTTTTTCTCAAGCATTATAAATCTCTTCAAGATCTCATTTGCATACTTCCCTTGAGATAAAAATGCAATCATGCATTTGTTTTACTTCTATGCCTAGAAAATTACTCAAGAGACCTAAATCTATCATTTCAAATTCTCTTTTCATGGCCTCTTAAAAATCAGCAATGAGGAAATCATCATCCCTAGTAAAAACTAAATCATGTAGAAAACAATTAAAATATTACCATTTTTTTCCTTGATGTAGAGAGTGGGCTCACCATCGCTTTTGCTAAATCCGCTGCTCATCAAATATGAGTCAATCCTACTATACCATGCCTATGGAGCTTGCTTCAGCCCATAAAGAGCCTTCTTTAGCCTATACACCTTGTGTTCTTGGCCTAGACTTCATATCTAAAAGGTTGCTCCACATAAACCTCTTCTTTCAATACTCCATTAAGGAAGGCGAACTTCACATCCATTTGAAATACCTTCCATTTGTGTTGGGCAACAATAGATATGACTGTCCTCACAGTTTCCATCCTAGCAATAGGGGAAAATGTCTCATCATAGTCTCTTCTAAACTGTTGTTTGTACCCCTTGACAACTAATCTTTCTTCGGTATTGATTTTGGTTTTATAGACCCATTTTACTCCAATAGATTGCTTGTTTGGAGGCAAGTCAATCAACTCCCATGTATTGTTTCTTTCTAATGCATCTATTTCCTCATCCATGGCTTCACACCATTTTTCCTCTTTCACAGCTTCTTCAAAATAAATTGGATCATTGTGAGAAAATAGTGCAAAATTCACACTCTCATCAAATACCATACCTTTCATTTTGGTAGATCTCCCTTAAACTCTTGGTATTTCTTGGCATTAGGGAGGTGAGAGTGGGGTCTGAATTTTCAGTGTTGTTGTTGTTCTGCTGAACAGGCTGAATTTGGAGTGATCGGGAGCTCATCGGGAGCAGTCAGGAGCTTGTCTGAAACTGTCAAGAGCTCATTCGGAGCCATCAGGAGCTCATCCTCTAGCTGTCTATAGTTGTTTCCCTTTTTGTTTATTCTGATCAGGAGCAATCAGGAGCTGTGAGGAGCCATCATTCTCTACTACTGTAGGATTTTCCAGATCTTCATCTTCAATTTCTTCATCAGTTTGCACTATCAGGAACTGTTGGGAGCTTTTCGGATCTGTCGTGCCATCCAATGAATGATCTTCTAAAAACTCCACATCTCTACTAATGACAATTTTTTTGGTAACCGAATTGTATAGCCTATAGGCTTTGGACTCTTCACTGTAGCCTGTGAAAATGCACTTTTCACCCTTGTCATCCAATTTTTTCCTTTTTTCTTTAGGCACGTGTGCATAAGCCACACATCCAAACACTCTCAAGTGTTCAACCATCCATCTTCATTTTGTCCATGCCTCTTGAGGTATCTTGTCATGGATTTCCTTAGTTGGACTTCTATTAATCAAATGCATGGTTGTTGCAACAGTCTCTCCCCAATATTTTGTAGGGAGTCCTTTTGCTTTTAGCATGCTTCTTGCCATCTCTACGATGGTTATGTTTTTCCTTTTAGCCACTCCATTTTTCTATGGAGTGTAGCTGGCTGTAAGCTCCTTATTTTTGCCATTCTACCTGCAAAAATTCACAAAAAAATTGGAGGTATACTCTCCTCCTCTATCTGACCCTAGGATTTTAATAAAATGTCCACTCTCTTTTTCATCCTGGGATTTAAATAATAAAAACTTATTAAATGCATCAGACTTCTGCTGTAAAAAATAAACCCATGTCTTATGGCTGAAATCATCAATAAAAGTCATAAAAAATCTGCTATTACCAATGGAAGTGATTTGCATAGGGCCTACCAAATCCGTGTGCACCAACTCCAATGGTGCTCTTGCCTTTGTAGAGTTGCTCGATTGAAAGGGCTGCCTATGTTGCTTGCCCAAAATGCAAGCCTCACATCTAACATTAGGCTCTACTATCCTTGGAAAACCATCAACCATCTTGCTTTTGGACAAAAGACTTAAACTAGCATAGCCTAGATTTCCATACCTACGATGCCGTAACTTGGAGGGGTCTTCAATGGTGCTCTTGAGGGTTGCAAGTTATACTGTTGTACATTTTTCATCCATGAGAGGTGATGCAATGGACTGAGATGAGAAGCATGTCTCAATCTTCAATGGAAACATATGATTCTTTGTCATTTGTATTGCTGCAAACACCTTTGTCCTCTCATTCTTGTCATAAATGACACATTTTCCCTTCTCCATCAGCACTTTGTATCTGTTCTGGATTAGTTGTCCTACACTCATGAGGTTAGGCTTTAACCCTGGTGCAAAGAACACATTTTGAACCTCCTTTTCTTCACCCTACTTGGTGCAGATCATAATAGATCATTTTCTTTTAACAGGAACAACTCCATTGTTCCCCATTCTAATTTCTGATTTAACATATTTTTCAATGAAAGAAAAAAAACTTTTATTACCACTCATGTGGTTGCTGCAACCACTATCCAAGTACCAAACCTTAGGGCTGCCTTCTTCACCAACATTGCACATGATGAAGGTTGTGGACTGATTGCCTTCAACCACATTTGAATCAGCAACATTAGCATTTTGTCTTTGTTGATTACTGTGCTTCTTCCAGTACTCACTAGCATAGTGTCCAAACTTGTGATAGTAGTAGCACTCAATGTTGCTCTTGTCACTTCTCCCACTCGAACAGTTGTTCTTCGTGCCTCTATGAGAGTTGTTCTGAGAGCTGCTTGCTCATCCCGAGCTTTTTCCACCAACACTTCCTTGACTGGATCTGCCTCTACCTCTTCAGGAGCCATTTATACCTCTCCCTCTATTTCTTGCATTTGACTGAGCTTTGAAAGCTTGCTCATGGGAAGTAGTAGCAGACCTTTTTAAATGCTAGAACAGACTCACTTTCTTTCATCTCAATAACTTTGAACTCTCTTTGAAGTAGCTGGAGCTTCACACCTCTAACTTTATTGGTCCCTTTGTAGCTAGTCTCAAGGATTTCCCAAGCATCTTTTGCATACTCAGCTGCTACTATTCTAGGAAAAATGGCCTCTGTCAAGGCTGCTTCGATCAAAATCAAATCTTTTGCATCCTTCCTCCTCTGCTCCTTCAACTGGGTCTTCTGATTATTTGTGAGAGCTGCAAATGCAGTTGGATCAATGATATCCACGAACCCATTTACGATAAAATCCCACAAATAATTTTCCACCATGATGGTCCTCATCTTCTTGGCCCTAATATCATAGTTATATCCATTAAAGGATAGTGGATGCTTCCAACTCCTTGCTTCATCTCCAGCCATGTCTCCTACAAATAAAAACTCAACACCCAAAAAATACAAATGCCCAAACTCACAAGGAAATGGGGCCTATGGCTCTGATACCATGTCAAGATTTGAAAAACAAATGAAAAACACAGAGCTACTTCCCTGTTTTCCAATCAAGCTAGAAATACCCAAATATTAAATGTGGAAACACAAGGGAGACATGCAACTTTGATTCTCTATGAATCAAATGAGAAATGACAAAACAGAAAATAAACTAAAACAAAAAACTATTACAACCTTTTGAGAGCAATCAGAAGCTACTCAACCATACTGGTAATGATTAATAACTATCAACAGCTCTCTGTCAAGAGCTACGTAGAGCTCTACCTGGAGCAATCACTGCTCTTACAAATAATAAACAATTGCTGCTATTCAAGAGCTACTGGGAGCTCAGAGAGAATTTTCTTCTCATAGTCTGCTGCTGCAATCTTCTTCTCTAACTTCTTCTCTCAACTTCTTTCCCAACTTCTTCCAACTAACAGAATAATCTTCCTTCCATCCATTTTTTCCAAGACAAACATTCCCTCTCAAAAATTCAAAATCACCTACCGTAGTAAATGCTGAATTCAAAATCAGCCACCTTAATGAATTATGGAGCTGCCGGGAGTTGTAGGGAGGATCCCCAAAATAGAAGGGCTCCTGACGGGTAGGTGAAGGTAGCAGGGGCACTAACAGATGAGCAGAGGCTCAGGAAACATTAAATTCCAACATCTTTCTGTAATAACGATGTAATATATATTCAATTTGGATGATGTTCATAGGTTATGTCGATATCTATAAAATGATCTTGATTTTTGTCTACAACTCTTAGTTGCGTATCAAATATTGTAGACATGCAAAACTAACATCCTGCATCGAATTCTCCTATTAATCAATTAAGACAATTTATTGATTAATTTCCTAAGGTTCATTAAATAAATCAAATTATTTAATCCTTATGTTCTTCTCATTTGCTTTAATAAATCAAACTGATTTAATCAAATGTCACCTCCTAATATCATCCAAGTTAATTAATCTACATTAATTAACTTCTAATCATAATTACCATTCTCTAGATTTTGACTCAACTAGAGTCAAATCCAAACTCTTAACTAACCCACCCACTTGCACCAATAAATCATTTATTTGATTTATTATTTCTTCCAATTACATTCAAAATGGCATCAAAATGGAATATTCTTCCAATTTGAATCTCCCCCCGAAAAGGGACTTGTCCCTTCCAACAAGGTTTTAAATGCTATTTGCACAAATCAAACATGGCATTTATTGCACCTTTCATCCCCCCTAAACATGTCATTTCATCCAAATTTGAATTTCAAATTGGTACATTGGCCAAGACTTGCACATTCCTCACCCTCTCACACTTTGACAAGTGGCATCTTGTCATTGGCTCATGAATGATCCCACATTCATCCAAATCTATCACTCTTTCTAATCTTGAATCTATAAAATGCAAAGCATTTCAACACAAATCATCTACAACACAACACACTTTCTCATTGCAAGGTTACTCTTTTCATTTGAGAATCAATCTTGCTCTTCACAACACCATTTTCTTAGCAACAATTCATTCTCATTTGCAAGGTTACTCTCTGATTTTGAGAACTAATCTTGCTCATCATTTGGCAATCTTGCTTATCATGGATTGGGAAAGGGCAGATTTCTACACAACTGAGTTGCACCAATCCACTATGGGATAGGTTTATTTCATGGTTTAGATGCTTTGTTTAATTTTGTTTGGTTGCATTTGAATCATGAAGTATTATCTCATAGGGATAGGAATTTCTGTTTATGTTGTTTTGTCATTGTGCTAACCATTTGCAAATTTTCACGTCCACAAAATGGCGCTAGAAGGAGGGCTTGAACTACATTTTGTAATCTTATTTATTTACATCTTGAAAATCTACCATGTTTACATTTTCTTAATTAAAAAGCTTCCCATAATTTTGTTTGGAAGGCATTGATCTTTATTTATGTGTTCCTTTACGGTGTAAGATTGTCAACCTTTTTGCAATCATATTACATTTTATGTTAAGAATTTCTAGACTTATCCTTTTGATATTCATTCTGACTCTATGCTTAGCAGTTCAATCTTGGATCCATTCTTAGTTTTGCAGCTCTGTTTTAGCCATGAGATTCTCATATCATTCATTTGTGACTTAGATCTTGTTGTAATCAATTGGTTTAAATGGTCACTGCTTTTTTTTGACATGCCTTCAAACAGAGAACTATATCTACTAAATAAATCTTCAAAATATGTTTGATTCGTTGTGCATTGGTCTTTTATCATTTGTTGGGAAGTCCCTAAAGCCTTCTCAATGACCTATTTTGTGCATATCCTGCAATCTTTACAGTCCAGGCGAAGACATCTCTTTCAAGAATTCTGTCAAAAGTTCATGAGCCTTGTTTACGATTCCACATTGCATACATGTCTAATGTAGTGTTTCCAACTGCCATATTTGATTATAAATAAATAAAAGGAAAAAGAAACCCCTACCATTATGCTTTGATGGACATCCACACTTGTTCCAAAGCTCTCATTTATTTTTGTGCATAGACAGATTTGATGTTGGTCGAAATTTGTAGAAGGAGGTTTTACACCCACCAACAGCATTTGTTTAAAAGTTTCTAGTCTCTTCAACCCCTACTACGCATTCTTGCAATCATGGTAGTCATTAAAAACATCATTTTCTTTAGCCGTTGTCACATAGCTCACTTCCTTGTCAACCACTGCTATTATGAGGTCCACCATCACTAATGCATTGAACTTTACAAATTTGTTCTAAACAACCTCACAAGTCCTTCTTAATTTGTAGACTCTGTCAGTAAAAAGTAGTGACTGAGACGATGAACTTTACTATTACTATTTTTAAATTCAAAGTTCTGAACTATACAACATTCAGCTCTACCAATACGTTGAACTTTACTATTATTATTTTTAAATTGAATGTTCGGTGAAAAGTATAGTGCTAGATGCCAATACATTTGAAGCAGATATATGAGAATTTGAACACCATCACCTACCAAAGGCATTTGCTGAGAGATGTTTCCTGTAAGCTTCTCTGGGCGCACTGAATACTATCAAGAAAAATTTCTAGGCATGGACTGCATAGATTCAATCACGTACACTATCATATACCTATCAACTGTAGAACTAATGTGGTCTATTGTGAATGTTTAAATATTATTTTGTATTTTGGTGTTTCAATTTCCTGTCTGCGAGTTCATTATGCTATAAGTTTGCTTGGTTTATGAGGTCTGCATAGCACAAGGAAGAAAATAGGATGGATAGCTATGATTTGATTGATGATTAAAGGCATCACTAGATCTAAGTTGATAGAAAATATAAAGAGCCGGACTATCATCAATTTGCATTCGTGAAGGTACCCTTGACTAGGTAAGGAACTTAAGAGCTATTTATGGCACAGGTTTCTCAGCTCTACCCAAATGCTATTTCTAGTGTACTGGTAGAAAGGTTCTCATGTTTATAGTTAAGAAGTGCTGGCCAAATCAGTGATTTAGAGATCACTATCATTTCCCTGTCCACCAATATCATTCGGGGTTGCAATTATGGTCCACTGTGGTGTTGAGGAATTAAAGAGATTTGAAGTGTCATTGCAGACTTCGAGATGGGATTGCAAATAAATGAAAACTTAGAGGTTAGCCAAGCAAGATATTTATTTGTCAATACCAACCATCAATACAGTATTTGAATTTTTCCATAGCAGCCGGTGGAAGAGGCCTGTCAGTGTCAGTAACAAAACCATAATCCTAACCAAGTCATGGACAAGACTATCTTATGAGTGTCTCAGTGCGCATTTGAGTAATGTGATATGCTGCAAGTGGGATGTTATTTATTATCTTTTTATGTGTCACTTGAGTTGATTAGGCATTGTGTTAATGATAGATTCAGACTTTTCTCAAGTTGATTTGGACTCTAGAGAATGATCTATGGTTTTCACTTTAATTATGCTATCCCATAGGCTTACTGTAGGTTGTCATTACTATCTATATTCATTTAAAATAAAAGATTGTTAGACAATGCAAGCCCTTAGTGCAAGTCGTAGGCCCCTGTGAACAATGCCATTTCATATGAGTGGCCCATCTTAGTGGTCATTATTTGTTGTACATAGTTCCATTAATAGCATTGGTGATAGTTGAAATGTAATTATTTGGGGTCTCCTCACTTGCTGTCACGTACCAAATCTGCAAATAGTCAATGAAATTAGACACCTGTGAAACAAAGATTGCTACACCTTCCAACATGACAGAAAAGGACATCTCTTATTTGTTATTAGGAAACAACATCTAATG
The DNA here is from genome assembly GCA_007115665.2 of Sequoiadendron giganteum. Lineage (NCBI taxonomy): Eukaryota > Viridiplantae > Streptophyta > Pinopsida > Cupressales > Cupressaceae > Sequoiadendron > Sequoiadendron giganteum. Next base: position 262,801,638 of record CM021101.1, read on the forward strand.
TAATCTTTGTTGGCAATCTTTAGAAAAATCGGGAAAATACAAAATTGATAAAGTCTGGTGGCTAGGGAAGCTAGAAATATTTGGTTGGAAAAGAGTGGTATAGTGTCATATATGGATAGTACTTTGGTTGTTATTGTAAAGCTTCTTTTGTAATAGACCAATATTTGAGATCATATAACTTGCTTAAAATTTGATTTTTAGTGCCATTATTTCTTTTACAAAAATTTTTTTCATGACAAATGTAATTTCTTGGCAATGATGCATTACTACATTAACTCCTTGTAAATAAACTTCATTTCTAAAGTTTTACTTTGTAATGGAATAGGTTGAAACATCAAAGTTGAAAGCAAGGTGTTAGAAGGTTGAAACTTGAAGGTATTGACAACAAGATTGAAGTTGAAGGTTCACATCAAGATTGAAATTGGAAGTGTTGACATTGTGATCAAACGAAAACAAAGGTGGATAGAGTGGACTTGGAGCTTTTCTTGAAATTGAGATTTGAAAAAAGCATTTTTTAATGCTTGTTTAAACAATCTTGGAGCTTCCATTTACTACCCTTTTTTTCTGTTTTTAGCTAACTCACTTTTCAATTTGGGCTTAAAATCAATCAATGACTTGATCTTTTCAAAGTTCGTTAAAATTGAACCTTAGAAATTCACTAGATTTCAATTTGGATTTAAAATTGAACAAGGCAACCTTCACACTTGGATTTTGGTGCTTAAAACGAATTCATCACTGCTTTTTGGACTTAAAATGAACAACTATTTTTCATGCTTTGTAATCTTTTTCACAAAGTAATATCATCGAAAAGACATATGCGCTTCTCTCGCACCTCACGGGGACCTTGAGAATCAAAAGTCTTTTTCTGATATTAAGTTGTGAAAAATATTGCCTCCACACTTCAATTTGGGATCTAAAATTGAACAAAACATGCGAGTGTGAGCGCGATATATTGCGGAGGTTCTCCCCTTTGTTTTTCAACAAAGGTTGTGTGAACGACGGGATATGTTAGCTCACTTTTGTTAACTTAGAGGGCCTACCTTGTGGGAAAAAGTACTCACCCAAGGGAACGACCCAACCGGGAACACGCTGAAGCCAAGCGACTTCCACCCAGGATATAAGTGTGGATATTGGAACAAAGGCCAATATCACAAGGATTATTCCAACGAGATGGACAGTAATGGACTCTCACCGATGTTGGATAATCCCCCATGAACAGAATGCTCGAATTAGAACCCCTTGTTTAGAAATTGGCCAAAACCTTATCTATCTTGTTGGTGCAAGAGGTCATGTCCTCTGAAGCCGCCCCACGTAACATGCGGTCTTGTTGTGGAAATGGAAAGTATGCCATGGGAGATTCATGGGTACTAATGCTTGGCTGACCCGAATAAGTGAGTGTCGTGGAGGGGAGCCAGTGTGGTCAAGCATTTAGCCATTTGCACAAGATATGCGCAGCTGGATTTATCCAAGTGGGAACCCAACAAGATATTGCCTCATCATCCTAGGGTTGTAAAAGTGCTTGGAATCAAAAACACTTTGCTTGGATTCAAAACATTGAAAAATGAACATTCACATGAGCCTCAAATTTCAAACACCTTGGAGGAAACAAATACCTTTAACAAATTTAAGCACTCTTGCTTTCCCTAGGGATCATATCCTTAGAGGTTTCTAAGTGCTCGAATTCTATCGTCATTTGTTTTCAAAAAGGTTAAACATAGGTAACTTTTGCCCTATTTTCCTCGATGTCCATACAAAGGACCTTGTGGGATGAGAACGAAAGTGGGACATTAGACATTCAGTTGTGAAAACATAATCAAGCAAGTGTGTTGGTAAAAAGGATTCACTAAGACAAGATAAAAGACAAATTTGATTACACATGTGTTTTCTAACATGATCAAAATCCCAAAACCGAAGTTCAAAAAGCTTAGTCTGAAAGCTAGTGAGGAGCGTCTTGAGATCCTGAATTGTTTGAAAGGTTTGCTTTCCTCCCATAGGAAATATAGCGTGTTCTTCAACACCGCGGTCTTGTAAGAAGAAGTGTTATTCCAGGTCAAGTCTAGGATCAATTTCAATCACTTTCATCCATCTCTCAACCATCAAAATCAATCAAATTTCCATCTCACCAATTCTTGGAAACTTTATCATCATCTTTTATGCTAAAATTTTAGGTGAAATCAAAACCTCTTTGTTTGACTTAACACAACTAGTCAAACCATCATCCTATACACAAGTTCTCTCTTGGATAAAACAACTTCCTAGGGTTTACGAGTTCATCTTGTTTAGCTTAACATAGCTAGCCAAATTATCAAATCATCACCTTGTTTGACTTGACGCATTTAGTCAAACTACCATCTTGTAGGAGTTCACTCTTGGATAACACAACTTCCTAAAGCTTTACGATTACATTCATTACTCTTAGTTGACTTAACACATCTAGTCAAACCATCAATCCAATCACGAATCAATCAAATCAAAGTCCTAAAAGTTTAGCATTTCCTTCAAATTTTCTTTAAGAGTTCCATTCATCCATATCACTCATCTTCCATTTATCTCATCCTCATTATTGCTTTGATCCTTCAATTATCCTAGTTCTTCGCTTCTTTGAACCTAAGGTTTAGACCGATCTAAAGGATTAGAGGATCATCTCTTACATTCTTGAAAATTGATCTTCATTTTATGGTTCAAACTTGATCTCAACACAAGAGGGACATGGAATATAAACTTGATCCATCCATCATGAGCAATTCGATTCAACCAAACTATCCAAGCCTTGCAATACCATTTGATTTTCAAAGCTTGTACAATGCATACATGGGAGCATTATCTCATACAAACATCAATGGTACAACAAATATGAGCATACCCAATCCAAAGTTTGGAACACCTTTCCCAATGATATATTTAAATCCAAGTCCAAATCTGCAAATCTATCAACCAAACGCTCAATGCATGAGTTTTCCAAACAACATTATCCCACCAAATCCATACATACCAAGTACAAATTTACCAAACATGACCATTTCAAATCCACACTTGGTAAATTTTGGGGTAGATATGCTTGCAAATCCCCCTAATGTTGTTCAAAATCCTAGCAATATATTGGCAACTCCATATGTTGATTAAAGTCGGGGTAACCCCATGCAAAATCAAAGTTACCTAAATTAAGGCAATATGATTCCCAACCACAACAATGTTCAATTTCAATCATTAATGCCAAATCAAAACATCATACCAAATCATCCCATTTTTCCATCGATATCGCAAAAATAGATGGAAACCATCCAAGCAACCCCAACAATCAACAGCATTCCCATTCCACCACCACCACCACCACTACCAAAATACAACACGACCAATTCATTCTCCATCATATTGCAAACCGCTAAAGAAGCTTCCCACAAAAAGGCACTCCAAGCCCAACAAGCTACACAGCTAGTTGCTTAGCAAGCACAAGTGGCTCAAGTAGCCCAACAAGCACAAGCGCAAGCAGAATTCTGGGCACTATTGCAAGCAATCCAAGAAGAAGTAGCACAACAAAGAAAGCACAAAAACAACATGACGAACAACAAGCGTTGTTGGCTCAGTAGAAAGCGCAGGCCTTACTCCCACAACAGAGCTTGCAACAGATTCCCACCACAATTGTTGAAATAAAAAATCAAAATCAATCTATCAATAAGCACCTTGAAGATGTTTCCACCTCGACCAACGATCAAATCAACACACACCAAGAACCACTTTTCAATCATGATCAAAACTCACCAACGATGTCTAACAATGATCCATTCAAAGGAGGGTTAACATTATTTGATCCTATAGTTTGTGATCCTTCAACTAATGATAATGTTGAAAATGTCTCTACATCACCTAATGAGTTAGAAGACATATCTCAAGAATTTGTTCCAAAGCATGATCAACATCTTTCACCAAGGTCTAGCAATGATCCTCTCCAAAACATATGGCCATCCTTTGACCTCGTGAAATTTGAGAATATTCCTATGCCTAATGAAGATATCCAAGAAAGAAATCCATTCTTTGAAATTGACCCATGTTAAGAACTTGATCCAAAGCACGTTGAAAGCAATTCCGAAATCACTCAAGATCGAGAATTTGTATCTCCAAGCTACTACAACGATATAATGGACACTCTCCTATCTATACAAGATATTGCAAATGATGACCATATCCGCATAGCACATACTCTTCCATCTATCTATGAGATGCTTTCTTTGGATGGACCTATAGATGATCTTCATTCAAAATAAGAGTCTCATACTCTTCATATCATTACCAATGAACAAGAGTCTCCTACTCTTAACATTTGTACACATGATCAAGATGTAGAGAAATGCAGAGACATATCAGAAATGGATCATGAAGAAGGCTTGTACATAAGTCATGAATCAGAAACATCCTATGAAGTGGGTCATGAGGAAGACTTTTCTGTAAACAGCGAAGCATCAACACTTCTTGAAGAAGCACTACAATTTGATATGTCACAAGATCAAGTTGAAGATATCAATTAGGCATTCATCCTACTTATGGAAGATCCTATCACTTATAAACTTGGATCACTCACGTTTGTAAGGGAAAATCATCTTATCAATGAAAGAGCTATGACATTTGAAGATCTGCCACAGAGCAGAGAAGGAGAAACACCTTGTTTCCAAGGTAAATCATATCCTATTGCAAATAAGTTTTTTCAGCAGATGAATTATCAAGGCAGAGGATTAGGCCTACATCAACAGGGTATCTTGGAACCAGTGCAAATTTTTGGAAATCCTAAGCGTCAAGGCCTTGGTTACTCGACAATCAAGGGATCTCAACATATCAATAATATTTCCACAAAACTGGGGGCAACTTCATCTCGAGCAAATGTCAACATGGGGAGCACGAAGAATCCTTATGATGAAACTAATGCCAATACTACAACCCACCATATCATGAATCTCCATCCACCCATCACCCCATCCATGAATTGCCACCAACGTCAAAACAAAGACTTGAATCAAAGCATGCAGAATAGTATCAAAGAAAAAGAAGCTAAGAAGCATATTGGACAAATCAAATACAAGTGGATACCCAAGAATACAAAGAAAGACTATCCCTATCAAACTCCATTAGTCGAAGAAACTATGGGGCAAAATAAAAAAGGGAAATGTATCCATCAAGGATGTCTGCAAAGGAAAAAACATGCTTCTCAAGCAACATACAAAGTGTATCAAGCAGTTTGTCCTAATTCCATGCACACTTCCATATCCACCCATCATTGCTCATCTTCCCAAGTTTGGAGACTCAAAGGCCAAACTATCAACCAATCCATATTTTATACCTAAACACACTCCATCCATGCCTCCACGCATAATATCCAACTCTCACATTAACCATGTATTGGCAGTGACCCTTCATCATAAGGATTTAGAAGGCACTCTATCGCGATGGGCGCACAAAGACAAAGTTAACTCCGGTACCAGCAAAGCAGATCAGGGATCTCAAAAGTTGCATTCAAGTGCACATATCTTGGCAAAGAAACTTCTTCAAATAGGATACCGATGGCATGTTATGATAGAAGCATCAACATCATCACTACCGGGTGGTTCAGCATCAGCTTAAAATCTCTTAGAAAATACAAAAACAATCAGAAAAAGTCCTGAAAAAATGGTCACCCTTGATGAAAACCGGCAAACAATCAGGCGTCAAAAAAATCAAAATATCAAAAAGGATTGAAAACAGTAAAGAAAAAAAATGTCCTCCAGCGAAAACCATTTCGGTGGCGCTTTGGGCAGGTACCATGATGAAAACCTGGCAAACAGGCATTATGTGTAGAATCGAGCATCTACGTGAGCCAGTTCAAGAGAAAGCATCTTATCACATCCATAATAAGACCATCATTCGATCCGTATCATTCATTCATCCATGAACCATTTATGCAATCCATTTTCATCCATTTGCATCCATACTCCAAGGTATCTTAATCTTGATGAAAATTTGGTACACACTTTACACTTGCTTTATGGTAGACATCTTGACATGGATCATTTTCATTGATCCCATCCTACCCAACGTTATCTGAGCCTTAAAGAATTATTCTAATGAGAATTCTTTGTTTGAATAACTTATCTTATTGCAAGATAATCCATATCCACTCATCCCAGAGTCCACCCATGGCTATTCAAACATTGCTAGACACTGGGGGTAGATATTTGCATCTTGCTTTAGGAATAAATCTTGATATATATCATCCAACTTATGTGGTGATCTGAACATTGGCAAACGTGAAAGCAAATTGGTCAAAGCATTTTTGATCCAAAGATCCAAATCACTAGCCCATGGCGTATTTTGACAGCAAGACGATGTTCCTCATCAAGCATTATCCTTCATCGAACATCAATCCAACAATCCAGATCAGTCGCATCTAATGCGCACGTCAACATCACATGAAATCATCAAAGCAATTTTGTTCTAACTCAAGCTTCATCAATCTTGATCAATCGAATCCAGTCAATTATCATCTCTGTTTGGCTTAACACACTTAGCCAAATTATCAAATCATCACCTTGTTTGGCTTAACACACCTAGCCAAATTATCCTTCTTATACAAGTTTACTCTAGGATAACACAACTTCCTAGAATTTACAAGTGCATTATCACTTTTGTTTGACTTAACACACTTAGTCAAACTATCAATCCATCAATCTGATTGATCAACATTAAACTTGGTTTTCAACAAAATATTGAAACAAAGCACTGATATCATCATGCATATCATATTCTAATTGTCAAAATCATGCGAAAAATCCAAAAACATTCAAAAAACTCATCAAAAAAATCAAAAACATTCAAAAAATCCATCAAAATTTTCAAAAACATCTAGAAAAATCATCAAAAAATCCAAAAGCATCCAAATCATTCAAAAAATCCAAAAAAATGTCGAAATATTGGAAAATCTTCAAATTTTATCATTTAGTCTTGTCAGTCTTCCACCTTGTCGAACTACGTCGTCTCTGAGCTTGAACGTAGGCAAGGTTGATCTTTGATCATCCCCCGAGATGATTAGGTCAGTCCTTTAGGCATCTGTCGCATTGGCAATCCGTTTGCCCATCTAGTTTGCATCTTAAGTCAGTCCTTTAGGTAATAAAACGGCAATCCATTTGTCCATACTATCATCAAGTCAGTCCACCACCAATCGAACTACGTGGTCTCTGCGTGTATAACGTAGGCAAGGCTAATCTATGGATCAGCTCCCGGGACCCCTAGGATAGGTCTTTAAGTTAGTTTGTTCATCGTAAAATCTTGAAAATACCAAAAACATTCATAAATCTCAAAAATACCAAAACATTTGTAAAACATCTCAAAATTCCAAAAACAGCCACAAAACATTTGAAAAAACCAAAATGGTGCATCCATTTCATGTCGCTTTCACCCGTGATTTTCATCACTCATAATAAAGTCAATCGTCGCTTTCACCCTTTGGTGAGTTAGGCATAAGCAAGTCAGTAGGTTCCAAAGTGAACACCTAATCGTCAGAGTCTTCAGTCTAGATCAGTAAGCAAGCAAGTTGGTCAACTCGGAGTATCGATAGCTTATCAACCAATCAGTCCTACCAAAACCCTGATCACTACATGTCCTAGGATGAAGCTTTCCCACGATGGACATAAGCATCAGGTACCTCGTAGTAGTTTAGCCTTGGCTAGCGGTACGAAGAACATCAACGTGTTTGTTTACTTTATCTTGGTCTTTTTGACTTATCTTATTTTGCGCTCATTTCAAGGACCTCTCGATGATGCCTAAACAAAATAGGTTTAGAGAGAAAGGAATGGGGAAATGATCATTATCTTTTTATCTGCTGTGCTTGTTGGATGTTCTTGTAAAATAACTTGGCGAATACTTGCTTTGTTGGGTCCATCCTAGCAAGGTTTTCGTATGTCAAGTGTGAACAAGAGCACTCCTATCCGATTGTCCAGTCAAAGTCCATCACACTAGGCACAATGCCTTCCTGGTTCTTAATACCTTGATGCATCGCACCTACGTGTGTTCTCAAACATAAAGAAAGGTATGCCCTTTTCCCATCCTTGGATAAGCAATACATCATCATCATTCATCATCATATCCAATAAAGTCTCGATGACTAGGGGATTTGTTGGACTTCTTCATCTTCTTGAATTTAAGGGTTCATCCCTCTCATTCTTCTATCCTCTTTCATGCTAACAATGCATCCATCCTGCATCCATGCTACATTCATCCTCTTACCTCGCATAATCATGCCATATCCATCTCATGCATAATCACATCATCTCATTTTCATCATCATTATCATATAGTCTAACCATCCATACATTCATTTTGAACCTCTTTGTCGTGAGATCCATCTCAAATTGAATCTTTTCGCTTGATCTCCCGAGGGGGCAATGTACTAACGTACTTATTTTCGCTGGGGCATCTGAAAAATCTGAATTTTTTTGAGTTTCGATGTCAGCGGCATCATTCTTTGAACCAATGCAATGAGTACATTGCTTCAAAGAGGGGCAAAATGTAGACATGCAAAACTAACATCCTGCATCAAATTCTCCTATTAATCAATTAAGACAATTTATTGATTAATTTCCTAAGGTTCATTAAATAAATCAAATTATTTAATCCTTATGTTCTTCTCATTTGATTTAATAAATCAAACTGATTTAATCAGATGTTACCTCCTAATATCATCCAAGTTAATTAATCTACATTAATTAACTTCTAATCATAATTACCATTCTCTAGCTTTTGACTCAACTAGAGTTAAATCCAAACTCTTAACTAACCCACCCACTTGCACCAATAAATCATTTATTTGATTTATTATTTCTTCCAATTACATTCAAAATGGCATCAAAATGGAATATTCTTCCAATTTTAATCTTCCCCCCAAAAGGGACTTATCCCTTCCAACAAGGTTTTAAATGCTATTTGCACAAGTCAAACATGGCATTTATTGCACCTTTCATCCCCCCTAAACATGTCATTTCATCCAAATTTGAATTTCAAATTGGCACATTGGCCAAGACTTGCACATTCCTCACCCTCTCACACTTTGACAAGTGGCATCTTGTCATTGGCTCATGAATGATCCCACATTCATCCAAATCTATCACTCTTCCTAATCTTGAATCTATAAAATGCAAAGCATTTCAACACAAATCATCTACAACACAACACACTTTCTCATTGCAAGGTTACTCTTTTCATTTGAGAATCAATCTTGCTCTTCACAACACCATTTTCTTAGCAACAACTCATTCTCATTTGCAAGGTTACTCTCTGATTTTGAGAACTAATCTTGCTCATCATTTGGCAATCTTGCTTATCATGGATTGGGAAAGGGCAGCTTTCTACACAACTGAGTTGCACCAATCCACTATGGGATAGTTTTATTTCATGGTTTAGATGCTTTGTTTAATTTTGTTTGGTTGCATTTGAATCATGAAGTATTATCTCATAGGGATAGGAATTTTTGTTTATGTTGTTTTGTCATTGTGCTAACCATTTGCAGATTTTCACATCCACAAATAATAAAGTTTTAGAATATGGTGTTGCCTTCAAATCCTAGCATAAGTTACAAATAATCTTTCACATGAGTTCAAGGATTTAGAAAGTAAGTCTTGGAATGTTTAAATTATCATGCTTTCTTTCGCTCATAAGTGAAATAGTCATCTTGTAAATAAAAAAATAAAATATAGATATACTCTTTATTGTTAAAAGGAATTTCTTCTTTCTATGACTTGGGAATAAAACCACATTCCTTTGATTCATCATAAGTTGTGTTTTTAAAAAAAAAAAAAAAGTTTTAAAATAAAGAAAGGTGGGCTAGTTAATAATATTCTACTATTTAAGATTAAATTTTGTCTTATTATCCTTTTAAGTAAATCTTTAAAGGTTAGAGATAAGTGAAAAATGATTGTTTCATTTATTTATATTATTTAAAATTTAAATAAAGGATAGTCTCACTCATTAATATCATTTAGAATCTAAATGAGTATTTATTTTTTTAGAAGGAATAAATAAATTAATTATATATATATATAAATATTATAGTTAATAGTAAGGATGATTTCTGTGTCTCGGATAGATTAGATGATAATGGGGATATTAAAATAGCATCTAATTAAGATAAAATAAATTATTAGCTTTATATTGAGTTTGTTTTAAATAAAACATATTAATTTAACAATTATAATAGTTTTCTAGTTTTGTGGTAAATTTGTTGTTATCACATTTTTATTTTTTGTTAGTAAAATTGTTTAGCCTCTTCATATTAATTTGATATACATGATATTTAACTAATATTGTGTTGTCTTGAGTAGTTGTAAGGAGCCAATAGATGTCTTAGAGGAATTCTAGAAGGTTATCGGAAATTCTTGTTGGATGGGTATTACTAAAAGAATATTTTTTCCTTAGTAACTTATTGATTTTATTGGATAGGTAAATAAAGGTAATTAATAGAGAATTTGATTTATTTGTATTTAGATATTTGAAAAGGTTTGTTTAATTAAATGGAGTAGATTATTCTTCATTAAATATTTAATGTTGACTTCTCATGATCTATTGTAACTTAATTATGCAGTTTGTTACTTAGATCATCGTTATTGTGTCATATTAAGTTGTAGATTTTATATTAGGGATTCTTATTTTCTTGATAGAGATGATTGTTTTGTAGATGAAATAGTTAACCTTAAGATATTTTTTTTGAAGATATGAACTAATGATTGAATGGAATGGTTAAGTCAAGAGAATGTTGTGAATGTGGAAATAATGTTGTAATATAAGGAGTATTTTCCTTTATGGCTATATAGTGCTTGACCGATTATGTTAGCGATGTGGTTGATTTTTGAATTGAGATGTGAATCAATTGATTGCTATTGTTGTACTGATTGTTGTTCTTAATTAGGTGGTTTACTAGCCAAATTGTAAGTTGTTGGGTATTTAGTCGTTGGGTATCATGGAAGGAAAAAATTGAGGTATCCCTTGGATGCCTTGTAGGTATTTAAGTGATTGGTATTTGTGGTTGTTTTGTTATTGATTTGATTATGTTAGTTTCGACTGAGTTTGAAGCTCTCTTTGTGAGGATGCCACTTGTTATTCTACACTTTTTGAATTGTAAATTATGGATTGAAATTAGTCTTTTAAGAGCATGTTATGGTTGTCATTTCAGTGGAGAAACATGGTGTTAGTAATTTGTTAATCTTCCACAGGTTAGAGTGGAGTATAGTTTTTACTTGTTTAGGTTGGTATGGGGGACAAGGATCAAGTGAGGTTGCCAGGGTAACCCAGGATGGGGGCAAAAAAACCTAGGAAGATCCGCATTGGGTAGCCCATATCAAGTCATGAGTGTTGCATGAGTTTATGTTGTTCACCTGGAAGTAGGCGGTTTCATGATTTTTTTCATTTTGGAAAGTGGTTGATCTTTATACTTGGATTGTGTGCTTGATAGTTCATGGCCTTGCACGGTTTACCTGTGACTGTGGCTGGGGAAAGAACTTATTTTTTGTTGGTTTTCATATTGAGTTCTTTGTGAACTATTGTCCTTGTACATGTTTTTGGTTATGTGGGTTTAGCCTTGCACTATGAAAATTGTTTCATTATGGATATTTTGTGTGGGATGGTGCATGCCTCACTTTATGTGATTATTCATGTGGTTTTTTATGTTGTGCAAGTTGTCTTACCCAGGTAGTTGATTGAGGATTCCTTTTAATGCCCCTCCATTTTTCTTTCTAGACTAGACAGTGTGTCCTTGTTTTGCTTTGATTTGTGTTTCTAGATATTCAAATACTATATCATGTGTGAATTATTTGATCGCTATTTATAGAGCGATGAACTATTTGTGTGAGGTGATGTGGTTTATCTGATGTTTTATTTTACATGATTTAATTGGTGTAATGACATTAGTTGATATAGCATGTGATTGCATATGAGATTATTGAGTACGATGGAAATGTTAGTTATGATGAGTGTATTGGTGAAGGGGACAGGTTCGCATCACTCGCTTGTGAGAGCCCTATGATTCCGTGATTTCCTCTTCATGGTGTGTATTTTATGCTGCTTGTACATATATGATGTTGGCTACTTTGTTTTCAGGTTTGCAGGTACATGACATCGACTCCACCTAGTTTCACAGGTTTGAGCATTTTGATCCAACGGTTAAGTTGAATGGGAGATAGTAGCTAGGTAACATGTGTCAGGTCTACACCCTAGCCATAGTGTGCTGTCAGTCATGTTTATTGTGTCATTGTTTGCCTTGTTTTAATATTATTTAATTTTGAAGGGTTATTGGTTATAGAAATAAATGTTTAGAATTATTGCATTAAATAATGTTGTTATTTATTTAATTAAAGTTGATATCATGGATAGAAGTTTATATTTAAATTAATTAATTAAATTTAAACTTATTTAATTAATTAAATTTAAACTATTTAATTAATTAAATTTAATCCAATGGGTTGAATTTATTTATTAAATAATTAAAATTAATTAATTAAATTTTATGTTGAGAAAATTAAAAGAAAGAAAATAATTTAATTTCATTTTGGAATTCAATTTTATTTGTTGGTAATTAATTTCAATTTGGAATTAAATTATTTTTTAGAATTAATTAATTAAATGGAAATTAGATTTGGTTGTTGGAGGATATTTTAATTTTGCTAGCATGTTAGAGTTAAATTAATTAAGAGTTTGTTGGAAATTTATTCATGGGAGAAAATTTGGGATCTTGGTTAAAGAAGAGGAGAGTTTATTCATGGGAGTGTGAGGATTATTTTGGGAAGAAAAAATATTTTTGGAGGGGAATGGGAAATTGAGAAAACATAGAGGATTGTTAGAGATTTCTTGGCTGTAGGAAATATAGAAGAATTTTTTTATTGTATTTGTTGTGGATTTGGATACATTATTGGTTATGGAAATATTGTGTTACTGGGAGGAAGCTGTAAAAGATTTGGAAGAGGCTCGGCATCAAAACTTCAATTCTACAGAAGCTTTTTGATTTAGGTTCCTTTCTTGTGTATTTGGTTTAGTTTAGAATTTGTTTTGGAATTGTATAGTTGTAGAAAATTGTTGTGCTAGTTTTATTAAGGAAGTTTTCTTATTTTAGAAAAATGAAATTTAAAAGCTTTTATGACTACCATGAAGAGATTTAGAAAATATTAGTTAGAATAAAAACTAGAGATTATGAATTGTGATGTTTGTGAAATTTATTAGATCTAAACTATGAAACAATTCTACAGGAACACCAATTTAGATTTTAGAAAATAAACCTCTATAGAAAATGGAAATTGTGAAACCTCTGTGTATTTTGTGGTGATGAAATTTAGAGAATATTAGGAGTTGATTGAAAACCTCTGTAGGAAATTAGTAGTTTCCTTACCTATGTTTGGTTATGGACAAGCTAATCAAGAAATTTAATTTTTAAAATTCTCTGCAAAATTTGGGTATTCTCTGGAAATTTTACAATTTCACCTCTAGGTGAATGTTTTGAAAAAATTCTTCCAGTTTATCTTTGATGTTGAAAATTATTTATGTATATATATATATGGATATATATATATATATACATATATAATTTATACATTAAAATATTTAATTTGTTTTATTTTCGAAATCGCCATAAAGCGAATTTGTTTCCATGCAGACGAAATTTTGAATGGACATTTGTTTTTATTTATTTTAAAAAAATATATATTTATGAAAGGCATTTTGGTGGGGGTGAATAGCACGCCCCACCATACCTTGTACCTGGGAGAGTGGTGCTCCCATGATAGCACCCTCCACCTTAGTGGAGGGAGTGCTACCATGGCAAAACGCTGCCCCCAAAGCCTAGGGTGGTCGGTTGTACCATGAGTACAATCGGCGCCCCCATTAACCATTTTGTTGACTTTTATAAACACTTCAATGTGCGGCTTGTGGTGTTTAATTTTGGTATTTCAGATTTTTTTAATTATTGTGTTGGGTTTTGATATGCATAAAATAAATATATATTGTATATATAAATATACAATATATATTTAGTATATATATTTGTGGTATTTTGAATTTAAATATTATTTTAATTAAAGTAATTTAATTATTATTTTTAATATATGAATGTATGTCTAATGATTTTGAATAAATTGTTGCATGTAATGAAATATTGAAGTAATTATTAGAAGAAAAATTGGACATTATGTTAATTTGGAAAATTGAAGAAATTATATGTAGATTGATTTATGTTGCTTTGAAAAGTAATCTAAGGATTTGATTTTACTAAAGAGGTGATTCGTTGTTTTATTCAATTATTTTGTTACGGAATTTTTTTTCTTTGCTGTGAAACTATATTGAAAGGGAAATGGATTTAGCATATCCAAAAGTAGATTTCTTCCTTGCAATTGCCTTGTAATTATTTCCTCTTTGTTCTTGTTTGGGGAAATAGGTTTAATGTGTCTTTAATTGGTAAGTCTTCTAGAGGATTCTTTGTGAGGATTGTCGAATTGTCATGTCAACCATATGTTTTCCCTCAAGTAGTGCATTGTGTCTTGTTTCCTCCAAGTGTTTGGAGTGGGTTTCATTTTAAGTTGCCTCCTAGAATTGGAGTGGTATTATCTTGTTGTATGCACTTGAGTTACCCTTGGAATTTAGTTTTGTATAGTATGTTTTCAAATAGAAGAGTGGCATCCATTAGGGGCCAGAGCCCATAAGAGGTAAGACTAGGTAACCTTTGGAAGTAGTTTAATCAAGTGACAACTAAACAATGTATGCAAAATTTAGGAAGCACTTCACACTAAAAGGATAAGTTCTAGCCTCACTCATTGCCACAAGTTCTTGTTTAGGCTTGGAGTGAGTGAGAAGGCCCGTAATGGCAAGGTCATCTATCTTGTCAATACTTTATGTATTTGATTTTGCATTAGTATGTATGAGGGCCGAGGGTCAGTAGAGGTCACCAAGATTACTAGAGCCTATGAAGATCCACTGAGAGTAGCTCATTGTGAGTTGTGCGATGACACTCTATCTAGGAAAATAGTTGGTATTTATTTTATGTGTATGGTTCTCTGAACATACTTGATCTATTTTATGTTTGGAAGCAATGTGACCTATGTCAGTGATGTGAGAGTTGTAGTTGTGCTGTTCATGTGGTTGGTTGTGTCAGTATGAGTCAGTTTGAGATAGCCTATGGTTAGAGGTTGTAGAGATTTTCCATGTTTCATTGTTACTATCTCCTAGCATGGGGGGTGGGCCTTCGGGTACCACTGGTTGGGTGGAACATGCACCATACACCGTTGGGTCCCCCTTTGATCTTTAGTACTTGGTGGTGAGACATCCAGTTGGAAAGCTCACAGTTCTTGTTTTAATTCAAGCTTTCTATCTATTTCAATTTGTAATAAGTTATTTTATCCCTCTTATGTTTATGAGGTGGATTTATGTAATTGTAACACATTTGTACTATTTCCTCATTCTGGGAATGAGTGATGTAACCTTTGGATTAAGTTAACGAATTTTTATCTTGGATGTATATCTTATTATGATATGTTGTATCTTTACAATTGTTTAAATGCATATTTCTTATTGTAATTAAATGCTATGGTTATATGTTGATGTTTATTTGGGTTTATGTAATCCCAACCTTGTAACCATAGAGGTTGTTAATTAGTAAGTGAATGTGTATGTTAATTACACTTTAATAAAAAAAAATTGGTTCGCTTAAGTCGTTAATTGCAACTTCCTTTAGGGTTACTTGGCAGGGCATTACAGTCCTTTTGTTGCTAAGAGGAGGTGTGAATCTTATGAGGGTCAGACTCCCAAAGTTGTTGGTCTAGGGTACCTTTTGATAGTTTATTAATCTAGTGAAAACACTAATAATTAATTAGGGGTTTGGGTAGTATCTCATATTAATAAAAGATAATGGATCCCTTGCTCATGGCTCAAGTTCTCATTTAGGTTTGAGATGAGATGGGAAGGCTTGAAATGGAAAGACCAAGTGCCTTTCCTTCATGAAAGGTATGTTGGTTCCTTATGAGTTAGAAATTGGGCCAGGGATCGATTGAGTTTTTTAGGGTAACACAAGATGGGGGTCAGTAAACTATGAAGATCTGCATTAGGTAACCCATATCGAGCTATGTGATGACACTCTTCCCTTAGCAACCTTGCTTTCCTTGTTTTTTCTCCCCTTGTTGTTCATGTACCTTTGGAAGCATTCATTCTTGAAGTGGTTTTCCTTTATGTTTATTTTTGCATTTGTTTGTGGAGTCTTGTTACCCTTTTTACTTGACTATTTTATGTTGTGGGTCCTTCTTGTCATCTCCCAACATGGGGGTGGGCCTTAGGGTCCACATGGCTAGGTGAAACATTCTATGCACCCCATTGGGTTCCCAACTAGAGTTCATGAAGCGCGGAGTTTGTACCGATATAGAGGAACTAGAGCTTCAACAATTTTTAGTCGTATCTTGTTCATTTGAGTATTACTCTTATAGTTGATGTGTTATTCCCACTATGTGTCAGGAAGCACTGTTGTACATTTGTAATCTTGAAATGATGTAATTTCATATAATAAATGTGATTTATATATATTCTTTATTTTATGAGCTGTCCTCTTATGGATGTTTTCATTGATGTAATGTAACGGATGCTTATACATTATATACTTACTTTATGTTATGATTTTGAAGTGTAATCTTGTAATAATTATTATGGTATATGGGTTTATGTTGAGTAATGCAGTCATGTTTACCCCAGAGGATGTAGCTATACATTGGGTATGTATAATTACATTACAAGTGTTGTATGATAATGAACATTTGATATTAGTTTTATTTATTTTTTTAAATTGTGCCATTGTTGTTAGTTATTTAGTTGTCCTTTGGGTTTTGCATGGCAAGGCATTACAAATCCCCCATAATGTTCATTTGATGTATCTCTCTCTTTTTGTGCATTCCTCTATTTGTATATACATTCTTCTATATGTCATAAAAAAATTATTTTTTCTCTTGTCTTGTGTTTCCTTTTGGGGATGAAACAAGGCGTTGAGACATTTAGGTCTCCTTCATGTTGGCCCAAAAGGATTTTTATTTATTTTCGCTCTCTTTGTGTCATTCTTCCTGTTCTAGGGGTATTTGGGAAATGATTACATTTTCAAGCTCTATCACAACAATGTAGAAAAGACATACTAACCCATATATCCCTTATGTATTTTTGGGGGTAAGCCCTTCTTCCTTTTTCACAACGCAACTTTATTTTGGAAACATGTGACCTGGAATAGGGATTTCCAAGTAAGCTCTCATTTATTAGGATTGAAAATTGGCTAATTTAAAGCAATTGATCACAAAAATGGTCTTACTAACCACTTTAAAGTGGGGGCATACATTGATAATATCTTTAAACATTTATCATGGTTCATGATGCAATTTTCTGTATTCTTGTGATGCATCATTTTCTTGGTGGTGTCATTGGTTTTGATGTCCTCCAAGAGTGTGATATTTATTAATGTAAAACTTTTCTCTTAGTTGTGATAGAACACACTACATTCCCTATGTTGTGGATCTTTTACTCTTTAATTGTCCTCTCTTCGAGATATTAGGCATGATGTTCCCTAAGAAGAAGACCTTACACGAACTAAGTGAAACCCCTTTGAAAAAAAATTGTACTAGAATTATTGTTTATAAGTGTTTAGCATAATACAACTTTCTAACCTTTTGAATCTCAAACCCTGAATTCAAGGCCACCTAGCATAACACACCTTGCTTGCTTGTGAAGCCTTACCTTATTCATACGTTCTTAGCATAACACAACTTGTTAAGCCCTATGGAGCTCAAAACTTTATCTTGTGGTTCCTTATTGAAGTTGTCAACAAGATAGCTTTGATATGGTATGGGAGCCTAATACGATTCTCTCATTTCCCACCCTTTATTGGAAGACTCACCTAGTGGACAACCTAAATTTTTGCTACCTTAGAGTGAGCCCAAACTAAAAGCTTAGATGTTTTCCACATCATGTTGGATAGTATAGGCTTGACCTTCCTAGTCTTTAATGTTGCATGATTGTATATATTTTTCATTGTTGCATACATAATTGTCTTGAATGTTTGCTTTAGTGTGAGTTTTAAATAGAGTCATCCTCTCACTTAAGTGGGGGAAAAATGTAGTGTAGGAAAAATTATCCCTTTTTCAAACTTAATTTGAAAATAATTAGTAATAAAATGAGCTTAATTATGCCTTAACTTAGTGTTGTAATATGTTTTTCATATTCACATTACGTTTAGGGCCCTTTTAATTAAAATGGAATTAATTGTACCTTATTTTTAATGTTGTAAGTTTTGATTTTACACTTACATATTAATCTAGGGTTTTATGATTGAGTTTAATTTTACTTAATTGAACTTTCTTTAATTCAAATCCAAGCCTAATTAAATGCAAATTCTAAGGGATGAAACCTAAAATTCATCAATTTCATTACACAACACTTAACTTCGGAAGATGTGTGTTCTAGGTAAATGACCTAGGACCCATATTCCATATGACGAATGGGTCCTCACTTAGTTCTAGGACCCTATTTTTACATAATGTTTAACATTCACCAATGTGTGTCCTAGGTAAGTGGCCTAGGACCCATTTACCCTATGGTGAATGGGTCCTCACTTAGACCTAAGACCCCCCTTTGAAATATGTTTTTGGCGGTATTTTAATTATTTAAAATCTATAATTCAATGTCAGCTTGTGATATTTAAATTTTGAGAATTAATGTTAAGATTCATATAAATACAAGGTCATTTCACTATGTTTTCACCTAGAATTTCAAGCTACGATCATAGAGCATTCAATTCAAGGGATACATCAAAGGCATTAAAGAGTGGTTTTATTGAATATTATTGCAACAATCAAGATTGATTCATCATGCCAAAGATTCCTTGCATCGTGCATGTTGTTTGAGCTAATATGGTGATGTAGTGTTTAGATCAAGCAAGCATATCAAAGGCGTTGTTTCACATCAAGTTTCATGATCAAGATTGATATCCATCGAGGAACCTTCATGAAAGTTTGCATACCTACAATCCAAGGTTCAAATAAGGTTTGGTGAGTCGTTACATATTGTTTGTAATACCCCTCCATTTTGCTCTTTGCTTCAGACAATTTTTGACCTTGTTTCGCTTTGTTTTTCGATTGCACTCATACTTTGATATACTCTATGATGATGTTTATTATTTTATCACTATTTATAGAGCGATGTGGGCTATATGTTGTGATGTGATGTTACTCACTTTGATGTTATTATTTAGCATGCCTTTGGTTTGCATTATGATTATTTGGAATAACATGGTTATATGCACATGAGTAGATTGTATATGTTAGAATTGTCAGTTTGGTGATAAGTGTATTGGTGAAGGGGATGGAATTACATCACTCGCTTGTGAACGCCTTGAAATTCCACAACTTCCTCTTCACAGTGTGTTCTATTATTATGTTTATATAAATTTACTATTTATGCCTTGTTTATAGGTTTGAAGGTACAAGACATTGACTCTACCTAGCTTCACAAGTTTGAGCATGTCAACCAAATGGTTATGTTGATTGGGAGATAGTAGATAGGATACTTGTGTCAAGCCTTTACCCTAGTCTTAGTGTGTCATCTGGTCTAGTTGGTTTTTCTTGTTAAAAGTTCTTTATTATTGCTTTGATCTATTATGTTAAATGTTTAAAAAGGGAATTAAAGGAATTTAAGTATTTAAAGTTGATTATTAAAATAATCTTACTATAATGTTAGAAGATTTGAATAAATAAATAAAATTAATTTAATTGATAAATAGTTTAATCCTAGGATTATATTGTTTATTGATTAATTAAATTAGTTAATTAAGTTAAATTTGAAAAGGGAAATGTTTTGTAATTATCAAATATTTTAATTTTAAATTCTGGAGGATTTTATGCAAAATGGGTTATTAGAGATATTTTGTGATTTTTAACATGTGTTAGAAGAAATTAATGAGTTAGCTGGAAAATTTATTCATGGGAGAAGATTGTGGCTTTGACGGAATAAGTTGGAAGCTTCTTCATGGTAGAAGCAGAGGGATATTTTGGTGTGTTGGG
Source organism: Sequoiadendron giganteum (assembly GCA_007115665.2). NCBI lineage: Eukaryota > Viridiplantae > Streptophyta > Pinopsida > Cupressales > Cupressaceae > Sequoiadendron > Sequoiadendron giganteum. The sequence goes on from CM021101.1 coordinate 262,821,710, forward strand.
AAATTGATAAGGAGATTTTTCTATGATTTTCTTGGGTTCTCGAAAAATATTTGAAGAATTTTTTGTGGAAATAATTTTTGGTATTCTTGCATCTTTAGAAAAATTATTCTTGGGATTTTTTTTTTTTTTGGGAAATCGTATTATTCTAAAGAAAGCCATTGTCTATCTGGAAAAATTGCTTGGAGTTGTGGAGGAGGCACTGCACTAGACTTATAAATTCATAGGAATTGGACTACAGGTTCATTCTTTTGATTTTGTTAAGTTTTTAATTGAAAAGCTTCTAGACTAGATCTTCTTTGTAAAATATTGCCTGTGCAAACTTTTAAGTTTGTGTTTTGTGTTAGAAATTGTATTTCCATAAATAAATTTCTTTGTAGAACCATTTCCACTGTAGATTGAAATTCTTTGCGGAAAAACTTTAGTAAAATGGTAAATTGGTATCATGGTGATTTTGGGGGAAATAGAAAGGGAACACTTATGGATCTGGAAAGAATACCTCTCTTTGAAAGAAATTTTATTTTCTATAGAAATTTTTTCCTATACGCTTGTTTCCTCAGGATATTTTATGTAAAATTGATCTCTAAGATATTGTTTTCTTCTTCTTCTTAAGATTCTTGTTAGAGAGAAAATTTTAAAAAATTCTCTGTATTTTGATTGAGAAATTTTACCTATAGAATATTCTCTATGAAATTTTGTTTTCCATGATAATTGTAAAATTATACCTGTAGAACTCATTCTGTAAAAATATTTCCCAATTTCAATATTTCATTGAAAAGATCTATATTAGTATATAAATATATCCATATATATATTGTTGAATATATATATATATATATATATATATTGTAGTAAATGTTAAATTCCTAGTAAATGGTGTTAATCGGTGTATGAACAAATTTCGTACTCGAGTGGAAATTTTAATTTTTTTGAAGAAAGTTTTTACGTTTTTATGTGTTAAAAGATATTGGTGGGGGGTTTTAAATCCCCCGCCATACCCTTATCGAGAGGCAACGCCCTCCACACAAGTGGAGGGAGCGCTACCATGGGCAGTGCAACCCCTTTTCTTAGGAGATGGTTGACTGTACTATGTATAGTCTGGTGTCCCTTCATACCGTCTGCATTATTTAAATTTGTATGCCAACAAAAATTGAGTTTCGATTTGATAAAAAAATTTATGTTGATAAATGTATTTAATATATATTGTATATATATATATTTGTGGATTGATATGTAAATATATATGTATACATATAATATATTTAATAATTTATTTTCTTTATAATATATTTTGAAATTTATTTAATGTATATATATTAGGTATATATACATAATTATATATATTAATATATAATCATGTATATATTCAATGCATATATATTTAAATATATAATTAATGATTTTTATTTAAAATGTATGCATGCATAATATGAATAAATAGTAGAATTGGTGGTTGTAATCTTCTTGTAATTTTTTTTAATTAAAAGTAATCAAGAAATTGAAGTTGTTAAGTTAGATACTTTCTTCTCTTATTGTTAAGGGTTGTTATTTAATTAGTATATTTGGGAGATTTATTTTATTGTTTTTCACTAAATGAGAATGGATTTAGGAAATCCAAACGTTAGATTTAATTCATGTCTTCATTGCCCTTTTGTATTTCTTCTAGTTACATTTTGAGGAGGAAAATTGGTAAGGTGTTAGTCACTAAATTGTAAGTCTTCCAGAAGGATCTTTAGATGATGGAGGTTCATGCATTGTAATGTCAGCCCATTTTAATTTCCTTGGATAGTGCATGGAGTTGGTTCAATGATTTACCTAGTTTCCTTGAATGGGGATTTGTGCCTCCTAACTTGGAGTGGATTTGACATGTGCTATCTCCTTTTGATTTGGAGTGGATTTTGTTATTTATTGCTTCCTTGGTTTCAAGTGGATTTTATTTGTTTTGTCTCCTATGTCTGGAGTGGGCTTTTCTACCTGGTTTTGTGCACTATGTTACCCTAGGATGTTGGTATTGATCTGTGAGTTATCAAGTAGAAGAGGGGCTTCCACTAGGCGCTAGAGCCTTAAAGAGGTAAATAGGATAACCTTCAAAAGTAGTTAATCAAATGAAAACATATTTAAAGTATTTAGGGGATTGGGTAGTATTTCATATAAAGTAAGATAATTTAGCCTCACTCATGGACTCAAGTGCTTGTTTGGGCTTGGGATGAGTGGGAGGGCTTGGAATGGAAAAGGTCATCTACCTTGTCTTTTCGAAAGGTATTTGATTCCATATGAGTAAGTATGGGGGCTAGGGATCAGTTGAGGCTACCAAGATATCCCAAGATGGGGGTCGGGGCTTAGGAAGATCCTCATTGGATATCCCATGTTGAGTTGTGTGATGACACTCTTTCTACGACAATGGTTGGTATGTTCGGAACTTATTCTATGTTTATGTTTACATACTTGATTTGTTATAACTTTGGAAGTAATGTAACCCATTTTTAGTGTTGTAGTGTTGTACTTGAATTTGTTTGAGTCAGTATGTGTCATGTTGTGTCTAGAGGTAGTAGGTTGGTCTTGTATCCTTGTTATTATCTCCTAGCATGGGGGATGGGCCTTCGGGTACCACTTGGTTGGGAGGAACCTGCACCCTACACCGTTGGGTCCCTTTTATCTTCAAATCATGATGGTGAGATTTATAGTTGGAGAGCTCATGTATTCTAGCTTATATTTCATGATTTGTAATTGTTTAAGTTGAATCTTGTATTTTATTACCCCTCATTTGTATTCGAGGAGGTTTATTTTATTATGTAACACATTTGTATAAACTACCTCATTCTAGGAATGAGTGATGCAAAATTTATTGATGAGTTAATGCTATATGGAATCTTGATGTATTTCTTATTTCTATGATGTAATTTCAAGTATGGAATGTATGAACATTTATTTCCTTATGTAGTTCATCATGCTATGGATGCAACTATTTTTTATGTATGGATTTAAACGTAACCTTAGTCTTGTAGCCTTAGAGGATATTGGTGATAGATATGGAGCTTACATGTTTATTATACTTTTAAATAAATAAATAAATTGTGCATTTTCATAGATTATTGCAACTTCCTCTAGGGTTACATGGTAGGGCATTACACATGGTATCAGAGCCTGGGTTTAAACACTAGGTGATCTGGGATTATGATGAACCCATTAAGCTTTAGTTGTGCAGGTTTTAACCGTGTACCTTGTCTAAAACCTTGGCATGATTCTAAACATACATCATGCCTCCCAGATGTGAATGAGGTAGAGGGCGAGTTTGTGGCCATGTAGGAATTTGTGGGGGGAGAGTCACCATGATTCCCCTCCTTATGTTCCACATGTTTCGGATCGTGAGGAGCACCAGGCATCACATAATTCCCTAAGGGTCGAAGACTAGTAGCAGGATCCCTTAGGGATCAATGGGGCACAAATGCGCAAGATACTAGAGGAGGCATTGGCTCTCCTTAGGCAGAGACAAGGTGATGTTTAGGGTAATCCTAGATAGAGGGAAGTTCTTATTCTGTTTGAGGCAATAGTAGTTGCACATATGAGGAACTTACTCAGGGCACACCCACCTATTTTTGACAGAGTAGGCAATGGCCTTGAGGCAAAGACATGGCTTATTGACCTTAACCAATGCTTCATAATGCACCTATATGGTAGCAATACCAAAGCTCAGTGTGTAATTATGCATCTGAGAGTATTCGTGTCCACCTGGTGGAGGTTAGAGGAGAAAAATCTTTGGATAGACATTAATTTTGTGTCATGGGACATGTTCCTCAAGAGGTTCAGATCCTGCTTCCTTTCAGACCACTAGCGTCATCGCTGAGGTGATGAGTTTCACACCTTGTGTCAGTTAGCAATGTCAGTAGAGTAGTACAGGCATTGTTTTTATGAGCTCAAATAGTTCACTAACATCGGAGATGACAAGAGCATGCTTGTCCATCATTTTGTTAGGGGCTTAAAATCCTGAATCAGAGGATTTGTATGGGTTTTTGAACCTAAGACCATGGAGATGGAAGTGGAGAAGGAAAGGTTAGTTGAGGATAATCTAGAGTTGGCATTGGGAGGACAAATAGGAGTTCAGATTGGTAGTGGATCAGTTGTAGGGCCTAGTTTTCATAGTGATCAGGTTCAGGGAGATGGATCACCTAGGACTCGGCAGGGTCCTACTCAGAGTAGATAGTAGCAGAGTGCGCTAGGGAAGCATAAGGATTCTCTATCTCATCAGGATGGTGATGGTTCTCAACCTAGGAGGAATTAAGATTGGAGGCACAATACATCCAACCATCAAGAGCATCCAACCCATAGTTCACAGTCTATGGCTGACTGGGGTAGTGTACAATAGTCCAGTGCACCTTCAGGTGATAGGGGTTGTTGCTGTTTTATAGGGTGTTTCTCTTGTGGCCAATAGGGCTATATTGCTAGGAATTGTTCACATAGGAATACTACTAGTCTTGGTTAGGTGCCAACAATTTCTGAGCCAATGATAGGTGATGCAAATAGGTCTCATCAAACATTTACTACGGTTGATAACTGTCAAGTTGGGTATCAGGGAGCAGTTGTTGAGGCTTCTAGTAGTAGATGCATAGCATAGGATACTCATCCTAAGGGGTCAATGTATTGATCAATATGCACTTAGGATGAGGGAGTTATATCCCTATTTGTTTGTAGGCTTCCAAGAGTAAGCGTAACCCTAGTGGGGGAGGATGTAATACCCCTTCGTTTTGATATTTGCTTCAGAAAGTGTCTAACCTTGTTTATATTTGTTTTCTGGTTGCACTTAGACTTTGTTGTACTATATGATGATGTTTATTATTTGATTGCTAATTATAGAGCGATGTGGACTTATGTTGTGATGTGATGTTACTCTCTTTGATGTAATTATTTGGCATGCCTTTCATTAGCATTATGATTATTTGGAATAACATGGTTAGATGCAAATGAGTAGATTGTGTGAACCCCTAAACTTGCAAATACATAAGAGCAACAAAACATGTTAGGTTGTTAGATCAAATGCATGCAAACAAGTATGAGATATTCTCCATGAAATCCATCTATTCAAACTAAAACTAGGAAATGAAGAACACAATACAAAAATGGAGTTAAATCCTAATTAAACCAATAGATTAGTAATCCCATGGGGGAATTGGTGCCAATGAAGTGTTGCAATTAGCCCTTTCCCAATTACTAAGTTGCAATGTTGAGTGATTGAGCAATGGTCAAATCTCCAAAGAGATTTGAGCATAACCTTATTACAATTTGTGAAAATAGTGATAGGTTGGGTGAAATGCGAAAAATTAGCTTTGAATGTGAAGAGAGTAACTTTGCATGAAGATTGTGGATGATAAATGAGGAGAGAAGCCTCCAATTTATAACTTTCAATTTGGAAGAGAAAGTGAGATTTGAGCAGTGTGGGACTAACTTTCAATCCAATAGTTGAATGCCACATGCCATGATGTGAATGGTTAGTGGTTGTGCACATTTTGGCCAAAGTGCCAATATATGCATTTATTTTGAATTTCAATTTGTGAGATCACTTGTTGAAGAGGGAAGATAAATGTAGTTAATGTCACTTGGCTCAAGGCCAAGGACATGTAAGAGGCCTTAAATGCCTTGTTGGAAGGACCAAGTCCACTTGGCCTTTTTGAATTCAAATAAGGGAATATTCCCTTTTGATGCCATGTGAGGGAAAATAGAGAATTAAATAAATCAAAGTAATTGATTTATTGTGCAACTTGCATTCTCTAGAGGATTTTAATGAGAGGGATTATCTTAATCATGGTTTCGATTAACTTAATGAATAATTAAATGATGTGACAATTCAGACTTAAATTTATGAATTGATTTAAGTCAAGAATTGAGAGGAAAAGATTAATTAAATAAATGATTTGATTTATTTAACTAAGGAGGAATATGTTAGATTAAATCAAATAAGGTTTAATTTATTTAATTTAATAAGAAGACTTTAGGGATTTAATCAAATAAAATGAATTATTTAATTAAACAAAAATGTTAGGTCAATTAAATTAAATTGATTAATTTAATCAAAGGAGGTGATAAACCTAATCAGATGAATAATGATCCATTAAATTAAGATACAAAATTATGATGAAATGTTGAGAGTATGATTTAAAATGAAATTTTGTTAATAATCGGGATCAAGTGTGCAAAAATGACTTTTCTACATTTTCCATGTCTACATTTTGCCCCTCTTTGAAACAATGTACTTGTTGCATTGATTCAAAGAATAAACTGCTATGATGAAAAGTTCAAAATTTTCTTGAATTTTTCAGATGCCCCACTGCTGCCCTAGTAGAAGGATAATCCTGGATATTGCCCCCTCGAGAGATCAGATGAAAATTTTGATTTTTTAGATGATCTCATGAAAAAAATAAAATGACAAGGTGCTCAACAAGCCAGAAATGCTCCAGAATGTCTAAAAATAAGTTAAGATGCCAAAAAAAGATGTAACACAGCCCTCAGTTAGATGAAAATGGGATCAGGGGACCAAAACCTAGTTGGAAGGTCAAATTAGGTCGAAAACCCTAGTTTCCAGGCTTGAATAGACCTTAAGGGGTCACTTTCAATACATTTGCAATTTTAACCTTTGAAATTTTTTTTACCTAGAGCTTTGAGACTTGGTCACGATGGCACAACGAAAACTTCCTCTGCACGTGTCAGAGCAGGTACAAGTACATCAACAACCAGTCACTGCAGGACCCATGGTATGTACCCCCAAATTTTTATTTTCTTGTTATTCATGCATTAATTAAGGTTTTAGGTTTGGTCTAGGCGGCACAGGGTGATATAGTGCCACAAAAAATGCAAAGTTGGCATCACGCGGTCCTGTATAGGACCGCTTGTGCATAGAGCATTGTGCGGTGCAGTTTACGTTTTTAGGGTTCCGGTCACAAAACTTGGTCGCATGCGCAAATAGCGCTACGCGACACAGTTTGTCAAATTTGGGTGCCAATGTCCACCGCGCGACGTAGTTTGGAACATTACAAACTGCGTTGCTTTTGAGAACAATGCCGCTTTTGCTGTTTGAAAGGTGAAATGTGATATGGACAACATATTTTCTTTAGGGAAACTAACGCAACTTCTTTCCTTGCGTAGGAGAGTCATGAGGTCATTCATTCACGACAGCACTGGTGGCCAGTACTCAAGAGATTATAGGGTATGCACATATATCTCTAGGAGCAGCTTGGGATTCTCAGACTATGGCACGTTGCATATGTCTATCCTGTTTGAGCACATCTGGGTATGATGCATGCCTTGGCCGAGCGGTGGGACAGCGAGACATCATCCATTCATCTTCCTACCGGTGAGGCCACATTTACCCTTGAGGATGTTTGGCGCATCCTGTGACTACCTATTCACGGAGCTCGAGTGATCTATGATCTGGAGGAGGGTAGGGATGCCTGTTTTGATGTTATGGGTATCAATGAGCTTATCCTTTGTGATGGTCAGATAGACTTGGAGCGGTACCGGGGTATAGCCCCTACTTACAGGTTGATTGTGGCGGTGATTATTTCCAATCTTGTAGCTCCTAATCGGTGTGGCCGATACTTCAGTCCAGGTTGGGAATTGGCATGGCAACGGATGTGTGTTTATTGAGAGTGATTTTCCTATGGACCAGTACTACTGGCCTCTTTTTACTGAGATTTTCATGATTTTTCCTATTTGGATGGTCAGGCTCTTGGGGCTGGATTGACTTTTCTGCACATTTGGGCATGGGAGTGGATCTGAGTGCTTTGCCCGATTGTGACACCAATTGTTATAGATATTGATGACCCCATTGTGTGGTGGTATGGTGTGGCAGAGATTCACTTCACTCACATGGGTACAGATGGTATAGCCCACTGGCGACAGATTTTGGATGAGATGACAGTGTTTATATGGAGGCCATGGATGGGTATAGGGCCATGGTACGATGATGCTCACCAGCTCTTCTTTTCTCACCAGGATAGGTTTATGCAGGGGTGGGAGCATACTATGATAGAGAGGTACCTTCCCAATAGGGTGGCCAGATAGTATGGTGAGGTGTAGGATATACCTGATGATCAGTATATGGCCCTCTTTTCCCGTACGGGAAAGGAGACAGCTTGGGGGCAACCGACTCCAGTAGAGGAGGCAGTGTCTTCATTTAGATAGTTAGTGGCTCAGTCATGGCCATAGGATCAGGGGCCAATAGACGCAGGGGTGACTCTAGCATATAGAGCATGGTTTCAACCTCCTTCGAGATTGACAGTTCCTGGGATAGTGCTTCCATGTGGGAGGCCCAGAGGTAGGGCAACAGGTAGAGGTCGGGGAGTTGTACCACCTCCTTAGCAGTCACCTCCAAGAGATGGAGCATAGTAGGTAGTAGGATAGGATGGGCAGCCCCAGGTGGCACCACAACATTAGCCAGTAGCACAGCTAGTGGGACAACCAACGGGATAGCCAGATCCCCGTGATGCACTGATTCAGCAGCTATAGGGCCAGGTATAGGTGTTGACAGTAGAGCAAGATGAGGCCCAACAATAGGTTATTGTAGTCACAGCTGAGAGAGATCAGGCATGATCCGAGAGGGTAGCTTCCACATCCCGAGGCTAATCAATTGACATTCGGGAGTACAAAGAGGCTATCAAAGAGGCCAAGTATTATCGGCAGCACTACCGAGAAGTAGTGCCATCAGCAGGTAGAGTGCCAGATTTCTCCCAGTAGATAGGGAGGAGACCAATAGAGGATTATGGTGATCAATAGGTGGGGAGGGAAGTAGTCACTAGGGCTAGCCCTTTTGATCACAAATAGTTTTGCATTTTTTATTTATGGGTTGCACTATTTTGGACTTATTGCACCATGTATTTGGTGTACACTTGATCCGATTTGTATCATAACAGTGTATTTTTTGATGATATATATATGAGATGATTCACCTTTTATGATATGTATGGTGCAAATGTATGATATGCAGTTTTATTATGATGCTATGAGATGTTCCTATTCTTATGCTTATGTGATGTAATGTATGTTTCTAATGGATGCATTTCTATTTGTATATTTTTCATGATTTTTAATGATGATCCTATGGATGTAATGTATGTTAATGATGGTGTGATGATATGCAAATGGTTATGTATGCATAATGATTATGTATGATGTAATGCTTTCTTAAGATGCCTAGAATAACAAATTTATATTATTTCTCATAACTTAAGATAATGATATGATGCAATGTGCTAATGATTATATAGATGTAGAGTGTATGCATTGGTGATGTTTTGATTACTGTCATCATACCATGTTAGTGTGGAAGGAAGATAGAACAATTTAGAATTAATGAATTAGTTAGGATGGTGATGGTGATTTGCATTGCTAGGAGTTGGGATTTTCAAAGGGCCAATTACATTATGTTTGATAATACACATAGGTATGATGCATCAAGGTATGGAAGACCAGGATGGAATGTGTACCTAGTGTGGTGGACCTTGAATTGACCAATAAATAGGAGTATTCTTGTTCATTCTTAGCATACGTACTTCGTTCAAGATATAGTTTGGACATTCTAAACATCTCGGGCCAAAACACAAGAAAGCAAGCTTTCCTATGTGGTCAACAAGATACCTAAAACATCCTCCCTACAAACTAAACAAAGCATGCATGACTAAGTTATTTTACAAGAGTAACCAACAAGCACAATAGATAAAAAAAGATAATAATCCTTGCCCCATTCCTTTCTCTCTAAACCTATTTTATTTAGGCATCATCGAGAGGTACTAGGAATGAGCACAAAATAAGATAAGTCTAAACAAGACCAAGATAAAGTAAACAAACTAGCTAGTGTTCTTCATATCACTTAGCCAAGACTAACTACTATTGGGTACATGATGCTTATGTCCATCGTAGGAAAGCTTCATCCTAGGACATGTTGTGATTAGGGTTTTGATGGGACTGATTGGGTGATAAGCTATCGATACTCTAAGTTGACCAACTTGCTTGCTTACTAACTTAGACTTTCAAGACTGACGATTAGAGTGTTCACTTTTGAACCTACTAGAATTGCTTTTGATTGACTTTATTATGAGTGATGACAAATCACAGGTGAAAGTGAGATGAAATGGGTGCACCATTTTTTATTTTTCAGATATTTTGAGGCTGTTTTTGGTATTTTCAGATTTTATGACGAAATGACTAACTTAAGGACCTATCCTAGGGGTTTCAGGAGTTGATCTGTAGATTAGCCTTGCCTACATTATACACATAGAGACCATGTAGTTTGACTGATGACAAATTGACTTGATGATAAGATGGGCAAATAGATTTTCCATTTTATTGCTTAACAGACTAACTTAAGATGCAAACTAGATGGGCAATCAGATTGCCAATGCGATAGATGCTTAAAAGACTGACCTAAATTTCTCGAGGGATGATCAGAGATCAATCTTTCCTAAATTCAAGCTTAGAGATGACGTAGTTTGAACAAGGTGAAAAACTAACAAGACTTAATGATGAATTTTTTGAAGATTTTATGATATTTCGACATGTTTTGGATTTTTGATGAATTTTTGATTTTTTTTATTTTTTGATAAATTTGAGAAGATTACGAGAATATACATGAATCTGATCTGATGCATGTGGGAACATGCCCCTAGCGTGGTCCGATAGACTACTTCGATAAAGGCAGGACAAACTGACCATAGGAATATGCCAAGTAGTACTATGGTGGAATATGATATGGACACCAACTCAGGCTATGGTATGGATGCAAGCGGATGGGTGTATGGATGATTAATGAAATGTGATGAAATGGATGAGTGAGTCATGCAGATCCTAGTGGATAGTGAGTGTTTTATTTACACTTGACGCCTGTTTGCTAGGTTTTCACCAGGGTACTTGTCCAAAGCACCACCAAAATGGTTTTCACTAGAGGACGATTTTTTTTCTTTACTATTTTCAAACCTTTTTCTGATTTTTTTGGATTTTTGCATTTTTGTCTTTTTTTTTGTTGTCACCAAGACCCCTATTTGCTAGGTTTTCATCAAGGTAACCATTTTTTTAGGACTTTTTCTAATTGTTTTTTAATTTTTTGTTTCTATACCTTGCAAGTTCTTAGGCATAATTTTTTTTGAGATGACAACTGTTCATGGGCTCCTATAAAGGTTTGCCTTTTGGTGTTGACAACTGATATGCCCTTGATTTATAGCTTGCAGTGATGATGAAAGGTCCCAGCCAGTTGGGCTCAAACTTTCCCTTGCTATCCAGGTTTGGCACATTCTTTTGGTTCTCCTTTAGCACAAGGTCACCGACTTGGAAGGTGCATTGCCTGATCTTCTTGTTGTAGCTCCGTTTCAGGCGACTTTGGTAGACCTGTAGATGATTTAGGGCATCCATGCATCATTCATCCAGTAGCTCTAGCTCATTCAGTCTTGTGACCCTATATTCCTCATCTGTGATGAGGTTTTACAAAGATATTCTCCGTGATGGGAGCTCAATCTCATTAGGGAGGATGGCTTCTGATTCGTAGATCAAGGAGAATGGGGTGGCGCCTATTGCCATGTGGATGCTGGTGCGGTAGGCCCATAAGGCGAGATTTAATTGTAGATGCTAGTCACAACTGGAGTCATTGACTATTTTCTTAAGGATCTTTAGGATAGTTTTGTTTGTAGCTTTTGCTTGGCCATTGCCTTGTGGGTAGTATGGTGTGGAAAAGTGGTGTTGGATTTTGAATTTTTCACACAAGTCACGGACATCCTGATTCTTGAAGGGTATCCCATTATCAGAGATAATGGATTGGGGAACACCGTATCGGCAAATGAGTTAATTCAAGATCAACTTGGATACTTGCTTTCCAGTTATGTAGGTCATGGGAATTGCTTCAACCCACTTTGTGAAATATTCGGTGGCGGTGATGATGAACTCATGGCCATTAGATGAGGTAGGTGAGATTTTAGCTATGATATCGAGCCCCCATTGGGAAAAGGGCCAAGCTGTAACAATAGGATTTAATTATTGAGTTGGTGCATGAATGAGGTCTCCATGTTATTGGTACTATAGAAACCTTCTAAAAAAGTCATGTGCCTCTCTCTCCATTGTCGGCCAGTAGTACCCGATTTTCAGCAACTTCTTAGCCAAGGTCATACCACTCAAATGTGAGCCACAAGTGCTATTATGTACCTCAGTTAAAGCAGTCAAGGCCTCCTCAAGTGTTAAGTAATATAGTATGGTTCCATCGATACTTCTACGGAAGAGGGTTTCTCCTAGGATGGCAAATCGTAAGGACCTTTTGACAAAGGTTCGCTTGAGGTTTGGGGTAATGTCAGCTGCGAGGATTCCTAATCTTAGGTAGGTGTAAATGTCATGGTACCAAGGATCACTAGGACCAACGATTTTGCACACATATTCTGATTTTGGTACCTCGAAAGTGGGTACGAGAAGCTACTCTACCATAAATTCATGTTTCGAGATGTTGCGAGGGATATCTAGCAAGGATCCAATTGTTTTCATTGCATCCACTGCTTTCTTATTTTCCTTCGGTATTTTCTCAAAGGTGATGTTGATGAATGATTCCTTGAGGCTTTCTACTACCTTTTTGTATGGTGCGAGCTTATCATTTTTAGTTTGGTATTCCCCATTGACTTGGTTAATGATAAGCTACGAGTCTCCATAGACCTTTAATGCCATGTTCACCACCATGCGGCAATTTTGAGACCTAGGGTTAAAGCCTCATATTCTGTAATGTTGTTCATATTGGGGAATGCCAACTTATAAGACCTCGGTATGCAATCCCCTTGTGGGGTGATGAAGAAAACCCCGTCTCCTGATCCATGTTGCATGTGTGAGCCATCAAAGTATAGTTTCCAATGGTTGACTGCACTGAGATTAAAAAGGGACTCATCTGGAAATTCTAATATGAGCGGGTTGTTTGTGTAGAGCGGAGCTTCTACTAGCTGGTCTGCAATAACTTTTCCTCTGATCAGCTTTCGCTCGACATACTCAATATCATGTTCAGATAGTATCATTACCCATTTAGCCATTCTGCCTATAAGCATTGCTTTTGACAATAGATATTTGAGGGGGTCTATCTTGGCAATTAACTTAATTTGATGAGATGGCATGTAGTGTCTGAATTTATGGGTTGTAAATACCACTGCTAGGAAATATTTTTCTATTGATGTGTAATTAAGCTCATGCCCCACCATTATTTTGCTAATATAGTAAATTTCCCGCTCGGTTCCCTTTTCATCATGTTGGGCTAGAAGGGCACCAAGGGTAGTTGTTGTTGCTGAGATGTACAGAATCAATGGTTTCCTTAAGATCGGTAGCATCAACACAGGTGGTGTAAGTAGGTATTCCTTGATATTTTTGAATGCTTGTTCGCACTTTTCGTCCCATCTGAATGCTACTCCCTTGTGGAGAAGATGTGAATAGGGGACTTACTTATCTACTAGTTGTGCTATGAATCTTCGGATGGACTGGAGTCTACCTTGTAATCCTCTGAGTTGCTTTAGTGTTCTTGGCACTCCCATATCAAGGATTGCTTTTACCTTTGTGGGATCCACTTCTATCCCTCTCATTGAAACTATGTACCCCAGCAACTTTCTTGATTGTACCCCAAAGACACATTTATTTGGGTTGAGTTTGACTTTGTATTTTTCTAGCCTATCAAAAATTGCACTTAAGGTCGCTATGTGATCTTGCCTTTTCTTTGATTTAGCCAGTATGTCATTCACATAATGTTTGACATTTTTGTGAATCATGTCATGAAAGATCGGTGTCATGGCTCTCTGGTATGTAGCTCCTACATTCTTTAGTCCAAATGGCATCACATTCCAGCAGTAGGTGCCCCAAGGACATGTAAAGGTTGTCTTATGCTGATCTTCCTTTACTATCATTATCTGATTGTATCTTGAGAAGCCATCCATTAGGGACAACATCTCATGTCTGACCATCATATCCATTATCATATCAATGTTGGGTAGTGGAAAATCATCCTTAGGACATGCCTTGTTGAGGTCTCTGAAGTCTGTGTAGATGCAAATGCCCCCATTTAGTTTTGAGACTAGCACAAGGTTAGATACCCACCCTAGATAGTCGATCAGGCGTATAAAGCCAACATCCAACAACTTTTGTAACTCAATCTTAATGAGCAAGGCTATTTGTGGTTGCATTTTCCTCAACTTATGTCTCACCAGCTTCGCTCCAGGGTAAATGGCCAAATGATGAACTAATACTTCAGGATCTAGACCTACAATGTCAGCGTAGGTCTATGCAAAGTTATTCATTCTTTCTCTTAAGAATGCAACCAACAATTCTTTTTCCTGTGTTAAAAGAGACTCAGCATAGAAAGTGATTTGCAGTTCTATTTCCGTTCCTAAGTTGATAGGATTGCACTACTTTGCCAAGACTACTGACTTTTCTTGATGTAGAGTCATAGGGGGGAGATTGAATCCTTCATCCTCTGGCACCTCAGAGAGGTTTTTTCCATTGGATGCGTCCTTTATTTTTACTATTTTGTGATTAGAAAGCACCACAGTGTGGTTTTCACTTCCTAACCCCAAGCTTATTCTCGATATTTTCCTTTTGCGACTGAAGGATTCCATCATCTCCCCATAGTATGCCCAAGTGTCTAATGTTATTTTGAAGCCTGGTTTGTGATCCCCATACAAAACCATATCCCTTAGTCCCATGAATTCTAAGAGCACCTCATCATTTTCAAATGACTCTAGAATTAGCGATCCTCATTGATCGTGATCGATGAGTTGTGGGTGTACTAAGGTGATTCAGTGAATTTGCTGGTTTGACTCGGCTGTGGAGGAACTAATAATTAATAGGGTGGAATCTTCAAAGATCCTAGGGAGACCTACTATGGTATCATCATCATCACTATTGGCACAAACATCGATGATTTCAAAGGTGAGGTTATCAAGTGGGATACCTAGGGACATAGGTGGTCTAGGAGTAGTTCTTGTTACCTGAGGAGAGGACCTCACTACCCTACTAGGAGTACCTTTTCCATGTACGGTTATACTTGAAGGAGTATACCCAAGGCCAAGGTTCTACATTCTTCTTTCTACAATGATGGGCTCCAACCGTCCATCAAAGTTTTTTCCAAGGCTTTCGTTCCTATTATGGCCCATACCAAACATCATTTGCAGTCCTTTGCTAGTTTCATCCATGGGTAGGATGGGGGTGGGCCTTTCATCTTGGTATAATGTTTTTGAGATGTCTTCCTCATCCACATTTTCTCAACTGAGATCCCCCCAATGGCGGAATCTAGAAGGGTTTTTCCTAATAGTGTGGATAGGTGTTTTAGCTGGCTGAGGTTTTCCATGCAATCTAGGAGGTTGTGGTAACTCTCCTATAACAAATGTATTCTTTTTCATTTTGTAGTCGCCACATCCATTGTCCTGGATCATGTTTTTGATTTTGGATATGTCCCTGGATGGCGGGTGTCTTTGTCACAGAAGTGGAAGCAAGGTTGGCTGGGTCTATGTATGATGTGGATGATCCTTCATCTTTTTTTGGTATTTGGGGGATCTTATAAATTTTGGCTTCCAAGTTTTTGTAGTAGGCAAAAGGTTCAAGATCCCCATATATAGTGACCTCTTCATCTTAGTCTAAGAACTTGATACATTGGTGATATGTCAAGGCCACTACCTTCATTTCCTGGATCCACGAGTGTCCGAGGAGGTTGTTATATGGTAGGTCAAGGTTGAGGACCTGACAGGTGGTCTCCATAGTTGTCGGTCCCACTTGGATGGGGATTTTGATAGTGCCCTAAGACACTCTTTCTTGATCATCATACGCCCTTATCGAAATGCTTTTATTCTTATTAATGGAATCCTCGGCGAATCCCAATTTCTTTATGAGCTTTAAAGAATAAATGTTTAGGCCTGCACCTCCATCCACGAGGAATCTTTTGACTTTCTTTTTATGGATGAGCACTTGAAGGTGGAGTGCGTGGTTATGAGATGGCTACAGGGGGAAATCTTGGTCAGAGAATGTAATGATATTTGGGGTAACGATGTTATCTACCATAGCCTGGAACTACTTTTTGTCAAGGGTGGTAGAGATGGTGGACACAGCTAATGCTTCATCAAGGATCTTCCTATGGGTGGCCAAAATTTTCAGTAGTTCCATGATGTAAATTTGAGTGGGGGTTCTCTTCAGCTAGTCAATGACATTGTAGTCATAGGGGATGGATTTTGTATTAGAAATGGGGGTCTTAGCTGGTGCCCTGACAATGGTAACCTTTCTGCCACGTGTGGTGACTCCACAGTCGTTGTTGGCTCCTTTGACATTTATGATTGTGACCATTTCATCAACACATCCTACTATTTCCTCATACACTAGATTGGCACTAGCATATTTTTGCTTGCCTTTATTGTTCCCCTGATTATTTCCTTGATTGTTTCCTTGGTTGTGGTTTGACATCGGATTCATGTATATTTTCAAGTCTTGGTTTCTAGTTGGCTTCTCAATATTGATAATCTTATCCTCAATGAGGTATTGGATGATGTTTTTCAGCCTCATGCAATTGGTGGTGGTATGTCCTTTGACCTTATGAAATTCACAAAGGAGATTTTCGTTATACCATGGTGGCTTGGTCATGGGTTCTGCGTATTGCTCAGAGTTAGAGACTTTGATTAGATTCTCTTTGACCAGCTTCTTCATTATAGACACAATAGATTCCCCAAGAGCTGTGAACTTCCTCTTGGGGGGATACTTGCCTTAGGGAGGTGGTTATTGTTGTGCTATGACTGCATTAGTCTACACATTGTTGTGATTATGATTTTGTGATTGATGATGGGTTTGGATGTTCTGCTTAGGCGCACTGATGACCACTTTACCATCGACCACACCGTTGTTTGTTTTATTTTTGTTCCTCGATCATGTTCAAGGTTTATCATTATAGTTATTGGATGAATAGTTATCCTATGGCAGAGTCAATGTTGATGTGCCTCCTCGTGCAATAAGGGCTCTTTCAATGTTGAGCGCCTTTGGGATCAGTTAATCATAGGATGTGATGCATTACATTTTAAAGTAGAATGCCAAGTTCTCATCTAAATTGGATATGATGGTGCAAACTTGTTCTTCTGGCATGGTCCACTTGCTCTGATTGGCCTTAGATTGCCATCTGTGAAAGAAGGATGTGAATAGCTCTCCTTTTCTTTGTTTTAGTGTTGATAGTTCTTCCAAACTAACATCTGCACCCATGTTGAAAGCATAATTCTTAAGGAATGCTTCCACAATTTCCTCAAATTTTTTAATGCCCATGGGTAGGTGAGAAAACCATTCCATAGCTAGACCAGTCAAACTATGGGGGAAGAGTCGCATTAGATATCTTTTATTGTATGCAACCTCCATGCAATACACCTGAAATTCCCTGACGTGGTTTTCAGGGTTACCTGTTCCATTATACTTGTCAAATTTGGGGATCTCAAATCCCTTTGGGAATGGTATCATGGTGAGACTTCTATCGAAAGGATAAGGTCACAAGTTGCCTGGTGTTCTTGTTGTTTTTCCTAATTGTAAGTCCAACACTTGCTGCTAGAGCAGTTTGATTTGTGTTGCAACATCTTTGCTTGGGTCGGGTGGTGGAATGAATGTGTTTTGAGGTTTTTTCAAGGTGTTTGATGGGTGGGAAGAGTACTAGTGGGTGTTTTTTGCAAGCTCTGTTGTAAGTTCAAGTCTTTTTGGTATGACTAAATTTTTGCTAACAACGCTTGTTGTTGATCCTGTTGTCGTTGTTCCAACAACTCTTATTGTTGGTCCATCTGTTGTTGTTCCCATGAAGCTTGTTGTTGGTCAAGCTTCTGTTGTGCTAACAAAGCTTGTTGTTGATCTAGCTTCTGTTGCACCAACAAAGCTTGTTGTTGGTCATGTTGTTGTTGTGCCAAAAAAGCTTGTTGTTTGGCTTGTTGTTGTGCTTGAAAATCTTGTAGGGCTTGTTGGTATGCTTGTAGATGGATTGCTTGCAGTTGTGCTTGGTATTGGGATTGTGCTATTTGATGGGCTTGCGCTTGTGCTTGCACTTGAGCTTGAGCTTGTGCTTGAGCTTGAGCTTGAGCTTGTGCTTGAGCTTGTGCTTGTGCTTGAGCTTGAGCTGGTGCTTGAGCTTGCTACTTTTTCTTGAGTATTCTTTGTTGGTTGGATTTTCGAATGGCTTGGATTAGAGTGGTGAATGAATTTTCCACATTGGCTTTTGGTGGGATTGGTGGTGGAACGAGAATGATGCCAACCATTGTGATAGGCGAGAGGGTTATGGTGGTGATTGGGATTTGGGTTGTTGGAGGGGTGGTCTAGATGCATGGTCCTTGAGAGGGCATGATTTGCGATATTTGAGGACTGATTGATGTAGTGGCCTAAATGGTTACCACTTGTTGTGATGTTGCGGGCAAAAAGAGGGAATTTGATTTGATGTTCATATTGCCCGGTTCTAAGAAACTATTGGTGTTTAGGGGAGGGAAACCCAATCCGAGAGGTGATTTGGTTGCGAATGGAAATGGAGGAAGAGATGGTATGCTTCCCTAGAAAGAAAAAGGATTAGCAACATCGATTGTTCCAAACAAACAACCTTCTCCTTGTGGTAGAGAAGTTTTCATGTTTGGTTGATAGGCTGGCGAGGCATGGAATGAAGATGAACAAGCGGGATTATGGAATGTGAGTGGGACATATGGGTGTAGTGTATTTACCGGTTTAGAATTATTCGGTTCGGTGGTGATGGCCACTGCTTTGTTGGTCACAAGGTGATGATGCTACAACTCTCGAAACATAGCACTTCCTTTGTTCACAATTGGTGAGGTTGGTGTGATGGCCGATGTGGTGTGAGGCATGTCTTGATTGAAATTTGATATAGGGGATGCATTTGTAAGAGGCATGTCCGTACTAGTACTTGCATCAAGGTCAAAAGGGAATTGAACCCCTCCTTCCACTAACGTGTTTAAGTATTTGAACATGGCATTGGCAATTTTGTGGTTCTCTAGATTTTGAACCATTTTTATCATTTCAGATTGTGTCATCCCCATATACTCATTTATGATGTCCTCTTCGTAGCTCTCCTCTTGAGGATTTTGTGATGGTAAAGAAGTGTTACTTGAGGATCCTAACCTTCTAGGCCCAAAAGAGAAGAATTAGGGAAATCAAAGATCAAAGAGAGTGGATGATGATGGGATAAACAGGTGAAGCGAGTGAGTGAAACCTTTTGGATAACTTTTGAAGGGTGGTCCAAGGGAACCTATACCTGGAAAAGGCAAAGAAGTGGACCTTGAAGGTTCAATAAGTGGATGTGAATACCTTTAGGTCATGTGATGTTAAAATAGGTGGTTTTGTAATAAGTTGTCCATGTGTATCATGTTGACAAAGAGATTCTAGGTAGTTAGTAGATGGCTTTAAGTTAGGTTCCTCTTATGAATAAGGTTTCATTAAACCATTTCCAATAGTTTGAGTAAGTGTGGGGTCAAAAGGAGTAAACATTATAAATATGTATTGAAAATGGTTAATCAAATTGTGTAAAGAGTGTAATCTTGACCTCCAACGGTCATTAGGAGTTCAAAATTCTGTTAGAAAGTAGTTGGTCAATTGTAGGAGGTAGTTGGAAGTTGGATTCCATATATGCATCCATGTATTCCCCAAAAAAGGTTGGTTGTGGAGTTCTAATAAAAAAACTTGCATTGTTGGTAATTGTTGATCACAGTTTTTCACTAGTTTTTCTGAACTTCTCCTCTTGGTACAAGCTCGTACAGGGTTGATATGTATTAATACTATGGACATTTTTTGATGCATGTGTTTAATACCTTATTTCATTTTCTTGGAGGCTTAGAACCTCTATTGGTGCATGAGGGATTAGCAAACTGCATTGACTGTTCTTTTTACAAGGTGAAGGTTTGAGGGTCTTCCCATGATCTATTTGCCAATTCACCTACTATGCTGACTCTATGGCTCAGTGGATTGGCTTGTATTATGTCTAGTTAGATGGTTAGGCTCTTTGGAGGGTGAGAGGGTGAACAAACCCAGTGGGGTGTGGTGTCCTTGTGACTGAACAGGGGTGGTTCCATTATGAATGCAAGGAACCCAAGTAGTGAATTGGAGAACTATTGAGGGAAATGGAATTGTGAGAGTTTCTAGAGTTAGGGAAGAGGTAATACATGGTGTCTAGACCCCTAGGAGGATTTGGGAGAGTCAGGAGTTGTGAGTTTCCTTAAACCCTCATTTTGGTGGAGAATTAGGAGGGTTTGTGAGCAGAGGGTTAAGACAAGTTCTTGGGGCCCTAAGAGTTGACAAATCCTCAGTTTGAGAGCCTTTTCTAAAACTATTTCAGGCTCTTTTTGTTTGGGGATGACTTTGAGTGAGGGTTCCTTTGAAAAAGAGGCTAATTGTGAGGCCTAGAACCCGGGTGTGTTTACTGAAAGTCCATAACGGTCCAAAAAAGTGACTCTTGGTTTTCTTGTATATTGTGTAACCCTGAAAAGGGTATCTTAATCCATCAGTTAGTTTTTGAGTGTTTTGGGAAGGTTGTGAGGAAATTGGCCTAGACTAGCTTTTGAGTGTTATAAGGGGTAACTGCTATGAAGGATGTTGAATGATGATTTAGGAGTGATCAACCTTTGAGGTTGGGATTGAATGGTTAAGTTACCATCATACTCATGTTGAGAGGTCTTGTGGGGTCTGGCTGGAGGTCTTGAGTGTTTTGCAAACTTTGGGGTTTAAGATCCTTGAGGGTGAGTTGATGTCCTTAAGATTGGAGTTGGGTTCTTGGTTGAGAGTTGAAGTTTTGTTTTGTGAGTGATCCCCACCTAGCCTCTGCATCAAAGGGTTATGCTAAACTTGTTAGGACTTAGATTGATTGTGATGGTTTCACTATGTGTATTGAGTTAAACAAGTTTGTAGTGAAGTTGTAGACCCTAGGAAGTTGTGTTATCCTAGGGGAACTTGCCCAAGAAGATGAATTGACTAAGTGTGTTAAGTCAATGTGATTGTGAACTAGTAGACCTTAGAAATTTGTGTTATCCTAGAGGTAAATTCTTCCAAGAGTTTTGACTATTTTGGCTAGGTGCGTTAAGCCAAGATAGGGTGATGTGGGTTTAGCCCTTTAAGTTTAGCATGAGTGATTTTTCTAGAGTTCACAAAAGGTTTGTTGATGGAATGAGATTTGGTTTTGATGGAGAGATGGATGAGGATGATGACTTTGATCCTGGACTTGAACCTAGACACAACTCTCTTTACAAAACCTCAGTATTGAAGAACACACTAGACTTCCTATCGGAGGAAAGAAAACCTTTCAAATAGTTCAGGATTTTGTTGATAGTAGAATGCATACAACGTGGGATTATTCCTTGAAGCCATTTTATAAAAGTTGTATACTCTTATTTCTCTGAATTCAAAAAGTCTCTCAAGGCACTCCTCATGAGCTTTTAGACTAAGCTTCTTGAACTTTCATTTTGGGATTTTGATATTGCGGGAAATCATTGGGAACAACACATATGAGGTTCAATTTTGTCCTTTTATCTTGGCTTAGTGAATTCCTTTTACTAAAGACACTTGCTTGATTAAGTTTCAAACTATATGTCTAATGTCCCAATTTCTTTTTCATCCCACAAGGTCCATTATGTGGAAATCAAGGAAAATAGGGCAAAAGTCTCCTATGTTTAACCTTATTGAAAAAAAATGATAATAGAATCCAAGTACTTAGAAACCTTTAAGGATATGATCCCTAGGGAAAGTAAGAGTGCCTAAAATCGTCAAAGGTATTTGTTTCCTAAAAGGGGTTTGAAATTTGGAGGTCTTGTGAATGTTCGTTTAAATGTTTCTAGGACCAAGCAATGTATTCTTTACTTCCAAGCACCTTTTACAACCCTAGGATGATGAGACAATATTTTGTTGGGTTCCCACTTGGACAAATCCAGATGCTCATATTTTGTGCGGATGGCTAAATGCTTGACCACACTGGCTCCCCTCCATGGCACAACTTCTTGGGTCAGCCAAGCATTAGTACCCATGAATCTCCCATGGCATACTTTCCATCTCTACAACAAAACCGTATGTATAACGTGGGGAGGGTTCAAAGGATATGACCTTTTGCACCAACAAAATAGATAAGGTTTTGGCCTTTTTCTAAATAGAGGGTTTTAATTCGAGCATTTTGTTCATGGGGGATTATCCAACATTGGCAAGAGTCCATTTCTATCCATCTCGTCGAAATAATCCTCGTGATTCTTGAACTTTCCTCAAGAGTCTACACTTATATATCGGTTGGAAGTCGCTTGGCTTTAGCATGTTCCCGGTTGGGTCGTTCCCTTGGGTGATTACTTTTTCCCACAAGGCAGGCCCTCTAAGATAAACAAAAGCAAATAAAAATATTCGTAGTTCGATCAACCTTTTTTTTAGAAACAAAGGGAGAACACACAATAATTTTACTTACACTCACATGTTTTGTTCATTTCTTATGTACCCAAATTGAAATGTGGAGGTAATATTTTATGCAAGTTAGTGTCACCAAAAAGACTTTTGATTCTCAAGATCGCTGTGAAGCATAAGAGAATCGCATACGCTTTTTTCTCAAATGACACTACTTTGCAGAAAAGATTACAAGACACAAACAACACATGTTCATTTTGAATTCATCAAAGAAATAATGAATTCTTTTTAAGCACCAAAGAAAATATGAGATTGCCTTGTTCAATTGTTATCCTTTAAACAAAATCTAGTATGTTTGTCTAAGGTTCTTTTTAGCCCCTTGGCAACTTTGAAAAGAAATTTGATTGTTTATTTTAGAACCCAAGAGAAGTTTAGTGTTCCTAAGGCCAATGAATTTAGCAAATCCCTTTTAAACAAGAATCTAAAAATCTTTAAAGAGTGTTGAAGAACACTTTAGTGTTTAAGAACACTTTGTACAAAATACGCATAGTGCCATAATGAATCTCCTACTTTGCTTATAAAAGGGAATTTGCTTATTCTTTTTAAACCCAAAGTAAATTTAGTGTTTCTAAGGCCAAATATATTAACAAATTTCTCTTTAACAATCATAATTTTTTTAAAATCCCTCAAAAGTGTTAAAGAACACTTTAGTGTTTTAAAAACACTTTTCCTTGCATGATGAGTATGAGGTCATGATGAGCTTCTTCCCTCTCTTTTTTCTTGCTCCAACCTACAAAATGATAGAAAACTAGAGAGCAAAAAGACAACAAAGAAGGTCAAAGATTAGAAAAATCCAAATTTAAAAAGCACATGTCAATTTTAGATCTCACTATTTGGCCATGGTGCAGTTTGTAAAAGCAGCATAGTTTGGGTGAAAGCGGTGCTATATAGCGCTGTGCGGTTGACTATGGGTGGCACTTTGTGGAAACAAAGAGTGAAAAAGTGGTGATATGGGTAAGTGACACAGTTTGGAAGCGGCCCTGTTTGAAATTTTGAATTTTTCAAGCGGGAAAGCAGGAGTGGTAGTGTTTGGAGGAAACGTGGTGCGATATGGCACTGCGGTACTGAAGGCAGTGTAGTATAGCGCTGTGGAGATGAACGTGGTGGAGTTAGGAAATTTGAAAAAATGACAGGCGGGAAGAAAAGCGGCGAGGTTTAGAAATTATGCATAGTTCAAAATGGCACTGCTTCCCTGAAAGCGGTGACATATTGCATCGCACCCTATGAAAGCGGCTCGATATGACACCGCATGGTTGGTTTCTTGTCACCTGTAGGAAAATGTTAGAAAAAAAAAATGAGGAAATTTTTTTAATACATGATTAATTTCTCGAGTTGCCCTCCTTCTAGCACCAAAATGTGAACCCCTAAACCTGCAAATGCACAACAGCAACAAAACACGTTAGGTTGTTACATCAAATGCATGCAAACAAGTATGAGAGATTCCCCATGAAATCCATCTATTCAAACTAAAACTAGGAAATGAAGAATACAATACAAAAAATGGAGTTAAATCCTAATTAAGCCAATAGATTAGTAATCCCATGGGGGAATTGGTGCCAATGAAGTTTTGCAATTTTCCCTTTCCCAATTCCTAAGTTGCAATGTTGAGTGATTAAGCAATGGTCAAATCTTCAAAGAGATTTGAGCATAACCTTGTTACAATTTGTGAAAATGGTGATAGGTTGGGTGAAATGGGCAAAATTAGCTCTGAATGTGAAGAGAGTAACTTTGCATGAAGATTGTCAATGATAAATGAGGAGAGAAGCCTCCAATTTATAACTTTCAATTTGGAAGAGAAAGTGAAATTTGAGCAATGTGGGACTAACTTTCAATCCAATGGTTAAATGCCACATGTCATGATGTGAATGGTTAGTGGTTGTGCACATTTTGGCCAAAGTGCCAATAAATGCATTTATTTTGAATTTGAATTTGTGAGATGACTTATTGAAGAGGGAAGGGAAATGAAGTTAATGTCACTTAGCTCAAGGCCAAGGCAATGTAAGAGGCCTTAAATGCCTTGTTGGAAGGACCAAGTCCACTTGGCCTTTTTGAATTCAAATAAGGGAATATTCCCTTTTGATGCCATGTGAGGGAAAATAGAGAATTAAATAAATCAAAGTAATTGATTTATTGTGCAACTTGCATTCTCTAGAGGATTTTAATGAGAGGGATTATCTTAATCATGGTTTTGATTAACTTAATGAATAATTAAATGATGTGACAATTTAGACTTAAATTTATGAATTGATTTAATTCAAGAATTGAGATGAAAAGATTAATTAAATAAATGATTTGATTTATTTAACTAAGGAGGAATATGTTAGACTAAATCAAATAAGGTTTAATTTATTTAATTTAATAAGAAGACTTTAGGGATTTAATCAAATAAAATGAATTATTTAATTAAACAGAAATGTAAGGTCAATTAAATTAAATTGATTAATTTAATCAAAGGAGGTGATAAACCTAATCAGATGAATAATGATCCATTAAATTAAGACGGAATTACGATGAAATACTGAGAGTATGATTTAGGAAGAAATGTTGTTAGTAATCAGGATCAAGTGTGCCAAAATGACTTTTGTACATTTTCCATATCTACGGATTGTATATGTTAGAATTGCAAGTTTTCCGATAAGTGTATTGGTGAAGGGGATGGAATTGCATCACTCGCTTGTGAGCACCCTGCTATTCTATGAATTCCTCTTCACTGTGTGTTCTATTATTATGTTTATATGCATGTACTATTTATTCCTTGTTTACAGGTTTGCAGGTACAAAACATCGACTCCACCCGGCTTCACAGGTTTGAGTGTGTCCACCCAACGATTATGTTGATTGGGAGATAGTAGCTAGGATACTTGTGTCAAGCCTTTACCCTAGTATCAGTGTGTCATTTGGTCTAGTCGGGTTTTCTTGTTAATTTTTTTTTTATTGCTTTGATCTATTATGTTAAATGTTTAAAAAGGGAATTTAATGAATTTAAGTATTTAAAGTTGATTATTAAATTAATCTTATTGTAATTTTGTAAGTTTTGAATTAATAAATTAATTGAATTGATAAATAGTTTAATCCTAGGATTATATTGTTTATTGATTAATTAAATTAGTTAATTAAGATAAATTTGAAAACGGAAATGTTTTCTAATTATCAAATATTTTAATTTTAAATTCTGGAGGATTTTATGCAAAATGGGTTGTTAGAGATATTTTTTTATTTTTAACATGTGTTAGAAGAAATTAATGAGTTTGTTTGAAAATTTATTCACGGGAGAAGATTGTGGCTTTGACGGAAGAAGTTGGAAGCTTCTTCATGACAAAAGAATGGGGATATTTTGGTGTGTTGGGAAATTGATAAGGAGAGTTTTATGTGATCTACTTGGGTTCTAGAAAAATATTTGAAGAATTTGTTGTAGAAAGAATTTTTGGTATTCTTGCATCTTTAGAAAAATTGTTCTCGGGAATTATTTTTGTGTTTGGGATTGTTGTTGTGTTCGAGAAATCGTATTATTCTAAAGGAAGCCATTGTCTATCTAGGAAACTTGCTTGGAGCTATGGAGGAGGCACTGCACAAGATTTACAAATTCATAGGCATTGGACTACACGTTCATTCTTTTGATTTTGTTAAGTTTTTAATTGAAAATATTCTAGATTAGATCTTCTCTATAAAATATTTCTTGTGAAAACTTTTAAGTTTGTGTTTTGTGTTAAAAAATTTATTGTCGTAAGCAAATTTCTTCTCTATAGAACCATTTCCTTTGTATTCAAATTCTTTGTGGAAAAACATTAGTAAAATGGTAAATTGGTATCATAGTGATTTTAGGGGAAACCAGAAGGAAACACTTACGGATCTAGAAACAAAAACCTCTCTTTCAAAGGAATTTTATTTTTTGTAGAAATTTTCTCCTATAGGTTTGATTTCTTGTGATATTTTGTGTAAAATTGATCTATGAGATATTGTTTTCTTCTTCTTCTTAAGATTATTGTTTGTGAAAAAATTAAAAAATCCCTCTATATTTTGATTGAGAAATTTCACCTATGGAATATCCTTTGTAAAATTTGGTTTTCCATGATGTTTGTAAAATTATACTTGTAGATCTCACTTTAGAAAAATATTTCCCAATTTTAGTATTTGATTGATCAGATCTATATTAATATATAAATATATCCATATATATATATATATTGTTGAATATATATATATATAATATATAGTATAGTAAATGTTAAATTCTCTGTGAATGGTGTTAATCGCCGTATGATGAAATTTCGTACTCGACTGGTGATTTTAATTTTTCTGAAGAATTTTTTTATGTTTTTATGTGTTAAAAGATATTGGTGGGGGGGGTGGGGGAGGGGGGGTTTCAATCCCCCATTGTACCCTTATGGGGAGGAGGTGCTAGCATAGGTAGCACAATCCCTTTCCTTAGGGGATGGTTGGTTGTACTATGTACAGTTTGGCGTCCCTTCATATCATCCGCCTTATTTAAATTCGTTCACCAGCGAAAATCGAGTTTCGATTTGACAAAAAAAATTATGTTGATAAAT
The DNA here is from genome assembly GCA_007115665.2 of Sequoiadendron giganteum. NCBI lineage: Eukaryota > Viridiplantae > Streptophyta > Pinopsida > Cupressales > Cupressaceae > Sequoiadendron > Sequoiadendron giganteum. The sequence continues at coordinate 262,848,669 of CM021101.1, forward strand.
GTATATATATATATATATATGGATTAATATGTAAATATATATGTATATATATTATATATTTACTAATTTATTTTCTTTATAATATATTTTTAAATATATTTAATGTATATATAATTATTTATATATTCAATGCATATATATATATATTTAAATATATAATTAATGATTTTTATTGAAAATGGATGAATGCATAATATGCATAAATAGTAGAATTGGTGGTTGTAATCTTCTTGTAAAAAGAAAATTATTTAAAGTGATCAAGAAATTGAAGATGTTAAGTTAGATCATTTCTTCTTTTATTGTTAAGGTTTGTTTTTTAATTAGTCTATTACGAAAATTTATTTATTTATTTTTCACTGAAGGAGAATGGATTTACGAAATCAAAACATTAAATTTAATTCATGTCTTGATTGCCTTTTTGTATTTCTTCTAGTTACATTTTGAGGAGGAAAATTAGTAAGGTGTTTTTCATTAAATTGGAAGTCTTCCAAAAGGATATTTAGATGATAGGGTTTGTTGTATTGTAATGTTAGCCTGTTTTAATTTCCTTGGGTAGTGCATGGATTCATTTAAGTGATTTACCCAGTTTTCACGAACAAGGATTTGTGCCTCCTAGTTTGGAGTGGATTTGTCATGTGTTGCCTCCTTTTGATTTGGAGTAGATTTTGTTATTTTTTGCCTCCTTGGTTTGAAGTGGATTTTATTTGTGTTTTGTCCTATTTTTGGAGTGGGTTGTTCTACATGGTTTTGTGCACTATGTTACCCTAGTATGTTGGTATTGATCCATGATTTGTCAAGTAGAAGAGTGGCTTCTGCTAGGTGTGAGAGCCCTAAAGAGGTAAACTGGATAACCTTCAGAAGTATTTAATCAAGCGAAAACATAATTAAAGTATTTAGGGGACTGGTTAGCATTTCATATTAAGATAATTTAGCCTCACTCATGGAATCAAGTGCTCATTTGGGATTGGGATGAGTGGGAAGGCCTGCAATGACAAAGGTCATCTACCTTGTCTTTTCGAAAGGTATTTGATTCCATATGAGTGAGTATGGGGGCCAGGGATCGGTTGAGCCTACCAGGATAGCCCAAGATGGGGGTTCGGGCCTAGGAAGATCCTCATTGCATATCCCATGTCGAGTTGTGTGATGAAACTCTTTCTACGAAAATGGTTTGTATGTTTGGTTTATTGTATGGTTTTGTTTACATACTTGATTTTTTATAACTCTTGAAGCAATGTAACCCATGTTTAGTGTTGTAGTGTTGTACTTGTATTTTTTTGAGTTAGTATATGTCATCTTGTGTCTAGAGGTAGTAGGTTGGTCTTGTATCCTTGTTACTATCTCCTAGCATGGGGGTTGGGCCTTCGGGTACCACTTGGTTGGGAGGAACCTGCACCCTACATCGCTGGGTCCCCTTTATATTCATATCGTGATGGGGAGATTTCCAGTTGGAGAGTTCATGGATTCCAACTTATATTTCATGGTTTGTAATTTTTTAAGTTAACTCTTGTATTTTATTACCCCTTAGTTGTATTCGAGGAGGTTTATTGTATTATGTAACACATTTTTAAGAACTACCTCATTCTAGGAATGAGTGATGTAAGCTTTATTGATGAGTTAATGTTATATGTAATCTTGATGTATTTCTTATTTTTATGATGTAATTTCATGTATGGAATGTATGAACATTTATTTCCATAAGTAGTTAATCATGATATGGATGCAATTATGTTTTATTTATGGTTTTAAACATAACCCTAGTCTCGTATCATTAGAGCATGTGTTGAGAGATAGGGAACTTACATGTTTATTATACTTTTAAATAATAATAAAAAATTGTGTGTTTTCATAGACTATTGCAAATTCCTCTAGGGTTATGTGATAGGGCATTACATTTTTGCTCATTCATCATTCCTTTATGCATTTATTCATTTCAAGGTTTAATTCCCAAAACAGGTTTTGACCAAGGTAAACCCCCATTCCCTAACAATTTTTTTTTTATCTCTTTGATGTGTGATTAAATATATTTTAGGTTGAAGATCATTTGGAGAGAAAAATTGAAGAAATTTGAAAAGTTGCAAGAAAAGTTGTAAAATCATGGAAACTACTCTACGAGATTTATTTTTGAATTTTTGAAAAAAGTGAACTAGAATTTGGGAGTGCAAAACTAGAAAAAAAAAACTAAGAAATTGATTTTCTATAACCCTAGATAGGACCCATTCACCATAGGGGGAATGATTCCGTAGTGATGTCTAAAAAATAATCTTTGCTGATAGGTACACAACATTTTACCCTTTCTAGATCTACCTTTTGATTATTAGTTTGGTTAGATTTGGTTAGTGTTTCTCATTTGCACTTTGTAGCACATATTTTTAATGAAACTAGGAAGATAGGTGCATTGTTATTAATCCATTTCAAATCAATCCAAAAATAATTATTATTTTCCTATGTTTCAAGTCTATCTAGTCATAGGAACTTTGACACCTATGTATTATTTTTCATTTTCAACCAGACCAACTACTACACCAAGGCCATGGGAATAGAAAATATTTCTTATGGAACTATGGAGTTAGACAATGAGGTCTCCATCAAACAATCTCTTTGAGGTAGAGGGTTGTTATTTTGATCGACTCATGATTACAATTTAGGTTACTAGGGTTTTCTACATATGCTTCTAGATTTCGATATCTTTTAGATAGTGAACAAGATATATATAATATTCAATTATAAACCTTAAGATTGTAAATTTAATGAATTCTATAGAAAAAGAGCTACTTACTTATTCTTCACCTTTTGGAAACCGTAGTTCATCATGGATATGTTGGAGCTCTACAAATTATCTCTCCAAATTTGATAGATGCCAAATGAATCAATTGTTATGTTGTATTATGTTGTATCATAATATTTATAGAAGGAATCTTAATGAAAATCTCATAGGAATCCATCATGTCCACCATTACTCCTAGTTTTGTGCAAGCCAAATATCTCCAACTAACCATTTTCTAGGTTTGAATATGATTCACTAATCTTTTGATGAAAGGTCAAGACTTGACGATTAGGGATGACTTGAAATGTTTCAAAATATTTGACATGGATTGATATAGTTTCAACCAATAAAATTAATCCATGTAAGATTTATTTACACATCATGAAAGATGGGCCATCAAAAAAATATAAATTAAAAGAATTTGATGTCACTAAATAATCTATATGGTATTTTTTCATAGTTTCGTGACTTAGAAATAGGCCCATTGTGAAGAGCTTGCAAACCCACAAAATCCTTATGATAGTGTTTCATGTGTCATCATTTTGTTTCTCATAATCCCAACCTTTGATAGAATATGCATTGGAAACATTGGAAATAAACCACATGTGTCATGTTTCTACAATTCCACAAACCACATTTAGGTGTAATGCCCCACCACGCAACCCTAGAGGAAGTTGCAACAACAACTTAAACAGGCTAATTTTTGTTTTGTTTAATTACAATTATTAAGCAAGTTCACAACTAATGCCAACAATCTCTAAGGTTACTAGACAGAGGTTATATAGAACCTCAACAAAAAACATGAATTAAACCATGTCAATTAATTAATTAATAATTAAAGCACATGCATTCCAAAAGATAATTACATCATCACAAGAGATAACTTTCAATTCAATTTATCCAAATTAAATAATAATATTACAACACTCATTCCCCGAATGAGGCAAGATCAATAATCATAATTACAATTACAACTTCCACCTCGCTAACAACTGAGGGGTAAAATAATACAAGATCAATTGAAATGCAATAAAGCAAGAACTGAAACTGAATCCAATGAGCTCTCCAACTATAAGTCTCATCCACATGAACATGAAGAAAGAACCCAATGGGTTTAGGTGCACGTCGCCCAACCAAGTGGAACCCAAAGGCCCACCCCCCATGCTAGGAGATAGTAACCAAGAATCCTAGCCAAGACCATCTACCTCTAGACACAGACTAACATAAACTAAACCAAACTGTAACAGCTAATCACATGAACTTCACAAGTACATCCCAATGTACAACTCAAATACAACTCAAATACCATGTGGGTACAACAAAAGTTAAACTCATATATCATGCAAGTACAACACAAGTACAACTCTACATGGTCATAGTGCTTCCATAAATAAAGCAGATCAAGTATGTTATCAAAACCATACACACAGAATCAAACACCAACCATGGTCACATCAGGTATGTTATGGAAACCATACTCACAATAAACAAGTACCAACTATGGTCACACAAAGTGCCATCACATAGCACATCATGAGTTACCCATTGTGGGTCATCAATATGGTGGCCTCAACCAATCCTCGGCCCTCATACCTACTAATGCAAAATCAAATACCAACTATTGTCCTAGACAAAGTGTCATTGCACAGCTTGTCATGAGTTACCCACTGCGGATTGTCAGGATGCTGGCCACAAATTGATCCCTGACCCTCATACTTACTAATGCGGAATCAAATACCTTTCATATAGACAAGATAGATGACCTTGCCGTTACTGGCCTTCCCACCCATCCCAAGTCTAAATGAGCCCTTGTGTCTATGAGTGAGGCATACTTATCTTGATTAGTGAGAAGTTAATCCTAATCTTCTAAGTGTTGTACTTAATTATCACTTTATTAAACCACTTCCGAAGGTTACCCAATCTTACCTCTTCCGGGCTCTAGCCCCTACGAAATCCACTCTTATACTTGACAACACACACACACCAACCAAACACCAAGGATACAAAGGTGCAATAAACAAGATACCATGACCTCTCCTTTTCAGGAGGCAACCTAAGTTCAATCCCTCTCTAGACACTTGGAGGTAACAAGGTAACAAAGTCACTCCTGACAAGGAGGCACTAATCACATAATCCACTCCTAAACCAAGGAGGTACAAAACATCCCCATTCATGAAAACAGGGTACTAACATAGACACAACCTCATGCAATATCCAAGAGAAATCACAAATGACAACCTCGAACCTCTATGGTCCTCTGGAAGACTTACAATAAAAAGGTACTTAACCCATTTCCCAAGACGTAAACATGAAAGACATATTCACTGAAGGCAATAGAAAAGAACTACCTTTCGATATACTAAATCCATGCCTCATTACATTACATAATTCATTACATCGATAAAACTGAATTAAGAATTCATTTTTTCAGATAAGGGAGGAATTAAAACTCAATGTTTAATTCCCTACTTGCATAATAATAAATAACCATTTATTTCTACAATTCCAAATACATTGATTTAAAATAACTATTGCTTCTTCCTTTCCACATAACCAATTTAAAATATTCAACATGACTTACATTCATATTATTTACAACCAAAACTATGTCACTTAAAAAGCAATATTTCAAAATAAATGATGATCTAATTAAAATTATCCTATTTTCCATTTTCGTAATTTAACTTGAATCATGCCCTCAATTAAATTATTATTTTAAAATAAACCAATTATGTCCACTATAGCATAAGATTTTAAAATTCCTCAGTTCCATAAATAAAAACATGTTATTAATCAAATACCTCATCACACCATTTAAATCACCATTATAATTTATAAACATATCTATTTTAATTTACTAAAACAAATATAAATAATATTATATTATTATATAATATAATACTAAATATTAATACATATTATATTATTATAATATATATTAATATATTCATATTATAAATATAATAATATAATATTAATATATTGACATTTTAATATAAAAAATTGCTTTATCTCCAGAAGAGAAACCCCCAAACCCACCTCGGGCCATGTGCTTGTTGAGAGAGGCGGCCACACAAATCTCGAGGTAGCCAGATTAGGGTTATGGCTGGGCAGGAGTTTTCTCCGGCCGTAGTTTCCTCAGCCGCGGATTTGTTCATAGTGGGTGGCGGCACATTTAAACAAGGGCGGTAGAGGTGGTTGAAGGGGTGGCGGCTACCACTGGCGGTCTACTATGTAAACACAGTCGACCCCACAGTGGTGGGTAGAACCCACCACTGTGGTGGCGAATGTGTTTACATAGTCGTCGCACCACAGTAGGCGGCCAGGGGAGTCCGCACTGGGCATGGCAATCTCCCCACGCACCTCCCATGGGGTGCGGTGGGGAGGTGAGCCCCCAGTGCCTCCCCACGAATTTTATTTTATTTTAACAACCAGCAGATTTTTACAAAATCCAAAAACCAATTTCTTTCATTTTTATTTTTTTTATTTTTTAAAACAAACCCAATTCCAATCAAAGAAATATGTAATATATATATATATATATATATATATATATATATATATATTCATAAGGAATTAACAAATTAATTGAGGAAATAATATCAAGACTTATAATTTTCAGTCAAGAACACCATTGATTTTCTTGAAGAAATATTTTTCCAAAGAAAGGATTTTTGCAACAAACTCAGATTTCAACATGGGTTTTCTATTTGCAACCAACAACCAAAATTTAAAGGATTTTCAACAGCATATTCAAACTATATAACTTTTCAAAATGAACTATTAATTGATCGAACCTGATCTCTTGAGTTTGAGGTGATCCAGAAATGGTGCTCAGCTCCCAACCTCATCTCCACAGATTTTCACAGCCTCAGTCCAAAATCCACAAAATTGCAACAGTTCTTCCTCTCCAATTTTAATTTTCCAAAAACTTCATTCCTCCAAAATTGTGATGCAAAATCCAAACATAAGGATAAAACCCTAAAAATTCAACCGCCACCCTCATAAATTCTTCAAAACAGAAAATTAGAAAATATCCCAATTTCAATTTTGAATTCAAACTTTCAAATTTGACTTTTAATTCATTTCTCTTATTTTTCAATTTCAACAAATAACACAATAATTTCAACATAAATAAATAAACCTCTTTCAACATTAGAAATTTAATTAATTAATAAATAGATTTAATCAGCGATTAAATTATTTATTAATTAAATTAAATTAATAATAAAATAAATTACATTTCACATAATCTCAAAACGAATTAATCCACAACTTAAATACATTAAGCCATTTAATTACCCTTTTCTAACTTGAAATTAAATAACAAAGAGAGGGAACAATATTCAAAACAACACAATCTGACAAACACCTAACGACATACTAGGACTAGGGTGACGACTTGGCACAGAAAACTAGCTACTATCTCCCAATCGAATACCATTGGGCATTGAACATGCTCCAACCTGTGAAACCAGGTGGAGTCGATGTCATGTACCTATCAACCTGTAAATCAAGTAAACAACAACATATAATATAAATAGCATAAAATACACACTGTGAAGAGGAAATCTCAAAATCGCAGGGCACTCACAAGTGAGTGATGCGATACCGTACCCTTCACCAATACAATGCAACTAACTAACAATTCTAACATACTAATATAATTCAAAGCATAAAACATCTTTAATTCGAACATCCATAATGTTAAACCCAAAACATGGAATAAAGATAACATCTGAATAACCAGAAACACATCACAGCAACATACCCACACAAGGACACATTGTCCAACCAGAAGGCAAAACGGAGGGGTATTACATTAGGTCTTCTTAAAACATTTCATGGAATCATGAACACCCTTTAAATGCATGAATCGTGTCCTCTTTCCATGGTTTTACAACCTCTTATACAACCCTTGAAATTCTACTAGAAAACTTGTGGAACTATATTGAACTAATGTCATGTGAACTACATTCCATAGTTCCATTATTATTCTTCCCTTCTATAATATACCCCTTGTGGATTGGAAGAATTTAATAAAATAATGATAATTGTCAACCTTTCTCTAGTTCCATGATTATTATCTCCTTAATAAAATATTCCATGTAGAAGCATGGAAAAGGGCATAATGAATGGTGGGGACCATATATAAAACATCATCTTCCTTAAGTGACTAATTAAGAACATGAAAAATTCCTTTCATAAGTGAGCAATGGGGAATGAGAAAAAAGGGGTTGATAACCAACATTATAGAAGATTCAAAGAGATCAATAAAGGCACTGAGAACTAGAGGAACAACTCAATGATGAAATAGAATTGAAGTGTAGGGCAAACAAAACTAGGTAGGGTTTTTTAGGGTTTTTAATCCTAAATGCATATATAAAGAAATATTGTTAAAAAACCCTAGCATAAATAAAACCATTTTGCAACTTTTATGCTAAGCCAAGAATAAAGAAGCTACCAAAACCAAACCAAATTTAATATTTTTGAATTCATCAATTTTCACTACATGTGTTGTCATGATAATAACTATCAATATTATTTATGAGAAAATCCAATAGAGGAGACTATTTACATGTTCTATTCACCTTATTAGAAGATTTCGTTCAAGATACATTGTCAATAGAACAAACCCAATGAACCAAATCTAATTTCCTCAAAACCCTAATATCATAGGACATTAGGAATTCATCCACAAAATACTTAGCCACTAATTTTTTTATAAAGTAAAAAAAAAATCAAACATACCCAATAATGCATTGATATTCTTAGAATATTTGACAATATCTTTTCAACTAAATTTATCAAGAAATAAAGATAGGGAAAAAACATTAATCCACCAAAAGGGAAGAGACAAATGTAGTAGGACATGTCTAACTAGACAAAAATTTAGATAGAGAAGAAGCATGAGCTAGAAGATAATTCTATATGTTCTACCATTACCTCCAAAGGTCATTAAAAATGTAGTATTGAAAGAAAACATGAGACACAAACTACTTATTAACCCCACAAAGAACACATTTGGAAGGACATTTGAATTTTGTCTTATGCAAGAATTTTACTTTAGAAAAGTTGTCAAAGAATGAAATTACACTTGATAGAACAAAATAATTCCAAGTAATTTTTCACCAAGAGAAATAATTGTATAGAACCATTTCCCATTGTAATATTTGGTGCCCATAAGAAGCTATTTATAAATTTATTAAGAATCATAGACCCAATGAAGATGATCAACCTCCTATAGGGAACAACATATCAAATCTACTAGAGTAGAATATAGGGTTGCTTGATTATTTGGATCTTCTCCCAAAGGAAAATGACTTGGATCCTTCCAATGATAAATGTGAGATTCACCCACCAAGTGAAAATATTTAAATTCTAAATACTTAGATTAGCCAACATCAAAAAATACCTTCCTTGAAGGGAGAAGATGGAGAAGGGAGATGGAAATAGAGTATAGCAATCCCATGAATTCATATAAAAAGAGCATTATAGCCAAAATTTAAAATCCAAAAGAAACATTACTTATATAACATTCTTGATAGTATTCCCAATCATAAAAATATTCTCAACCAAACCCATTCTAGGGGCTAGGCTTAAACAACACACACTAAGTGTTGACACTTAGTGTGGGTCCCATTAATTGCAACCCTATTCCTTTTCCATTAATTACATTAAAATCGTAGTGTAAACTTTTAATTTTTTGGTTGATCCATATAGTCAATAGTCATCTTGAAATTTGGATCTTAAAATTTATTACTATAATTTTATACACAAATCAAGGAATATTTTTATATAAATAATTATATATATTATATTTATATTTTATTTAAATATACATTATATAAATAGTAATAGATTATCTATTTATACTATATTATAACTATAAAAATATATTATAAATTATATTATATATAAAAAATTATATGATTTGTAAACTATACAATATATAATTACATATAATATAATATAAATATAAAATAAAATTATTGCTTACATTAAATTGGAGTTAGGGTTAGGGTCATGGTTATGATTCTAGCGTAAATATTGGGGTTAGGGTTATGCTTAGGTTTTAGTTGGAAATAAGGATAGGTTTTCCACTAGCTTAGAGTTAGGATTACCATTCTTAGATAAATCTTAGGGTTACCATTAGGGTTACAATTAAAATTAGGGTTAGATGTAATGCCCCGCCAAGTAACCTTAAAGGAAGTTACAATTAACATCATAAGCGAACCAATTTTTTTTTTATAAAGTGCATTTAACATACACATTCACTTACTAATTAACAAAAACCTCTAAGGCTACAAGGTTAGGATTGTTAAAACCCACACATACATATTACATATAACTGTAGCATTATAACTTTATGAAATAATCATCATACATCATAAGAATACCACATAACATAATAATATAATCAACCAAGATACAATCTCATAAACATTATCTTAATCCAATAGTTACATCACTCATTCCCAGAATAAGGCAATAGTACAAATATATCACAATTACATAACTCCACCTCATAAACATAAGAGGGATAAAATAACTTATACAAGTTAAAATATTACAATGCAAAAAATTACAACAAGAACCGTGAGCTGTCCATCTGGATGTCTTGCCACCAAGTACTGAATATCGATGGGGACCCAATGGTTTTCGTGCATGTTCCACCCTACCAATATGGTACCCGAAGGCCCACCCCCCATGCTAGGAGATAGTAACAGAGTAACATGGACAAAGATTCTACTACCTCTAACCAAAGGCAGGCTCATACTGACTCATACTGTTATAACCAACCAAAAAACCATAATCAAGTACAGTCCAGTATAACTCAAGTACAACATTTACATCACTGACATAGGTCACATTGCTTCCAGACATAAAGTAGATCAAGTATGTTCACAGAGCCATACATATAAAACAATTAACAACAGTTGTCCTAGATAGAGTGTCATCGCAAGGTTTATAATGAGATCTCCTCTGGGCATTCTTCATAGGCTCCGGCACAAGTAATCCTAGTGGCCTCAACCGAATCCCAACCCTCATACTCACTCATGCGGAATCAACTATCTCTTGTATGGACAAGATAGTTGATCTTGTCATTCCAAGCCTTCCCACTCATCCCAAGTCTAAACAAGCCCTTGTGTCTATGAGTGAGGTAAAATTATCTTGATTAGTGAGAAGTTAGTCCTAATCTTCTAAGTACATTATTTTAATTATCACTTGTTTAAATCACTCCTAAAGGTTATCCAGTTTACCTCTTTGGGCTCTGGTGCCTAACAGAAGCCACTCTTCTATTTGACAACACACACTCAAACAATCCACCAAGGGAACCACAAATGCATACCAACTAGGCATCATAATCCACTCCAACACAAGGAGGATACAAATAATAGAACTCACTCCAAACATCTTGGAGGCAACAAACATATAGTCCACTCCTCTCACAGGAGGCAACAAGATGAAACCACATAACAAGGTCACTCCATACAAGGAGACATGGATCCCATAATCCGCTCCTAAACCAAGGAGGTGGAAACATTTCCATTCGTGAAAACCAGGTAAAATTGAAAAGACGCCATGCACTACCCCACGGAAACAACTGGATGGCATAAAGATTCAACAACCCTTATCCTCTAAGATCTTCTGGAAGACTTATAATTTAGGATTAACACTAAATCCCAAAACTAATAATGCAACTTGATGACATTGCAACAAAAGCATTCAAATCATGAATCAAATCTAATATTTGGATTTCCTAAATCCATACTCATTCAATAAGTAGTGTTGACAAAGTCAAAGACACGATAACTAGATCATCTAAAATAATCATAACCCCTATTTCTGTTTTCATTATTGGAAATCTAAAACAATTATACTTACTTTCCTTTACTGAATACAGAGAATTAAATCTTTTAAGATAATCATGAGGAAGATACTACTTTTGGGTATCCTAAATCCATATCTCTTTCATAATCCAATCACAATGATTCAATTAATCCAAATAGAAATTAATTAAATAACATAATTGATTGCCTCATCAATAAAACAACTTTTTAATTTACTTTTAAATGGACACAAATCCATGCAAGTAAACTCTTTCTATTTTCTAACCAAATCTTACATTTCATTCAATTTTCTATTTAAAACATTCAATCACTTTAATATAATAACATATTGTTTCTCTATCCATTTTCTATATACACTAATCAATCCATTTTTAAATCTCTATTCAATAATACATTGCATGCATTTCATTAAAATAAAATACGATAATGAATTTTACACTTAATATATATATATGTTCCATATTATATAGACACCAAATATATATATTAATAAATTTAATTACATATATTCTTTAATATTCCATTCACAATGACTAGATTACTCTATGGAACTAAATAAAACATAATAACTATTTTCCTTTTTCAATATAGTTAGTTCTTAATTTTACTTCTAATGCAACCTAACACTATTGCAAACAATCCTTTCAATTTTCTATCCGGAGTCTATGTCTCTTCAACTATCCATTTAAAAATATGCAATTTCATCAATGTATAAAAATATCTTTTGGTTTATCTATTTGACCACGCATTCATATTGTTTCTAATTAAATCTCATTAATTAAAACAAATATTTAAATATAAATATTTCTATAATTCTTCAATATATTTAAATATCTTTTTCCTTCTCAATTTTGACCATACATTTGAAACTTATCATTTAAATTCTTCATGCAAAGCTAAATTACACGCACTTAAATAAAACAAGGTAAATACTTATTGAAAATACTCATGGATATATATATATACATTTCAATATATTTTCTTCAATCATACTAAGAAAATAAATATTTCCTTTTAAATCAAGTAATTACTTCTATTAAAAAAATATCTTTCTCTATACATTTTCTACGCATACTAATCATTTCTTTTAGAACACTAATAATACCCAATTTGCAAACAACAAAATAAAATAAGATAAAATATTATTTATTCTCTCAAATGGATATATACCTTCAATATATATATATTAAATATAAATTAATATATTTAAATATATTTAATCATTAACATATCTTCTATTCTTTATAGAATATCAAATTGTTTAATTCAAAATAAAATATCCCTTATCATCAATTTTCTAAAATATATATATTTTTCCAATTAAATCAAATTAATAATTAGACCTTTTACACATGAATTTAAATTCCACAATTAAATTTTAAATTATGCATTCTTTAAATCAAATATTTAACTCCTTCAATTAAACTTTAACATGCCATTTTAAAATAAACAATAATTTTCCCATACGTTTATAATTTTAATTCCACTAATCTAATATACAAATTTTATTTAAAATAATATAAATAAATATAATACTTTAATATTATAAATTATAATATAAAATATTATTAAATAATATTTTAATATTATAATAACAATACATAAAATATTAATATTTATAAATATCAATTTATTATTATTTTATTTTCAGAGCAGCCATGGGAAAATAACTTAACAGCAGTCTCATGTTTCAAGCATAACTCAAAAACTGTGATCTGGGTATTTGTGATTTTTTGACAGGGATAAGAAAATTTTAAAATGCAAAAACTCTTTAAATTTCATGACAACCCAGTTTGTTTAAGTGGAGTTATAGGCAACGCAACCAGACCATTTTACCATGAAAAAATATAACTATCCTGCAGATTTTAAAATCCAATTTTTAATAATAAATAGAGGGTTTCATTTTCTAAAAACATTCTAAATGCATTGTTCAATCTCTATGTTTGATTTCAATAACAACATAATCGATTTCCCTAAATAATTTAAATTCAATTGAGATTTTCACAATTTTCGCTCAAGAATTTTCACAAGCAAAGGCTGTAAATTTATTTAATTATTCTCTTCTAATATCAAATTTGTTTTCTAAAATAGATTTAACAAACAAATCTTTAATCACTACTATTTTAAAAAAAACTATTAAGAACAATAAAATACAAAGAGGAAAACCTGGTACAAGAAGCTACAAGAAGAGATGAATTTCTGATGCAAGCCTCGTCCAAAGATTTCTTGAATTTTCTTCAATCTTCCAAAGAATCCAATCCAAAATCCAACAAATGCAAACAATCTTTCTTTCAATCAATTTTACAATCAAACTTTCTTCAAACCCTTGTGCAAATTTTTCCAAAATTTCTTCCTTACTGTAAAAATGTATTTTTTTCTAAATCTCTTTCTGCTGCCCTAAAAATTAAAACATGTATTATTTATAAATCAAAAATACCTAATACAATCCTAATTCACATTACATGCAAATTAGATATTTCAATTTCAATTTCAAATTTCAATTTCAATTTCACTTTCAATTTCAAATTTCAATTTCAATTTCACTTTCAATTTCAAATTTCAATTTCAATTTCACTTTCAATTTCAAATTTCAATTTCAATTTCACTTTTCGAAAACCCACTTTCAATTTAAAATACAATTTCAAATAATAAATTAATTTCCAAAGTTGCAACTAATTTCCCAAATAAACATTTAATTACAATTTCTAATTTAATTCCCACACGTTGAAATTAAATTCCAAATTTAATTTTAATTATTTTATTTCCTTTCATTCTCTTGCATCACGTTTAATTAATTAATTTAATTATTTAATAACTAAATTCAACCCCTTGGATCAAATTTAATTAATTAAATAAACTAAATATAATTAATTAATTTAAATATAAAATTTTATCCACATTGCATTATTTAAATTAAATAACCATCAACATGATTTAAATGCAATTATTCTCTATATCTATTTCCAAATCAATAATTCTTCATAATTAAATAACATTAAAACAAGACGGACAATAACTCGACACACACAACTGATGACACAAAAAGGCTAGGGTGTAAACTTGACACATGTTACCTAGCTACTATCTCCCATTCAACTTAACCGTTGGATCGACACGCTCGAACCTGTGAAACCAGGTGGAGTCGATGTCATGTACCTGCAATCCTGCAACCAAGTAAACAACATCATACAATATATCTAGCATATAATACACACCGTGAAGAAGAAATTATGGATTTGCAGGGTGCTCACAAGCGAGTGATGTGAAACTGTCCTCTTCACCAATACACTCATTGAAACTGACACTTCCATCATAATCTAGTAATCTCATAATAACATCTCATGTTAACTCTACAACATCATTAATCCATAATACATGTGAAACAATAATCAACTAACTACATCCCACAATAATAGTTGTCACTCAATAGTAGCGATCAAAAAATCATAACAAAATGTATCCAGAAGCAAGGTAACTGCAACCAAACATAGTATAAATCAAACCGAACAAGAAGCAAAATGGAGGGGTATTACATTAGATAAGTTTTATAGTTTATTTAGGGTTAATTTTAGGGTTTGCAATCAATTTGAGTTCAATTATGGTTATAATCAAGGTTGTGGCTATAATAACAATTTGATAAAGCATCATATTAGGGTTATAACTTTGGTTATTATTAGTGTATTCTACTCTAGTTAGGCTAACTTAAGTCTAGCTAGGTGTTGGAGTTGATCCCTTGTATTGAGGAGAGAAACTCGCCACCACTGTAGGATGAGGAGTCCTCTCCTCAATCCATGGCATGATTTTTCTCATCCTCATTCAGTCCTCTCCTCCATCCATGGCATGTGATTGCCTAAAATTGTGGTATCTATTTGCTCATCCTCATTCTTTATAATGTGGGTTTGAGCTCATTTTTAATTGGTAAGCTAATATAATATTATGTAATTGTTCAAGTGCTTTTTTTCTAATCTCCTAGATCTTCCTAGTTTCTACATGGTATCAGATCATTGTTTAGAGATAATTGCAAGCCAAGAAAAGTGAACAAAATTGTATTTTTGGTTGTTAGATTCATCTCTTCATGTCGATTGTATCAACCCCACCCCTGAGGCCATTGGATTCGACCCTGAGTGGAATAAATCTTTGCTAGTTTGTGACATGATTTTAAATATGTGCTTAGTATAAAGGCATATTGTGTGGCATCCTATGTGTTGTGCTCATAGTGAATTTTGTAGGATAACCTTTAAGCGACCTGCTCTTGTGGAATTCCAATGCTTCAGATGGTGCACAAACTTTGACTGAGCCTTCGATTTTTCCCTTAAGTTGTGGTTGGAATTTGATTTCTAAGCTATGTATGGAGGATTAAAACTTGTAGGTCATACCATCATTTGGTGTTGCAAAGGAAAAGAGTCATGATTTATGTTTCATTGTTGTGTGAAGGGTTTGAAATATCTGAGGAATGACCATCATTAGCGTTGGGTTCCCATGCCCTCTCCCAATGCATTGATTCTACTATTATCCTCTTATCATCAATGGTGGGTTCACACAAATGCAGATCACAGCTCGCACAAAATAGAGGCTCCAAATTGCTTCCAAATTTGGGCATTTCTTATTTCATGTTTTTTGAAGATTTAATAGTTTTTTTCGGCTACCTATTGGAGGTCGACACTTTTGGGTCAAGGAGGAAGGAGCCAATGCCCATCTCAGGCAGAACCAAGCATGCAAAGGAGAGAGGGAGTTTTGATAGGAAACTTGTGTTTTAGATCCTCAAATCCACGCCTTCTCACAATCTACTCACCATTATTTAGGCCGCCCCTACTCTATGGCACCTCTAAATTCTCAGTTTTGGCTTCCTCTATTTCCATTTCCCTAATCTTCTCGTTTCTAAGTTTTTATTTTCCTTAAATTTTGTTTTATTTATGATTGTATTTATGCTTTCATATTATAACAATTTAGGCAAATAAATTTTTTTAATATTATGCATTTATATAGGCACTAAATTATTTCAAACTATTCTTTTAGAGGGGGACTTTCAATATGGGAAAATTGCTTTGAAAAGATTAAAGCTTTGTAAGTGGGGTATTTGGTAGATTTATGTGAATATTTTCATGTGATATGATAAAGTTCCAAAACTGGGGGTCATCTAATATGGAGGAATTCTTAATGTGTTGATTTTCTATTGTCTAAAGTAGGAATTAATCTATTTGTAATCATGGGACATGAAACCCACTCTTCTGTAATCAACCTAAAAAAACAAACTATAAGTCTTGGTGTGAAGGAATCCTGAAACATCTCAGGTTCCATAATCTCATGCTATATCTATATGGAATTATCCCTATACCAGGTAAACAATCTCAAAAGGATAAATGGTTTAATAATCATGATCATATTTTTGGATTGATCGGTTTACATATCCCAGATGCTTCTTCATATGCCATCATAGATATTGAAAATCCACATGCATTATGGATCAAAATTTGAGAAATACATGGAGACTCCAATGTTTCTCCCTTCCTGCATGATCCTACTATGATCACAACTCACATCCCGCATCATGATTTAGATACAAAGTATCCAGTAGACATAGAGTAAATAATTATTCCTCCACTTCCTCCTATTGCTTAATCAGATTTTAGCTTTGGTTCTTCGAGATCTTCCAAAACTTCTTCGCAATAGGATATTAGTCTTCCTAGCATTTCTGATTGGGATGAATACCTACCCAGTATTTCATGTCTTTTCGTAAAATCTCGCATTGTTGACATGGAAACACACATTGACACTAGTCTTCTTTTTGATGAAAGCTTCATTGAAGCTGCATCATCCTTATCTTCTTCAAATATTCTTGCTCATGCCTTTGCCTACTAAAACTTCTATAGTGACAGTATCAGATTCTTATGGTTCCAGTTATCATCATACATCTATGATCCCTGTGGTCCCTATTCTTGAATCTTCATCACACATCAGCTTTTTCTTGGAGATCATTAAGCATTCTATGAATACATTATGGGCATCATTTATGTCTTTGGATGTTGTGCATAATTCAAAGACCTTTATACTTCTTTCTACATGTTCCTATCAAGAATGGGAAGATTATTTGCACACTTCTATAGTTCACCTTCTTCCTAAGGGGAGAAATGTGGTTCAACATTCATGGATTCTCTTCAGCATAGTTCATCGAGCATCTATGTGCACTACAACATATCTTATGGGGAGCTTCCAAGTATCTGTCTTTCTCTCCTTTGGGGGGAATATTTCTTGTAATTTTGTGATAGAAGTAGTTCTTGGGGGGGCTTGATTCCTCCTTCTATCTTTCTTCTTATTTCACTTATACATCTTTCACTTTCTCTCTTTTTGGAGGATAGTTTTCTCCCATTGGGTTTTCTATATTTCTTTGTTTCTGAGAGGTTTGCTTTGTGCATGGGTACCTCATCTAGCTAGTATCTAGGACCCATTTATTTATACCTAATGGAACCCCAAAAAATTTCTCAGTTTTATTAGGAAAAAAATATAAAAGTTCTAGTTTGATCCTTTGTGCTTGATGTAAGGTCAATGTTCCCATCATTATGACAGGGTTTTATACTTATAAAACTTTCAAATATTATTCTAAGAACCCTTGGTCATTTTAATTTCATATTGAACTATCTTTCTAGTTCTCAGTCACTTAAGTTGTCACTTGTGCCATCAAAATTGTTGATTTACTAGCCCCTTATCTTAGATTGATGGGTATCTCATGTATTTCTTGATATTAAAATTCAAAGGCTTAATCTAAAGAAAATTTTGAAATCCTTAGCCTTCATTATGGGTCGATACCTCATCTACCTAGTCATGTCCCATTTTTATGAATAAATTTTGTGGAATGTGTAGGATGGAGCTTCGTATGGGCCGTTTGATCAATTGAATCAATCTGGACTATTTCTCGTATGCCCATGTTGAATTATTATTTCTTATTTTATGAATACAGGTTAATAGGCTTTAGCCGCGTGTAGGGTGTAATGGTGGGCCCAGTAGTTTTGGTAAGGATGACTGAAATTTTTCAAAGAGGATCGATGACTGATGGACTGATGATGTGGTCACATATGTGATGTTCCTCGCAAGCCCATCTTGTTTCATTTTATATTATTTTAATGGCATGGGCTAGCGGGAAATGGCCATGTGGTACTTTCTAAAGGTAAATTTGTTCCTTCACAAGGCAATACAAGTGGTTTGAGGAGTGATCAACGGTATGTGGTACAACATGTTTTCTCATTTGGGCTTTTCCTCGCACCCCTATTCATCTACAATTGTACGAAGGAATAGTCTTACGGGCTAGCAGGCAATGCGACACCTGTTTGTTCATGATGATCGATTGGCATTGGTGATTGGGTTTTGTTTTGAGGGGATTGTTTTCAGCAGTTGATGACTGATGACATGGTTGAATCTTAGCTAATCCCTGCCATCCCGTGTGGGCCCTGACTATGTATTGCATTTGTTAATGGGTAAGTGGGCATTCACCATGTGGAATTTTTAAATAATCATGATTGGTTTCTAATGAAGATGGAATTCTTCCAAATTTGGCCG
This sequence comes from Sequoiadendron giganteum, assembly GCA_007115665.2. NCBI lineage: Eukaryota > Viridiplantae > Streptophyta > Pinopsida > Cupressales > Cupressaceae > Sequoiadendron > Sequoiadendron giganteum. The sequence goes on from CM021101.1 coordinate 262,867,839, forward strand.
AAGGGATATTATTTATAAAATGCACCTTTTTTTAGCTTTGTTCTTCAAATCACATGCTTGAAGTTTCATCCATCAATTATGTCAGCCTATGATACATGTGGAATGGGTAGTAATAAAGCGTGGTAGTGTATGAATCAATATTTTGAGATCGGATCTGGATCAATCCCTGTGGTTTTTGACAAGGAGAAGCACAAGTGGAATATTTCCCATGGGCGAGCAGGTATTTTTGGAAAGATGGATTTCATTGATGCTATTTAATGAGTGGATGTTTATCTACTCAATGATTTTCTATTTTTAAAGAGGCATTACAACAAAAATAAAACTCAACTATGAATGGTTATATGGTAATTTACCCATTGATGCATTTTTAAATCATGATCAATGGTCAGGATTAATGAGGATCAAGGTAGAATGTTGTCGGCTCGCGAGCAAAATATTTCTTTGAAGAATTAATGGTTGGCACACTTGCATGGATCGTTATAAGGAGGACTAATTACCATACTCTTCATTCAAAAATTACATTGAGTTTGAGTCGGAAAATGGAATTGGTCGGTGCTTTCTAAGAAGATGAATAAGTCTGACGAATCTGTTAGGCTTGTCCTGAGGTCTAGAAGATTAAGCTTACTAGAGTCTGAGAAGAGTACTCAAGAGGATGGAGATGATACACCAAAGGATAGAAGAGGACACATAAATTTTATAAAGTATGGTTTTAAGAGCTATTACTACCTAACGAATCGAACAGTTTCAAAGAATTAGTCAAGTTCAAAGCCAAGGAGTTGGTGGGGTATAAAAAGAAGACAAAGAAAAGGTGTGAATATCGTAGGGTTTATTCAGGGAGGCTTAGTTATTCCACCAAGCTTTCTGACAACCCTTTAGATGATGAGGGTGACACTAACTCAGAGGGTGATTATTATCCCCTCTCTGTGGTACCATCTGATGATTCTAATGAGGTGGTGGTGATGGTTCCTCTACTTCCACCACGAGCAAAGTGTGGGCTAGTATCCTCTGAGGCTAATGAATCAAAGTGATGACTATGTCGCATTTTTTTTTTTGATGACACCATAGCACCTTTGTCAGGATTGTCCTATTCAGCGTTCATTTGATTTCTTGTTTCTAGTGCTAATGTGGAATTTTTTTCGACTGGTGTATGGGAGAGATGTCGAGTTCCCTAGCGTTGGGGTGTACGCATATTTTTGTTCGGACTGCTAGTGGAGAATATTTTTTGATCAGTTGGAATGAGGAGCTAGCAAATCTACATGCGGGTCATGTGAATGCTCTTCCATGATGGCATGTAGTTGACTGGGGATGCCTCAAAATGAAATGAAATGTAAATGTGATTGAGTTTGATGCTTTTCGCTCCATTGTTCTATAAAAGGGATTTTTGGGCTCATTACAATGGTCAGACTTTTGAGTTTCAATAAGGTTTCGAGAGAATTCTTATCTCAAAAAAGGAATCTTAAATTATATAGGGGTAAATAGGCTAGAAAATGGTCTTGGGGAATGATGTCTTGTATGTAACAGTCTTAAATTAGTTTTGTACAAACTACTGATGTAGAAGCGAATCTTTGTCTGGAAACAAACACTTTCCTATGTATATTTATTACAAATTATAAATGAAAATGCTAATAGTTTTGTCATTTGTCTTCAAATAGTTATGTTTGAATGTGTTATCTTGTTCTCATCTTTGACTCAAGGATTTGATTAAAATTGCTTTGAGAGAGTATACACCTTGCACAAAATTGCTTAAGATTGCTAAGTAGTGAATGTTTCTTTTGAGAATTTTTAAGTTTTCTTAGCCCGCAAGGTAGTATGAGGGTAGTTCATCTACTTCTAGAATTTGGTAGTTTGTGTATTATAGATATTTACATATTTGACTTCATTGCTCCAATTCTCTAGGCGCTAGCAGATATATCACTTGTTGGAAAAATGTGCCTCAACTTGCTGGCTTGAACCTCTAATTAAGACTTGACATTTGTTTTCCTTCTATTCATGCCTTTACTGCTTTACCACTGGGAGCCTTTGGAGGAGGCCTGTTTGTGTGGTTTACCACCTTACCACGAGGCTCTTCGTTCAGTCTAGTAGTTGGGTAGTGTTAACGCCACGCCATGGAGGCCTATTGACTAAGGTACGATAGCACAGTGAACTTGGTGGTCAGAGTGAACATTCACCTCTTTATCGCGGAGGTCTTTCAGTCAAGGTGCAATAATGCGGTGAACTTGGCAATCATGTGGATGTTTACCTCTTTACCATAGGTGGCTTTGCATTGACTGGCAATTGGGCGGTGTTACTACCATACCTTTGGAGGCTTCAAAACGCTTGTCGGTGGTGCGATGATCGGTGCTGGTCTAGCAAATGGGTGGTCATCACCATACGATGATGGTCTTTCGGCCATGCCGCAGTAGTGTAGTGTCACCGCCATACCGTAGGGGTCTTCTAGCTCTAACGCAATGGTGCGATGTGAGTACCACCAAACCGCCAAGGCTTTGTCAACGTTGGGAAGTAGCGTGATACACCATGAGGGTTGATGAATGACAAGCAGTAGCATGGTAGAAGGAGCTTGAGGCATAGTTGGTCAGTCTGACTTGACAATCAAAGCAATGGGTGAATGGCGTTATGACACATGGCATGATTTCATTTATTGATTTTACATCACTATTGTAAATCAACAATTTTGGCCGAATGTGGTATATGCATTAACTGTAAGATCTAATTTGGTGGTCGATAGAATCCAGTTTAGGAAATTCTCTGTAACAAGATTAAATGTTTGGGTGGCTCGATGTGTGATTGTAAGGGGGTTTGATCAGAGATCGGATTTCTTGTTAGTGAAGCATGTAATTAAATACATCCCATTGGTTGTTGATTGAAACAAACAAAAAAAATGTGAGCATAGAGACTTAGGTCACAATGTAAGTGAGTTCATTCTGTATGCTGTAATAGCATTGTAATAGTGAGTGCATTTGAATTGAATTCTAATGCTGTGAGCTAATGATCAGAGAGTGAGGTCTATAGCTATGTATGTAGCCTATTTACTGTAATACAAAGTGACTTGACTTGGTGTGGTGGGTTTTTCTCCTGTAATGGTTTTCCCAAGTATATTTGGTGTTATCTTTGTGTATGATTTATTTTTGTTGCTCTTGCTATACTATGTATGTGCATCTCAAACACTAGAATTTGTTAAATGATGGTTTTTTTAACTTATCCTCTGAGGATTTTGCATTAGGAAAGCGTATTTCGTACCTCTACTTTTTCCTTTCAAGTGGTATCAGAGCCAGGCTAGTTGTGGTATCCTTGTGAGTAGGGCTGGTTTTTTGTGCTAATCCTATTTGAGTGGGAGTCTTACAAAGTGAGAACCAATTTCTATTTGAGATGGTGAGTACATCAGGTAGAGTAGAAATTGAAATATTCAATGGCAGAAATTTTGAGCTATGGAAACACAAAATGGAAGGCTTGTTGGTGGATAGAGACCTCTAGGTTATTGTGCCTAGAACTATGCCACAAAGTATGAAACAAGAAGATTGGGATCTCATAGATAGAAAAGATAGAGGTTTGATAGGACTTTTTCTGGCCAATTCTATACTCTTGAACATCCATGAGGAGAAGTTTGCAGCTTCATTATGGAAGAAACTTGGTGACATTTATCAAGGAAAGTCTCTGGTGAATAAGTTATCCCTGAGGAAGAGATTGTACTCCTCGAAGATGGGAGAAGGTGCATCTGTAGTAGACCATTTGAACTCATTTAATATGAGTGTTTCTTAGTTGGCATCTATGGGTGTGAAGATAGAGGAGGAGGATCATTGCATGCTTTTTTTATGTTCCTTACCTAACGCTTGGGACCATCTGGTAATGGCTATTGGAAGTACAACCACTACTTTCAAGATGGAAGATGTGGTTGCCTCACTGCTGTCAGAAGAAATGCAGAGTAAGTCTTCAAAGATGGCCAAAGAGGCTCTTGTTGTTTAGGGTAGATCAAAGGAGAGAGGCAAGAAGAAGGACAAGAATTCTAAATCCAAATTTGAAAGGAGATCAAAGTTTCCTGATAAAAAGTCCAAGGTGAAATGCTAGAATTGTGGGCAGCCTGGCCATATCCTAAAGGATTGTAAGGAGAAGAAGAAAAAGAATAATAACTCTTCTAACAATGACTCTTCTCAAAGTGATGTAGATGCCTTCATTGCAGCCTTGGCGACTCAGGCATCAGATTATGTATGGTTGATTGACTCTGGTGTATCTTTCCACATGACATCTCATAGAGAGTGCTTCACTAAGTATGAAGAATATGATGGTGGAAAGGTCTACTTGGCAAGTGATTCAACACTGGAGATTTTTGTCCATGGAAGAGTCAAAGTACAATTCCCTAATGGAATAATCAAAGGGATTGGTGAAGTATTACACATACCAAGTTTGGCTTGTAACTTACTTTTTGTTAGTAAGCTTAATGATGCTGGTGTGGAAGTTTCTTTCTCGATTAAAGGATGTAAGATGGCTAGAGGCACAATGGTGCATGCTAAGGGTGTACAAACTAGCACTCTATACAAGATGGATACACATCATGTTCATTGTAATGTCTTTGTAAATTCAAGCAAAGATGCTCATGTAGAGGAGGATGAAGCTCTTCTAGGTGCAAATTTCTTGGAGACCTGAAACTCCCAACAGAGAAGACTATGTTGTGGCATCATAGACTCGGTCACATAGGTGAGAAAGGTTTAAAAACCTTGAAAAATAAAAATCTTGTTGAAGGGCTTCTTTAATGTAACCTTGAGTTCAATTTTTGTGAACATTGCATTTATGGAAAGCAACAATGTGTTTCATTTTATTTGAGTCCTCATAAATCTTCTGGTGTACTAGATTATGTTCATTCTGATGTATTTGGTCCAGTGAATGTTCCTTCATTATCAAATTCTAGATATTATGTTTCTTTTATTGATGCTTATTTGAGAAGGGCATTTATATACTTTCTTAAGAGTAAATCAAAAGTGTTCAGTCGATTTAAAGAATTTAGAACTTTGGTAGAGAATCATACTAGAAAGAAAATCAAATGTTTGAGGATGGATAATGGCGGTGAGTTTTAAACTAAGATTTCAAAAGGTACTACAAAGACCATGGGATTGAAAGGCATAAAAATACACCTTATACTCCACAACAAAATGAAAATGTTGAAAGGATGAATAGGATTCTAATGGAAAGGGCAAGGAATATGTTGAGTAGTGTTGGTCTAGAGTAGAAGTTCTAGGTTGAGGTTGTGGCTACGGCATGTTACCTAGTAAATCGTTCACCTTGCTCTGCTCTTATTGACAAAACACCTTTGGAAGCTTCATCTGGTAAGAAGCCCTCTCTGAGAAATATTTGTGTATTTGGTTGTGAGGCATATGCATATGTGTTGAATGAGAAAAGATCTAAGTTGAAGAAAAAGGTTGTTAAATGTATCTTCATTGACTATGGTGTTGGTGTGTAGGGATACAAGCTTTGGAATCCTGATACTAAGAAGGTTTTGTACAACAGAAGTGTAATATTTCATGAGTTGAAGCCTTTAGTAGCTTCTCCACAGTTAGAGACAGATAAAAGAGAAAATAAGGATGGTGTAGTGTAGATTCCTCAAACTCCAGAAAAGGAGGAATTACATGGTGTACCTAAAATTGAGGAGAGTTCCAGAAGCTTTGAGAGTTCTGAAGAAGAAGAACCACAACCTTAGCAAGTAAGAACATCTACATGTGAAAGGAATCAACCTGATAGGTATTGTTTCTCTATGTTGGATTCAAACTATGCCTATGCTTTGATTACTAGCATTGATGAGCCTAGGACTGTGAAAGAGGCAATTAATATGTTTGATTCAAATTCCTGGTTGGAAGCTATGAATGAAGAAATAGCATCATTGAAGAAGAATGATACATAGGATTTGGTACCTTTACTTGAAGGGCGAAAGAAAGTTGGCTATAAATGGGTATTTAAGAGGAAGACTAGTCTAGATGCCAATGATGAAAAAGTATAAAGCGAGGTTGGTTGCAAAGGGATATTCCCAAGTAGAGGGAATTGATTATGGAGAAATATTTTCCCCTATAGCTAAGCTGACATCTATCAGATTTATTTTGTCACTAGCAGCCGCGTATGACTTAGAGATCGAGAAAATGGATGTGAAGATAGTGTTTCTCCATGGAGAGCAGGAAGAAGAAATTTATATGTCCCAACCTGAGCACTTCGTTGAAAAAGGTAAAGAAATCCTGGTTTGCAAGTAAAAGAAATATTTGTATGGTTTGAAACAATTGCCTAGAATGTGGTACCAAAAGTTTGACACTTTTGTGTTGTCAATGGGATTTGTGAGATCAAAATCTGATCATTGTGTGTATTATAAATCTGAAAATGATCGTGTGCTTATTATTACCCTATACATGGATGATATGTGGTTCATAGGAAATAGTAAGACTATGATTTATGATCTTAAGTCTCAATTGTCTGCAAAGTTTGAAATGAAAGATCCGGGTGCAAAAAGGTATATTTTGGGTATGGAAATAGCTAAGGATAGAAAGAGCAGAAAGCTTTGGGTCAGCCAGAGTAAGTATATTAGTATGAATGATTGCAAGAAGCTAGATGTTCTAGTTTTGCAGGGAACAAAGCTATATGTTGAAGATTGTCCAAAAATATTCTACTGAGATGGAGGATATGACCACGATGTCTTATGCAAGTGTTGTTGGTAGTTTAATGTATGCAATGGTCTGTACGATGCCACACATATCCAAAGTAGTGGGAGTACTTAGTTGATTTATAGGAAATCCAGGAAGGACACATTGGGATGTTGTGAAAAGAGTGTTTAGATATCTAAAGGGAGCTTCAGAATATGCTTTGTGTTACCAAGGCAATTTGGTTGGATCACAAAGGACTCTCAACATTTGTGGATATGTGGATTTTGATTGGGTAGGGGACATTGATAGCAAAAGGTCCACCAATGGATATACTTTAATGTTAAATGGTGGTGCAATTAGCTGGATGAGTAAGCAGTAGGTTGTAGTTACTTTGTCTACAATAGAGGGAGAATACATGGTAGCAACACACGCCTACAAACAAGTTGTTTGTCTCAATAATTTGTGTTCAAATATTGGTTTTGATGCAGGGAAGATTGTATTTTTGGTGACAGTCAAAGTGCCATTTGTTTGCAAAAAATCCAACTTTTGATGCCAACACGAAACATATCGATGTGCAGTATCACTTCGTTAAAGATATGGTGGGGGATAAAAAGGTCTGTTTAGAAACAGTGGATACTCTGAAGAATGTTGTTGATGCATTGAAAAATCCAATGAGCATGGACAATTTTAAGTGGTGTGCAAGTTCAATGGGCCTTGGGACCTATCATCATTAGTAGATTCGAAGTCTGGAGGAAGCCAGTAAGTTTTTGTCAAGTGGGAGCTTGTTGGAAAAATGTGCCTCAACTTGTTGGCTTGAACCTCTGATTAAGACTTGACAATTTTTTTCCTTTTGTTCATGCCTTTACTTCTTTACAGCTAGGAGCCTTTGGAAGGGTGCAGTTGCACAATTTACCACCTTACCACGAGGCTCTTTGTTCAGTCTGACGGTTGGGCGGTGTTACTGCCACACCACAGAGGCCTATCGGTTAAGGTGTGGTAGCGCAGTGAACTTGGTGGTTGGCGTGAACATTCACCTCCTTACCACGGAGGTCTTTCGGTCAAGGTGTGGCAGTGTGGTGAACTTGGTAGTCGGCGTGGATGTTTACCTCTTTACAGGGGGTGGCTTCACATTGACTAGTGGTTGGGCGGTGTTACCGCCATACCGTAGGAGGCTTTAGAATGCTCGACAATGGCTAGGTGATTGATGGAATTCTGGCAAATGGGTGGTCACTTCCATACCGCGATGTTCTTTCAGCCATGTTGAGGTAGCACAGTGTCACTGCCATGTTGTGGGGGTCTTTTGGCTCTAACGCAGTAGTGCGATGTGAGTACCACCAAATAGTGAAGGTTTATTCAATGTCGGGTGGTAGTGTGGTACACCACGAGGGTTGATGAATGACGAGTGGTAGCGTGGTAGAAGGAGCTCGAGGCATAGTTGGTCGATCTGACTCGACAATCAAAGTGATGGATGAATGGCGTTATGACATGTGGCACAATTTCATTGATTGATTTTACATCGTTGTTGTAAATCAGCAATTTTGGCCAAATGTGATATATGCATTAATTGTAAGATCTGATTTGGTGGTTGACATAATCCAGTTTAGGTAATTCTCTATAATAGGATTAAATGTTGGGGTGATCTGATGTGTTATTGTAGGGGGATTTGATCAAAGATCAGATTTCTTGTCAGTGAAGTGTGTAGTTAAATACACCCCATTGGTTGTTGATTGAAACAAAAGAAAAAAACATGGGCATGGAGACTTAGGTGATGGTGTAAGTGAGTTAATTTTGTATTTTTTAATAGCATTGTAATAGTTCGTGCATTTGAACTGAAGTCTGCTGCGGTGAGCTAACGATCAAAGAGTGAGGTTTGTAACTCTGTATGTAACCTTTTTACTATAATACAAAGTGACTTGACTTGGTGTGGTGGGTTTTAATCCTGTAAGGGTTTTCCCACGTATATCTGGTGTTATCTCTATGTATTATTTATTTACGTTGCTCTTGTTATACTATGTATGTGCATCTCAAATGCTAGAATTTTTTAAATGATGGTTTTTTTCACTTCTCCTCTGAGGATTTTGCGTTAGGAAAGTGTATTTCGCACCTCTTATTTTCCTTTCATTAACAAAATCTTGCATGAAGAAGGAGAACATAACACACCTAGCCTTGAACTTGAAATAAGACCAATTCTCTTTTAAAATCCCTATTAAATGAATTGTGTGGAATGGAAATATTTTGATTCATAGCAAATAGATAATCATTCACTTGAATGACATGCAAAATATTTAGTGGGATGGGTTTATTTGCACTCAATAATGAATCTATCTATTATTAACTTGATATATCTCACGGTGATGTAATTTGGGATTACCCTCCTTGGTTTAACAAAGACACAAGTGGAGTAAGGATCAAAAAATTCTAAGCTCGTTGTGTTGGCCACTAACCTTACAATTTCTTCATTATAAGAGGTGGGAACTCTTAAGAGAATTGTTAGGTTCTGCTGGAAAAATCACCAACAAAAATGGCAACTTTGTTGGGGACAAATTTGGATTATCTAGTTGTAGACTATGAATTATAGAGTCAAAATCTTGGTGAATCTCAACAACTTGTTTAGATATCAATATTTTAAATCTAGAAGTGAGTTTGTTGTAGCAGAAAATCAAAGAATTTGTGTGACTTTATTGTGGAGGAAGACCTAGAAAGAAATTCATACTAAAAGGAAATTCATAATGCTCAAAGTTCAGTTCTCTTTAAAGAGAGGTGGCGACTCTGTCTCAAGAACTTGAGGAAGATGTGAAGAATATTTCAAATATACAAATATTTTGAGCCAGGAAAAGGAATCTAAGGTAGCTGCAACATATGTAGGTATTCTCCATATTTTGGTTATCAAAAAAGGCACAAATCTACATATGAAAACCAGATTTAAAAAATCTTGAAAATCCGGTGTCCCTATTAACTGAGGATAAGCACTAAAGAAAAGGGAATAGGTGGAAAATGGTTTACATACTTCTATGTTATTATTTTGCAACCTATGTTATGAGATTAAGTATGTAGTAATTTTGAAGAAACCCGTTTAGATGGTCTTAAGCAAGTTGAGACAAACTAATGCATTATGAATTCTAAAGCTCATGTTGTAAGAGAAATTCAAGCTACTTTTAACTACAAGGTTGTTTTGAGAGAACTGTTAAGGGTTTATGAAAATGTATTATCAACCTATGCATCCTAATATGCAGCCATTTCCATATAATAAAATAAATTTCAGCACTAGAAGACATAAAGCAATAAATTTCAATGGTATTAGTGGTTACCCAAATGTTTTTCTATCTGACATCAGAGATAAGCTACCTAAGTTCAATGGTACAAAGTATGAATCAGTGGGTAAGCATTTGCAAGAATTAAATAATTTGATGGATGACTTTGAGATAGATCACGAGGATGTAATCATGAGGTTGTTTTTGTAGCCTCTAAAAGGAGATTCAAGAGATTGGTTCTATGATTTACCAACACACTCTATTAACTCTTGGGAAGAGTTCAAAGTAGTATTCATAGAGAAATTCTGTGAAAGGTTTAGTGCTAGTGTTTTTCTTAGTAAGTTTATGAGCATTGAAAAGGTGGATGATGAGTTGGTTCCAGCGTTCAACCTAAGATTTGCTAAAACATTGAGGGATATTCTTGGTTCCATGAGATTAAGTGAGGATGTATGTTTAGTTGTTTATTTAGGATCATTTGATAGAAAGATGATTTATCTATTGAGAGACAAAGATCCTAAGACTTTGCATTAGGCATACGAGATGGCTATGTATATTGAAAACAACCAAAAATATGGAATACCAAGGAATTTTTTGTCTACAAATGTTTGTTGCCCTGAGATACCAAATGTTGATGAGAGGTGTAAGATAGAAACTGAAAATAAAGGTCATAACACCACTATTGTTCCAAATTACACATCACCCATAATGATGATCACAAAGAGCTCCAAATAGATTGTCAAGAAGTTCTACGGAGTTGTGATCATACAACCTCTTTGCAAGACCTCTCTTGCATAAGAAAACACAAAGGAGAATCATTATATGATCTCTATGAAAAATTTATGGACACTATGGCTACAATTCCTAAATGTCATAGACTTCAAAACTCAGTATGTATTGATTTTTTTTATGAATCTTCTGAACCAAGTTTGAGTTATTTACCAAAAGAATTGAAGCTTGTTAGGCTTGACTAGGTGTATGAATACTTCTCTCTTTGAACATATTAGAGATGAATATCAACAAGCTAATATGTTTTCATCCTACCATGATAATAATTTTTTTGCCTCATATGAGTAAAATAATGAGATGTCACCAGAATAAGAAGAGAGAAAATTAGAGGTTGAAGATGCTTGCCACAGTGAAACTGGTGAGATGAGTAGTTCTTTTCTTTTAAGACTCCACTATTGATGGTCCTATAGATGACATAAGATTGAGCATCCAGTCTGAAAATTATGAAAATCTTTGCAATATTGGTGAGTCTTCTTTTCATAGTAGTGATGATGATTTTCAGTGCAGTCAATTCTCTATTGATTGTGATTGCCCTCGGGAGGAGGTGATCAAATCATTTATTTCAGATAAGAAATATGTTGATAATGATGAGACTCTAGGTAATAGGATGCTACCAATTTCTATTGATAGTGCTATGGAGTGGGAAAATTCTTTTGACCATGATTTCTCATATCGTGTGGATATAATAGAAATTTCATATATACATGTATTGAACAATCAAAGGATGAAATGAAAGATAGTATTGGTTACTATGAGTTTAGGGTTGATTGTGATTATGCTAATAAGGACATTTATTACAATAATTCTAAATGTGAGGATGATTTGATGGATTTGGACCTTGCTACTGAGGAGACTGAGACTCATATGTCAAAAATAAATGTAATAGAAAATTCATTGTTTGATGAGCCTCCAGATTCATCAATTGATAAAAATGGTGATTCTTATTAGTACAAGCATAATCCACTTTTTGATGATAATTCTAATTATGTATGTCACACATGGTTAGAAAGTGGTTTTGAACCAACAAAGAAGCACATTGATAAAATACTTGAGGGATTTTCCTATGACTATTTTACATTTTAAATAGGTGTTGCAAGAAGAATTGAATATCATGGAGCCAATTACTTGGAGAAGTTTGAATATTTTTAGTTTCTAGTTCAGCTGCAAGGTATTTTTATGAAGCATGAAAATGAAATGAATAGAAAAAAATTATATTTGCAACATGAACCTTTTTCATATGATGAATATAACACATATGTGTCATGTGGTGATGAAAGCTTGCATCTTATAATTGATTATACAATAAAGAATGACAAAGATTATACTAACAGTGGTATACGTATGAAAGTTGTGATAGATGTTACTAACAATGTTCATAACCAGATGGGTTCAAGTGGTGAAAAACGTTTACTTATGAGAGTAAGCTTGTACTTATTGTAGTGGTATGGCAGAGATACATATGGATTGAAGGAAATCAGTTCCTTCAATAGGTTGGTTTTTTATAGGGGCATGAATGGGCCCCAATTTTGGTGGCTTGGTGCCACTAGTAGGTAGATAAAACTTGGATTATATTGAATGATGCAATGTAAAAATTTACGTCTCGAATGAATTTTTTGGTAGACTGGAGGTTGGATCTCTTGTTTTTGGCTTTTTGGGCCTCTATATACTTTGTAAATACTTTGTTTATTTTGTTTGTTACATGTTTGTCCTATTTTTTCCTTTTGTGTTTGGTCTCCTTTACCCTTTGATTCTAGGATCTCACCATTCCTACAAGAGGAATGTGTCCCCAACAGGAGCCACTAATGGAACCCCAAAAAAAATCTCGGTTCTATCAAGAAAAAATTGTGAAAATTCTGGTTTGTTCCTTTGTGCTTGATGTAAGGTCAATGTTCCCATCATTGTGACAAGGTTTTATACTTGTAAACCATTCAAATCTTATTCTAAAAACTCTTGGTCATTTTAATTTTATATTAACCTATCTTTTTGGTTCCTGGTCACTTAAGTTGTCACTTGTGCCATCAGAGTCATTGATTTGCTAGCCCTTTGTCTTAGATTGATGAGTATCTCATGTCTTTCCTGATATTAAAAGTCAAAGGCTTAATCTAAGGATTTTTTTAAAATCCTTAGCCTTCATTATGTGTTGATACCTCGTCTACCTAGTCATGCCCCTTTTTATGAATAAATTTTGTGGCATGTGCAGGATGGAGCTTTGTATGGGTTGTTTGATTAATTGAATCAATCTGGACCATTTCCTGTATGCCCTTGTTGAATTATTATTTCTTATTTTATGCATACAAGTTGGTGGGATTTAGCCGTGTGTAGGGTGTAATGGTACGACCCAGTCATTTTTGTAAGGATGACTACCATTTTTTAGAGAGTATCAAGGACTGATCGATTGATGATGTGGTCATATCTATGTCATTCATCATGAGCCTATCTTGTTTCATTTTATATTATTTTAATGGCACGGGCTAGCGGGCAATGGCCATGTGGTACTTTCTAAAGGTAAATTTGTTGCTTCACAAGGAAGTATAGTTGGTTTGAGGAGAGATAAATGGTATGTGGTGCAACACGTGTTATCATTTGGGATTTTCATTGTGCTCCCATTCATCTATAGTTGTATGATGGGATAGTCTCATAGGCTAGTGAGCAATGCGACACCTATCTATTCATGATGATCGATTGGCATTGGTGATTGAGTTTTTTTTTAGGGGATTGGTTTTAGCGGTTGATGACTGGTGACATAGTTGAATCTTAGCTACTCCACGCCATCCTGTGTGGACCTCGACTATGTTCTTTGTCTTTTAACATGCAAGCAAGCATTCATGGACTTTCTAAATAGGCTTGACTAGTTTCTAATGAAGATGGAATGCTTCCAAATTTGGCTGAAGGGATATTATTTATAAAATGCACTTTTTTTAGCTTTGTTCTTTAAAGCGCATGCTTGAAGTTTTGGTCGTTAATTCTATTAGCCTATGATACGTGTGGAATGGGTAGTAATAAAGCATGGTAGTGTATGAAATGATATTCTAAGATCGGATCTAGATCAATCCTTGTAGTTTTTGACAAGGAGAAGCACAAGTGGAATATTTCCCATGGGTGAGCGGGTATTTCTGGAAAGATGGATTTTATTGATGTTAAGTACTAAGTGGATGTTTATCTAATCAGTTATTTTATGTTTTAAAAGAGGCATTACAAAAAAAATAAAACTCAATTATGAATGGTTATATGGTAATCTACTCGTTGATGCATTTTTAAATTATAATCAATGGTAAGGATAAATGAGGATCAAGGTAGAATGTTGTTAGCCCACATGCACAAGCTTTCTTTGAAGAATTAATGGTTGGCACACTTGCATGGATCGTTATAAGGAGGACTGATTTTCATACTCTTCATTCATAAATTACATTGAGTTTGCGACAAAAACTGGAATTTGTTGGTGCTTTCTTAGAAGATGATTAAGTTTAAGGAATCTGTTAGGCCAGTCCCGAGGTCTAGAAGATTGAGCTTGCTCGAGTTTGAGAAGAGTACTCAAGAGGATGAAGATGATATGTAGGGAGCTCTTGATACACCAAAGGATAGAAGAGGACATAGAAATTTTATGAAGTATGGTGTTAAGAGTAATTACTGCCTAAGGAACCAAATAGTTTCAGAAGAATTAGTCAAGTTCAAAGGCAAGAGTTGGTGGGGTATGAAAAGAAGACAAAGGAAAGGTGCAAGTATCTTAAGGTTTATGCAAGGAGGCTCAATTATTCCAACAAGCTTTTTGATTGCCCTTTAGATAATGAGGGTGACACTAACTCATAGGGTGATTATTATCCCCTCTCTCTGGCACCATTTGATGATACCGATGAGGTGGTGCTGACGGTTCCTCCAGTTCCACCATGAGCAAGGCATGGGTTGGTATCCTTTGAGGCTAATGACTCAGAGTGATGACTATGTCCCATTTTTGTTTTCAATGACACCATAGCCCCTTTGTCAAGATTGTCCTATTTAGCGTTCATGTGATTTATTATTTATAGTGCTAATGTAGATTTTTTTTGGGTTGGTGTATGGGAGAGATGTCAAGTTCCCTAGCGTTGGGTTATATGCATATTTTTGTTGGGGCTTCTAGAGGATAATATTTTTTGATTGGCTAGAATGAGGAGTTGGCGCGTCTACATGTAGGTCATGTGAATATTGGTCTTTTACTCTTCCATGATGGAATGTAACTGACTAGGGACACCTCAAAATTTGGTGCAGATGATCTCAAAATGAAATGAAATGTAAATTTGATTGAGCCTGATGCTTTTTGCTCCCTTGTTCTATAAAAGGGATTGTTGGGCTCATTACAATGGTCAAACTTTTGAGTTTCAATAAGGTTTTAGGTGAATGCTTATCTCAGAAACAAAATCTTAAATTGTATAGAGGTAAATAGGATAGAAAATGGTCTTGGGGAACGATGTGTTTTATGTAATAGTCTTAAACTAGTTTTGTACAAACTACTGATGTAGAAGTGAATCTTTGTCTGGAAACAAACACTCTCCTATGTATATTTCTTACAATTTATGAATGAAAATGCTTTAATGGTGTTTTTATTTGACTTAAATAGTTATGTTTGAATGTGTTATCTTGTTCTAAGCTTTGACTCAAGGAGTTGATTAAAATTTCTTGAAGAGGGTATAAACTTTTCACGAAATTGCTTAGGATTGCTAAGTAGTGAATGTTTCTTTTGGGCACTTTTTAGTTTTCATAGCCTGCAAGGCAGTATGAGGGCAGTTCATCTACTTCTATAATTTGGTACTTTGTGTATTATAGATTTTTACATATTGACTTTGTTGCTCCAATTATCTAGGCACTAGCTGATTTATCACTACAATAGCACACCTAACCTTGAACTTGAAATAAGAACAACACTCTTTTAAAATCCCTATTAAATGAATTGTGTGTGGAATGGAAATATTTTGATTCATAGAAAATAGATAATCATTCACTTGAAGTACATGTCAAGTCTTTAGTGGGATGGGTTTATTTGCACTCAATAATGAATCTATCTATTATTAACTTGATATATCTCATGCTGATGTAATTTGGGATTACCCTCCCTAGTTTAACAGAGCCAAAAGTGGAGTAAGGATCACAAAATCCTAAGCTCGTTGTGTTGACCACTAACCTTACTATTTCTTCATTATAAAAGGTGGCAACTCTTTAGAGAATTGCCAGGTTCTGTTGGAAAAATCACCAACAATACCCACCTAAGATATGCTTAAGGGAGGGTGTTAGTGTATTCTACTCTAGTTAGGCTAACTTAAGCTTATTTAGGTGTTGGATTTGATCCCTTGCATTGAGAAGAGCAACTCACCACCACTACAGGATGAGGAGTCCTCTCCTCAATCCATGGCACATGAGTTTGCTCATCCTCATTTAGTCCTCTCCTCCATCCATGGCATGTGATTGCCTAGGCTTGTGGCATCTATTTGATCATCCTCATTCATTATAATGAGGGTATGAGCTCATTGTTAATTGGTAAGCTAATACAATATTATGCAATTGTTCAAGTGCTTGTTTTATAATCTCCTAGATCTTCCTAGTTTCTACAGTTATTATTAGATTTAAGTTTACAATTATCATAATAGATTAGGGTTGAATTAATATTACAATAAACCTTACAATTAGCATTAAGGTTGTCCTCATGATTAGTAGTAGACTTAAAATTACAACTAGAATTACAATAGGATTCAAGGCCTACATAATTGATCTAAACATGCGATATAGAAACATGTTTTGGAAGTCTTCCTTATAACCCAAACATAACCCAAATTCTAACTTTATTTCTAACTCTAACCCCAACCATAGACTTTATTTTCATTGTCAATAATATAATTAATATTAAACATAATTATTAATTATTATTGCAAAATTATATTATTTTAATTAAACTTTGTAAAATTAGTCATAGAATTAAACAAAAAATAATGTAATTAAAAATTAGATTTACACCTAACTTTATTATAATTTCAAAATTATTTATGTAACATTATTATTACTTATACACATTTATTTTTATTAAATAAATCACATTTTAATTAATCGTAACTAAAAAAATTCATAAATTATAATGAGAATTCAACTAATTTTTAAGATATATCTACTAGTATATATAATATTATATTTATATATTATAAATATATAAAATAAAATATTGCAAATTATATTATAAACTATATTATAGGTAAAATATAAAATATATTATTATATACATTAAAAAATAATATATAATTATATTATAAACTATTATTCATATTATATATTATATTTATATGATATTATATATTATAAATATATATTTAATATTGTATTATATATATTTACATTATATATTATATTTATATAATAATATTTACATAATATAAATATTTATAAAATAAGTTATAAATATAATATATAATGTTAATATATTATATTTCTTTATACAAAAACATGATTTGACTGCTTAAAAAAAAAACAACTTCAAACTTAAAATAAAGTTGGTTGCATAATGTGTTGGAACAACCAAACTATTAATATGTTATATCAAAAAATATTAAGTGGAAATGGGAAAGAGGTTGAAATTAAAGGGGCCCACACTAAGTGTCAATGCTTAGTGTGTTTTCTAAGTTCATTTCATTCTAGATGTAACACCCCTTTGTTCTGCTCTTATGTTTAGATTATGATGCTTTGATATTTTGATCGCTATTTATAGAGCGATGTGGACTATTTGTGGTGGTGTGATGTTATTCCCTTTGATGTTATTAATGAACATGTCCTTGATTAGTATAATCATGGTCGGTATAACATGGTTATTGCACAAGAGTATTTTATTTATGTTAGAATTGTTAGTTTGTGATAAGTGTATTGGTGAAGGGGATGAAATTGCATCACTTTCTTGCGAGTGCCCTGCAATTTTATGATTTCTTCTTCACAGTGTGTTTTATGATGTCTCGTTTACAGGTTTGCAAGTACATGACATCGACTCCACACGGCTTCACAAGTTTGAGCATGTTGACCCAATGGTAAAGTTGATTGGGAGATAGTAGCTAGATTAATTGTGTCAAGTCTACACCCTAGCATTAGCGTGTCATTAGGTTTAGTCAGTTGTGCTTGTTTAAATGTTTTGAATATTGCTTTGTATTATTGTGTTAAAATTCTTTAAAAGACGTTTAGTGAATTTCATTATTAAAAGTTGATTATTAGATTATGCTTATTTTAAATGTTGAGGTTTTAGAATTAATAAATAATTTAATTTAATTTAATTAATAAAAAGGTAATCCTTCGATTATTTTATTTATTGATTAATTAAATTAATTAAATATTTTATATTTGAAAAGGGGAAATGTTTTAATTATTAAAATATTTAATTTTCTTTATTAGAGGATTTTATGCCAAGAGGGTTGTTGAAGATATTTTGTAAATGCCAACAAGTGTTAGAATAATTAATGAATTTGGTTGGGAAATTAATTTTTGGGAGATAATTTTGGCTTTCAGTGAGGAAGTGGAAAGCTTCTTCACGACAAGGCATGAGATATTTTGCATGTTGGGAATTGTTTGGAAAAAGGGAATTTTGGCTTCATCTAGTGAATTTTGGGGAAGAATTTCCTATAGAAATTACTTTGGAAGCTTTAGAAAAATTAGAATCTACAGGTGAAGTTTTACATCAAACATCACTTCTTCAAGCTTCCGGATACAGGTTCCTTTAATTATTTTTATTTTTTTGCAATTTAGATAGATTACTTGTACAAAAAAAAATCTATAATTTGTGTAAAAGCTTTTAAATTATTTTGTAAATTTGTAAGGCTTTTGTGGTTGAAAATTTTCCATGAATATTATAGTGCTTATGTAGAAGATTTTATAGTGAAAATTAGAGATTCTTTGCAGGAAATTGTTGAAAACCTTTGGAAGTTTTGTGAATACTCTTCTAGAAATTTGTCTTATTATGTTTTCAATTGAATTTGTATGGTTGGGAGATTGTAAATCTCTGAGTAAATTGTGAAATCCTTCTTGTGTAATATTGCTTGTAAATATTGTCTTTTCTAGGAGTTGGGTAAATGATTCTTGTAGAAGGAAATTTACAAAAATGTATTGTCTTCTCAAGAAAACCTGTGACATATATTTTTATATGATTTATGAAATCTTAGTAAATTCTCTATTTAAAGAGGGAACCTAGTGTTGGAAATTGTTTCTCTATAAAATTTGGGATATTTACCTGTATATGGTCCTTTTCAGAAGAATTTCCCCAATTAGATTATTGTTTTGAAATTTTCTAAAATATATTTATATATTATATATATACATATATGTATATATATTATATATATTATACATACACATTATATATTCAAGATATATATATATATTTATAAAATAATTGTTATTGAAACCTCTGTTGAAAATATAGACTATTGTTCATACGACGTGTCTCACAACTCAATTCGCTGGGAATTCTTCATTGTTTGTTTTTGTATATAGCATGTATTTTACATTGAAGGGGGGGGGTGAAGGTAAGCACATGACTACCTCCCCACTCGCCGCCCCATTGGGGAGGCGAGTGAGGAGGCAGTTGTCATTGCCTTCCCACCTTAGCCCAACCATGAATGGAAGTAAAGGGGGATGACAGTGTATGAACACAGCCACTACCCACCCCCCACCCAAACTCCCCTTTGTATGATATTTGGTATTTAATGGTTTTGTCCTCCTTAATTTACAATATTATTCAGACTTAAAATTGTATTGTGTAATTCAATTTTGTTGGAATAAAATATATATATTGGAATTAAATATATTTATTATATATACATATTTATATGTATGTAAATATATTCTCAAATATATATATATATATATATATCTTTTAAATGAATATTTATTTTAAAGGTGCATGTGAATGCACAATTAGAATGTCACTAGATAGAAATAGAATGGTGTAAAAGAAGAAATTGAATTTAAATTAGTTAAATTAGGTAATTATATTTAAATAGAATGGGTGCATGCACTTAATGCATGATTAGATAATTTAAAAAGAAATAATTTTAATGAGGGAATTGGATTTTCTGAATAGATGAAAACAATAAATTGTTTAAGTAAACAGGTTTGATTTCCATTTTGATTGAAAATGAAGATTGGTTTAAGTTGGATGATTTGGTAAAGTTTATTATTAAATTTCCTGTAATGAAAATTGAATTTAGTAGATTCAAAGGATAGATTTGTTCCATTTTAAATTACCTTAAGAATGTGTTTTCTTCAAGTGGTGTTTTGGGTAACTGAATAGAAGTGTTAGATGTGGTTTTTTGTAAATCTTCCAGTCGAGGTGTGTTAATGTTTGGGGGTTGTAATTTATAGTCTTTCCTTTTGTTATTCCCTTGGGTAGGGCGTTGCCATTTTAATGAGTCACCTAGTTTTCACGAATGGGGATTTGTGCCTCCTTTGTAGGGAGTGTTTTTGATTATTTGTTTCCTCCTAAGTTTGGGGTGGTTATGTTCCATGTATTGACTGTAGGAGAGTGAATCTCGATGGGGGTCGAGGTCTAGGAAGATCTTTCGGGTAACCCATGTACCTTGAGGTGACACTTCTCCTAGGTTAGCAATATATATGGTTCATTGGTGTGTCAATTTGTTTAACTCTAGAATCATTATACTTTCGAGTTGGTGGTGTAGCTAGTTATTTAACTCTGGTAGTATTGCATACTTTGAGTTAGTGTTGTGTATGTTAAGTTTAGTTATGTGTTAGCTTGTGTCTATTGGTAGATGGTCTTGCATAGGGAACCTTGTTACTATCTCCTAGCACGGGGGGTAGGCCTATGGCTATCACTTGGTTAGGAGGAACGTGCACCATACGTCGTTGGGTCCCCTTGATCTTCAGATCATGATGGTGAGATTTATAGTTGGAGAGATCATGGTTTCTAATTTATATTTTATGCCTTGCAATTATTTCAGTTGGTTCTTGTATTTATTACCCCTCAGTTGTATTTGAGGTGGTTGTTTGTATTACGTAATCACATTTGTATGTACAACCTCATTTGGGGAATAAGTGATGTAATCTTATTTGTTAAGTTAATGTTATATAGAATCTTGTTTTATTTCTTACTCTTATGATGTAATTTCCATGTGTGGAATGTATGAGCATTTTATTCCCTTAAGTAGTTAAAATTATATGGTTGTATTTATGGTGTATGTATGGGTTTAAAGTAACCTTAGTCTCGTAGCATTAGGGGTTGTTGGCATTAGGAAGTGAACTTACATGTTTAGTATACTTTTTAAAAAAATTGTATATTTTGGTTGTGTTGTAACTTCCTCTAGGGTTTCGTGGCGGGGCATTAAACATGGTATGAGAGCCTCGGGTTCATACACTGGGTACTCTAGGTACATTTGAGTCCACTATGTTGTCCTTGTTAATCTGTTAGTGGAATTGTTCAGTGATCACGTGTTCATGGCTTTAACATTTAGCATGACGTACTATGTGGAAAAGAGTAGCATGAAAGATAACTGATAAAAGGTTATGGATGGAAAGTAATGATATGTATCCCATGGTTATGGAATCTCATGTTCCTATGGGATTATGTATGTAGTTGTACACCCTGTAAATGTAAGGAACCAATAACTATGCATTAGTTTAGTTTTGTGAATACTCTGTACTTGCTTTGTGTATCCATGTGATGGTGATACTTGGTACCCATCCATGAGGAAAAAGTTTCATTTTGGTGTGGAAATAACCATACCAGAATGTGTGTAGGTAAAAGTACAAAGTTGTGTCACACTTTTGGCCAACCTATCAACACAAGTGAATTTTAGTATTTATAACTTAAATCTATTTTTTTCAAACATATATGATCTAGTAAGATTCATTCTAGATGAGTTAAATATGTTCACAACTTTTCCAGCTAAAATTGTTGGCTAAATGCATATGTAGCACCACTTTGAGGCCAATTTACTAAAAAAGTGAATTTATTTGAAAAATTTAACATTTCAACAACTCCTACTCATATAAATAACATTTTTTTTAAATGTAAAAATACCCTTTTGTAGATCAATAAGTATAGTTTTCAAATGTATATTTATTTTAATAGTTTAATTATTATTTATATTTTATATTTTATTTTTTACTAAAAATAGGTTATCAACACAAAAATATTAGGTTGATTATCATGCCAAGAAAAATACTCAAACTTATTCAATTTTGTTAAAAAATATGATACCCTAGATAAAAGAATCTAGATTAAGATAGTATAATTTGTTTTCTATTTTAGATAAATATTTAATATAAAAGTTGACGTTGAGTGGAAACAACCATGTTTTAATACACGCACATTTAAATATTTATTTAAAAATATATATTTATTAAAATTGTAAAAAAAAATATCCATGCCTTAAAGTTTTAAGTTATAAATATACACAAAAAAATTGAAAGAAAAAAAACAAAATTTACTATATAAAGCTTGATGCCTCATGTAATGTCATTTTTCAACATTTTATCAACAACTAAATTATAGTGTTAATTTATAAAAAACTATATTCAAACAATTTTTTTATTTTTTCAAAAAAATACAGACATAAAATATACTAAAATTTCAACATTTAATTAATTCACATCATTTCAAAATTCAAAACATATATACCACTTTCTAGTAATTCAAGTTTAAAAGTTAGATCAATGTTGGTCAGTTCCTTTATAAAAGTGTGACACAACTTTGTACTTTTACCCATGTTTGCATGTTTGTTACCTAATTGAGAGCCAACCCATGTGTGGTTGAAAATTATATATAAGAGTAACCAAAAGTTAGTTTAGATTATTTTTCTTTTGGTTCTCTAGACCCTCAATCTGTGAAGGGATAGTAGTAGCCACAAGTTCCTTGGGTGGAGTGTGCAACGTACGCATATTGTGGCACAAAGCATCTCAGCTCAACCAATCCCGAGGAAACGTACCCAATACTTTCCCTTATGATGGATTAGGATACTTGATCCATATGTGTTAACCTAATCCCCATAGATTTGTTAGTATATGTTTGGCCTTACTTAGGGATGTTGATCTAGAATTAGCAATTAAACCTCATCTATATGAGAGGTGAATCTCGGTAGCCCCATATTGATATTATCGTATTGCATTATCTATTTAGTGTATCTAAACATGTTCCAACATGATGTAATAGATATGATGTCACACCTCACTAATGTTCTAACATAGTGTTGGTGATGATGCTATGATATACAGTATTTGCACGAGTTTTGATATGATGCAATAGCTATCATACCACACCCCACTGATGTTCTAACATAGTGATGGTGGTGATGTTGTGTTACATGATGCCACGTGCTTAGACATGTGAAGGAACATTATGAGATTGTATTTGATAGCCTACTTGTGTGATGAGCATTATGGGGCCTCAAACACTTAGAAAGGGATACTCATGGTTGCTTTGATCGTGTAGGTCGGGTAGCATATGAAAAGATCCTAGCCATGTATACCTTTGGCTACATCGAGTTCCTATGTGTGCCTTCTCCATGAGGTATCATGATGTGTGGTGTGTTATGTGTGTGCCTACCTTTGCGGATCCATAGACACACTGCCACATGGCACACGACCAGTATGTGCCTTCTCTGGCTACGTATGACCATTTTGAGTGACGACGTGATAGTCATGGATACACTCTAGGTCATGTGGATGGTGTTCTCACTTTGCACCACATGAGGGCTATTACTATATTTGGACGTTGTTTCCTCCTTCCTTATAAGGTGGCTAGTATCTAGTCACACAATGTTGTATAGTGCAATTTTAAATATTGTGAACTTTCTTTTTACTTATTGATGATTTTTCAATTGATTGTGAAGGCCGAAACGTTGTTATATTTGATTGTGATGGTTTAGCCACGCCCTGTGATCATATTTTCTTATAACCCTAGTGGTTATATATTTGAATTAATGTTGAAATTACACGTATTTATTGCCTTATTGTTGAAATTGAAGTTTAATTTTCTCTTCTTTATGAACTTGGTGGCTAAGCTAGTTATCTTTGTTGTTTTCAATGTCGGGAATGTGTCATATTGTGATTCCTCTTCAAGGATGTATGAGGCATACTTGGTGAGTGTATACGAGGAAGTAGACGTAGGGAACCTTGAGGATTGGGGTATGTGAGGCTTTTATGTAGCTAGAATGCAATACTTACCTATGTGTGATGACTATCTCTTGGAGGCTAATAACCTTATACAACAAGAGA
The DNA here is from genome assembly GCA_007115665.2 of Sequoiadendron giganteum. NCBI lineage: Eukaryota > Viridiplantae > Streptophyta > Pinopsida > Cupressales > Cupressaceae > Sequoiadendron > Sequoiadendron giganteum. Next base: position 262,891,708 of record CM021101.1, read on the forward strand.
CAGGTCATTGTGGTCTTGATTGGATGGTCTCACCGCATGTGTGGTATAACACCATCGAGCCATTGATTGTAATGTTTTATTTATGTGAGATGGTTATTTTTTCTTGGTTCACGGATTCTTGTATCATGGATTAGTATGCTGCTTTTTTGTGTCTAGATGTACCCATGTGTGGCCTTGTGATGATTCTCAGTGATGCAAATTGGTGTGTATGTGAAGAATGTATGTTAAATCATGGATTTTTTTTTTTGGAGACTTGGTTTGTGGTTGCTTCACCATGTTGGTTTGTATGGATTAATAGTGTACTTGGCTGGATTGATCATGGCACAGGTTACTATTGTTTTTATGTTGAGGTATGGAGTGGTTCAGTATTGGAACCCTTGATTATGTGTGACTGTATGGAGTTTGTTCTAGGGGTATTTCCAAGCTTCCAAGAGTAAGCTTGGCCCTAGGGGGGGAGAATGTAACACCCCTATGTTTTTCTCTTATGTTTAGATTATGATGCTTTGATATTTTGATCGCTATTTATAGAATGATGTGGACTATTTGTGGTGGTGTGATGTTATTCCCTCTGATTTTATTAATGGACATGTCCTTGATTAGTATATTGATGGTTTGGTATAACATGGTTATTACACATGAGTATTTTATTTATGTTGGAATTTTAAGTTCATGATAAGTGTATTGGTGAAGGGGACGAAATTGCATCACTTGCTTGCGAGCAACCTATGACTCTGTGACTTCCTCTTCACAATGTGTTTTATGATGTTGTTTATATGCATGTGCTATTGATTCCTTGTTTACAGGTTTGTAGGTACATGACATCGACTCCACCTGACTTCACAGGTTTGAGCGTGTCAACCCAATGGTAAAGTTGACTGGGAGATAGTAGCTAGATTACTTGTGTCAAGTCTACACCCTAGCCTCAGTGTGTCATCAGATTTAGTCAGTTATGCTTTTTTAAATGTGTTGATTATTGCTTTGTATTATCATCTTAAAATGATTTAAAAGAGGTTTAGTGAATTTCATTATTAAAAGTTGATTATTAGATTATACTTATTTGAAATGTTGAGGTTTTAGAATTAATAAATAAATTAATTTAATTTAATTAATAAAAAGATAATCCTTGGATTATTTTATTTATTGATTAATTAAATTAATTAAATAGTTTATATTTGAAAAGGGGAAATGTTTTAATTATTAAAATATTTAATTTGTTTTATTAGAGGATTTTATGCGAAGAGGGTTATTGAAGATATTTTATAAATGCTAGCAAGTGTTAGAAAAATTAATGAATCTGGTTGGGAAATTAATTTCCGAGAGATAATTTTGGCTTTGGGTGAGGAAGTGGAAACCTTCTTCATGGCCAGGCAGAGTTATTTTTATTGTTTTGCAATTTAGAAAGATTACATATACAAAAAGAATTTATAATTTGTGTAGGAGCTTTTAAATTATTTTGTAAATTTGTAAGGCTTATGCAGTTGAAAAATTTCCATGAATATTATAGTGCTTATGTAGAATATTTTATATTGAAAATTAGAAAAACTCTATAGGAAATTGTCAAAAACCTCTGGAAGTTTTTTGCATACTCTTGTAGAAATTGGTCTTATTATGTTTTCAGTTGGATCTGTATGGCTAGTAAATTGTAAATATCTAAGTAAATTGTGAAATCCTGTAAGACCCCTCTGTTTTGCTCTTTTGATTGTGCAGTGTTTTGTTGGTTATGTTTTTTTTTCTGTTAAGTGCTTTCACTTAGAACTCAATTGCTATTTGATCGTTATCTGTAAAGTGATGCGAATGTTATATTTTGGTGTGATGGTGCATTTTTCCTAATGTTATTAGTATGTCATGCTTTGGATTAGCATAGTGGATAATTGAATTAATGATGTTTAGGATTTTCATCATATTAACAATGTTAGATTCATCAATTAGTAATACAGTATTTGTGAAGGGGATGAGATTGCATCACTCGCTTGCGAGTGCCCTGCAATCCCAAGATTTCCTCTTCACGGTGTCTTTAATTTTAACATATATATGCATGTGGATATACTCTGTGTTCACAGGTTGACAGGTACAGGATATCAACTCCACCTGGTTTCACAGGTTCGAGCGTGTCCATTGCCCAATGGTATTCGATTGGGAGATAGTAGCTAGGTTTTTCATGCCAAGTCGTCACCCTAGTCATACTGTGTCGTCGAGCCTTAGTCGGGTTGATTGTGTTGAAATTGGATAAGTTCATATTGAAATTTATGAATTTTATTATGTGAAATTGAAAAATGAAAGAAAAGGTTTTAAATTGCATTTTTAGAAAATTGGAATACAAAAAATTGAAAAAAAGAAGATATTTTCTATTTATGTTTTCATAAATTTATTACAATGGTTGAATGAGATATTTTGAAAATTTCTTCATTATGAGATTTTTAAATGAGTTTTCAACAAGTCTTTTTGGGAGAAAATTTTGGAAAAGTTTGAAATTTGAAAGGAGGAAGAGGATTATTATTGTTGGATTTTTTGGATATTTGAAAAAAAGGAAGTTGAATATGTTGGAGGAGCTAGAATTAGAGGAGGGATTCAAAACCACCATTGTCATTCTTCAAGCTTTTGGTTCAAGTTTTCCTTTTTGTTAAATTAATTCTATTTGGTAAAGATTCACAACTTTATTTGCTAGTTGGAAAATATATGATCTTTGTTTGATTTGCAAATGAACCCATGTGAAATCTGGTTTTAAAAGCTTTGAAAACTTTTCTTTTCTTTGAAATTCTTCAAAAAGTGTTCTTGATTGAAAATGTTCTTTTTATTTATTCCGGTTTAACTAATTTTGCATATGCTTGAGAGGTATTTAAATATACAAATATATATGCATATATATATATATACAAAATGATGTATATACATACTTATACATATATATTTTATTTATATTTTATGTGGGGATATGTTGTTAAAAGTGGTTTTGAGAAAAACCCAATGGTTTATTGTTTTGATTTTAACAAAAATCCACTAGAAAAAAATAATGAAAATATATATATTAGTGATGGCTAGCTACGCATAGCCACCGCTTGGCCCACCTCCACCACCCCTGTCAAAACCTCGCACCGCCGCCCTATGGGAAATCCGCGGCTAGAAAACCGCGGTCGGCGCCCTAAATCACCCGCCTCAAACCTCGCACGCTTGCCCCACTCAAACAAGCACGCAACCCGAGAATGAGCATGGGTTTTTATTTTAATATAAAATAAATATATATATATAAATATATTAATATTTAAATATATTATTTTTATAATACTAAAATATTATTTAATAGTATTTTATATTGTAATTTATAATATTAAAATATTATATATATATTTATATATTATATTTTTTTAATATTTGTATATCCAGAGTGGTGGATTTAAATTAAATATGCATAGGAAATTATTCATTTTCTAATGGCATGATTTAAGTTTAATTGTGAAAATGAAAATATAGTGTCTTTAGTGATGGTATTGAATTTATTTTAAAATAATTTATATTTGGAAAGATCTAATATTTGATTTACAAAAATTGTGTTTAATTAGAGAAATTAATTGATGTTTAAATGATTTATATTTGCAAGGATGTGATTAATATTGTAATTAATTGATGTTTCATTTTGCAAAGGATATATTGTTATCTTAAAATGATATATTTGAATTGAAGGTGTAAATGTTATTTTATTGTTAATTAAGAGCAATTAGGAAATTAAATATTGAGTCTTAATTTAAAACACGTGTTTTAATTCAGATTACTGAATTCAATAGAGTACTGAATGTAATGAGGAAATGGGTTTAGTGAACCCAAAGTAGAATTTAAATTCTCGTCTCCTTGCTCGCCTTGAGTGTGAATTGTTCCTATTATTGTTTGGGGATTTGGGTCATAGAATTCGTCAAGTCTTCCAGATGAGGATCTTATTTTATGTGGGTTGTCATATTATGTTAGTCACCCTGTTTTGCATCCCTTGGGTAGTGCATTAAATTATGTCATTGTTATTACCCAGTTTCGATGAACGGGGAGGATTTGTACCTCCTGTGTAAGGAGTGGATTATGTAATTTGTGCCTCCTTGTAAGGAGTGGTTTTGTTATTGTTGTTACCTCCAGTGTTTGGAGATGGATTTATCTCATGTCGCCTCCTGAGAAAGGAGTGGTCATGTTATCTTGTTTGTTTCACTTTGGTACCCTTGGTGTTTGGATGGTATGTGTGTTGTCAAGTAGAAGAGTGGCTTCCGTAGGGGCTAGAGACCGGAAGAGGTAAATTGGGTAACCTTCAGAGGTGGTTTAATCAAGTGATAACTAAAACAAAACTTAGAAGATTAGGTGGTACTTCTCACTAATCAAGATAATTATGCCTCAATCATAGACACAAGGGCTCATTTAGACTTGGGATGAGTGGGAAGGCCTGGAATGGAAAGGTCATCTATCTTGTCTATACGAGAGATATTTGATTCCGCATGAGTGAGTATGGGGGTCGGGATTCAGTAGAGGCCACCAGGATAACCCATAGTGGGGGTCGGAGCCTAGGAAGAATCCCAGACGATAACCCATGACGAGCTATGTGATGACACTCTATCTAGGACAAAAATTGCTATTCGATTTGGTGGGTATGGTTTCCTTAACATACCTAATATGACCACAGTTGGTATTCGATTTTATGGGTATGATTTCCTTAACATACTTGATGTGACCACAGTTGGTATTTGATTTGGTGGGTATGGTTTCCTTAACATACCTGATATGACCACAGTTGGTATTTGATTTTATGGGTATGGTTTCCTTAACATACCTGATGTGACCACAGTTGGTATTTGATTTGGTGGGTATGGTTTCCTTAACATACCTGATATGACCACAGTTGGTATTCGATTTTATGGGTATGGTTTCCTTAACATACCTGATGTGACCACAGTTGGTATTCGATTTGGTAGGTATCGTTTCCTTAACATACCTGATATGACCACAGTTGGTATTCAATTTTATGGGTATGGTTTCCTTAACATACCTGATGTGACCATAGTCGGTATTTGATTATTGTGTGTATGGTTCTCTTAACATACTTGATCTTCTTTTTATCTAGAAGCAATGTGACCATGTAGAGTTGCACTTGTGTTGTACTCGTGATGCTTTTGAGTTGTAATTGTATTGTGCATGTGATTAGTTGTTTCAATTTGGTTCAGTTTTGTGTTAGCTTGTGTCTAGAGGTAGATGGTCTTGGCTAGGATTCCTTGTTACTATCTCCTAGCATGGGGGGTGGGCCTTTGGGTTCCACTTTGTTGGGTGGCGTGCACCTAAATCCATTGGGATTTCTTCATGTTCATGTGAACGAGACTTCTAGTTGGAGAACTCGTGGGATTCAATTTCAGTTCTTGCATTATTTCATTTCAGTTGATCTTGTAATATTTTACCCCTCATTTTTTATCGAGGTGGAAGTTGTAACTATAACCTTATTATTGGACTTACCTCATTTGGGGAATGAGAGTTGTAATTGTAATATTTAATTATGGATAAATGAGATTGAAAGTTATCAATATGCTTTGATCTAATTTATCTTGTATGGAATGTATGCATTCTTAATTTATTAATTAAATAAATGTTATGGATTCACTTATGTTGTTTGTGGGTTGTTAATTTATCTCAGTCTCATAATCTTAGGGGATGGTTGCATTCAGAAGCGATCTTGTATATTAATTGTAATTAAACAAAAAAAAAATTGCCTATTTAAGTAGTTGTTTGCAACATCCTCTAGGGTTGCGTGGCGGGGCGTTACACATGGTATCAGAGCCTATGTTTAAACACTGGGTTCTGTGGGTACATTTGTGCCTACTATGTTGTCCCTACGAATTATTAGTGGAATGGTTAAGTGATCACGTGTTCATGGCTTCCACTTTAGCATGATGTACTTAGTGGAAAAGAGTAGTGTGAAAGAAACCTGATAAAAGGTTTTGGTTGGGAAGTTTTGATACGTATCCCATTGGTTATGAATTGGATGTTTCCTATGGGATTATGTATGTAGTTGTACCCTTGTAAATATAAGAAACCAGTAATTGTATCTTGTTTGAGATTCGTGGATACACTCTGGGTCATGTGGATTGCGTGCTCATTCCGCATCACATGAGGGTTGTTATCATTCTTGTTGGACGTTATTTCCTCCTTCCACGTTTTGTGGCTAGTATCTAGTCACACAGTTGTTGTATAGTGAAATTTAAAGATTGTGAACTTTCTTTCGGTTATTGATGATTTTTCAATTGATTGTGAGGGTCGACACTTTGTTTATATTTGTTTGTGAATGTTTAGCCACAACTTGTGAAATTATTTTCTTATAACCCTAGTGGTTATATATATTTGATTCAGTGTTGAAATTGTGCACATTTATTGCCTTATTGTTGCAATTGAACTTTAATTTTCTCTTCTTTAAGAACTTTGTGGCTAAGCTAGTTATCTTCATTGTTTTCAATGTCAGCTATGTGTTGTGTTGTTATTCCTCTTCAAGGACATATGAAACGGACTTGGTGAGTGTGTACGAGGAAGTAGATGTAGGAAACGTTGAGGATGGGGGTATGTGAGGTTGTGTTGCAGCTAGGACCCACTACTCACCTTTGTGTGATGATTATCTCTTGGAGGCTGATCACCTTATACAACTAGAGACAGGTCATTGTGGTCTTGTTGGATTTATTTGAGTTGGTTAGTTGTTCTTGGGTCATGGTTTCTTCTATCATGGATTGGTGTACCATTTTCCAGTGTCTAGAAGGACCCTTGTGTAGTCCGGTGATGAATCCCGGTGATGTGTACTGGTACATATGTGTATTATGTGTGATAATCCTTGGTTATGTGTTTTTGGAGACTTGGTTGGTGGTTTCTTCACCATGTTGTCTTGGTTGGATTGATAGTGTTCTTGGTTGGATGGTATACGACATAAGTTGTTGTTTTGTGTTGAGGTATGGAGCGGTTCAGTTTGGAACCCCTGGTTATGTGTGATTGTATGGAGTTTTCACTAGGGGTAGTTGCAGGCTTCCAGGAGTAAGCCTGACCCTAGGGGGGGAGGATGTAAGAACCCTTTGTTTTGCTCTTTTGATTGAACAGTGTTCTATTGGTTATGCTTTTTTTCTGTTAAGTGCTTTGATTTAGAACTCAGTTGCTATTTGATCGTTATCTGTAAAGTGATGCGAATGTTATATTTTGGTGTGATAGTGCATTTTTCCTGATGTTATCAGTATGTCATGCTTTGGATTAGCAAAGTGGATAATTCAATTAATGATGTTTAGTATTTTGATCATATTAATGATGTTAGATTCATCAGTTACTAATATTGTATTGGTGAAGGGGACGAGATTACATCACTCACTTGCGAGCACCCTGCGATCCCGAGATTTTTTCTTCACGATGTTTTTAATTTTAACATATATATGCATGTGGATATACTCTGTGTTCGCAGGTTGATAGGTACAGGACATCGACTCCACCTAGTTTCATAGGTTCGAGCGTGTCCATTGCCCAACAGTATTCGATTGGGAGATAGTAGCTAGGTTTTCCATGCCAAGTCGTCACCCTAGTCATACTGTGTCATCGAGCCTTAGTCGGGTTAATTGTTTTATATTGTTCTCTCTCTTCGATTATTTAATTACAAGTTAAAAAGGGTAATTATATGGCTGTATGCATTGAACTTGTGAAATTGAAATTGATCTGGTATTATGTTAATAACGTAATTTATTTTATTAATTAATGTAATTTAATTAATAAATAATTTAATCCTGGATTAGATTTATTTATTAATTAATTAAACTGATTGTGTTGAAATTGGATAAGTTCATTTTGAAATTTATGAATTTTATAATGTGAAATTGAAAAATGAAAGAAAAGGTTTTAAATTGCATTTTTAGAAAATTGGAATACAAAAAATTGAAAAAAAGAAGATATTTTCTATTTATGTTTTCAGAAATTTATTACAGTAGTTGAATGAGATATTTTGAAAATTTCTTCATTATGAGATTTTGAAATGAGTTTTCAACAAGTCTTTTTGGGAGAAAATTTTGGAAAAGTTTGAAATTTGAAAGGAGGAAGAGGATTATTATTGTTGGATTTTTTGGATATTTGAAAAAAGGGAAGTTGAATCTGTTGGAGGAGTTGGAATCAGAGGAGGGATTCAAAACCACCATTGTCATTCTTCAAGCTTTTGGTTTAGGTTTTCCTTTTTGTTAAATTAATTTTATTTGGTAAAGATTCACAACTTTATTTGCTGGTTGGAAAATATATGATCTTTGTTTGATTTGCAAATGAGCCCATGTGAAAACTGGTTTTAAAAGCTTTGAAAACTTTTCTTTAAAATTGAAATTCTTCAAAAAGTGTTCTTGATTGAAAATGTTCTTTTTATTTATTCTGGTTCAACTAATTTTGCATATGCTTGAGAGGTATTTAAATATACAAATATATATGTATATATATACAAAATAATGTATATACATACTTATACATATATATTTTATTTATATTTTATGTGGGGCTATGCTGTTAAAAGTGGTTTTAAAAAAAAACCCATGGTTTATTGTTTTGATTTTTTCGATTTTAACAAAAATCTGCAAGAAAAAAAGAATGAAAATATATATTAAAAAAAAAAATGTTGTTTGGGGAGGCGCTGGGGGCTCACCTCCCCACGACGCCCCCATGGGAAGCACGTGGGGAGAGAGTCGCGCCCAACGCAACTCCCCCACCCGATGTGGGTTGCACAACGACCACCCTAATGGTGGTCGGTTGTGCTTTGCACAATTGTGCCACCATTAGTGGTGGCCGGCTGTGCACAACCACCACCTGGCCTACCTCCATCACCCCTATCAAAACCTCGCACCGTCACCCTGTGGGAAATCCGCGGCTAGAAAACTGCAGTTGACGCCCTAAATTGCTCACCTCGAACCTCGTGCAGCTGCCCCACTCAAACAAGCACGCCGCCCGAGAATGAGCATGGATTTTTATTTTAATATAAAATAAATATATATATATATAGATATATTAATATTTTAATATATTATTTTTATAATACTAAAATATTATTTAATAATATTTTTATATTATAATTTATAATATTAAAATATTATATATATATATATATATATATATATATATATTATATTTTTTTAATATTTGTATATCTAGAGTGGTGGATTTAAATTAAATATGCATAGGAAATTATTCATTTTCTAATGGCATGATTTAAGTTTAATTGTGAAAATGAAAACATAGGATCTTTAGTCATGGTATTGACTTTATTTTAAAATAATTTATATTTGGAAAGATTTAATATTTGATTTATAGATATTATGTTTAATTAGAGAAATTAATTGGTGTTTAAATGATTTATATTTGCAAGGATGTGATTAATATCGTAATTAATTGATGTTTCATTTTGCAAAGGATATATTGTTATCTTAAAATGATATATTTGAATTGAAGGTGTAAATGTTATTTTATTGTTAATTAAGAGCAATTAGGAAATTAAATATTGAGTCTTCATTTAAAAGACATGTTTTGATTCAGATTACTGAATTCAATAGAGTACTGAATGTAATGAGGAAATGGGTTTAGTGAACCCAAAGTAGAATTTAAATTCTCGTCTCCTTGCTCGCCTTGAGTGTGAATTGTTCCTATTATCGTTTGGGGATTTGGGTCATAGAATTCGTCAAGTCTTCCAGATGAGGATCTTATTTTATGTGGGTTGTCGTATTATGTTAGTCACCCTATTTTGCATCCCTTGGGTAGTGCATTAAGTTATGACATTATTATTACCCAGTTTCTACGAATGGGGATGGTTTGTACCTCCTGTGTAAAGAGTGGATTATGTAATTTGTGCCTCCTTGTAAGGAGTGGTTTTGTTATTGTTGTTACCTCCAATGTTTGGAGATGGATTTATCTAATTTCACCTCCTGAGAAAGGAGTGGTCATGTTATCTTGTTTGTTGCACTTTGGTACCCTTGGTGTTTGGATGGTATGTGTGTTGTCAAGTAGAAGAGTGGCTTCTGTAGGGGCTAGAGCCCGGGAGAGGTAAACTGGGTAACCTTCGGAGGTGGTTTAATCAAGTGATTACTAAAAAAAACTTAGAAGATTAGGTGGTACTTCTCACTAATCAAGATAATTATGCCTCACTCATAGACACAAGGGCTCATTTAGACTTGGAATGAGTGGGAAAGCCTGGAATGGCAAGGTCATCTATCTTGTATGTACGAGAGATATTTGATTCCACATGAGTGAGTATGGGGGTTGGGATTCGGTAGAGGCCACCAGAATAGCCCATAGTAGGGGTCGGAGCTTAGGAAGAATCCCAAAGGATAACCCATGATGAGCTGTGTGATGACACTCTGTCTAGGACAATAGTTGGTATTCGATTTGGTGGGTATGGTTTCCTTAACATACTTGATATGACCACAATTGGTATTCGATTTTATGGGTATGGTTTCCTTAACATACCTGATGTGACCATAGTTGATATTTGATTTGGTGGGTATGGTTTCCTTAACATACCTGATATGACCACAATTGGTATTCGATTTTATGAGTATGGTTTCCTTAACATACCTGATGTGACCATAGTTGGTATTTGATTTGGTGGGTATGATTTCCTTAGCATACTTGATATGACCACAGTTGGTATTCAATTTTATGGGTATGGTTCCTTAACATACCTGATTTGACCACAGTTGGTATTCGATTTGGTGGGTATGGTTTCCTTAACATACCTGATATGACCACAGTTGGTATTTGATTTTATGGGTATGGTTTCCTTAACATACCTGATGTGACCATAGTTGGTATTTGATTATTATGTGTATGACTCTCTTAACATATTTGATCTGCTTTTTATTTGGAAGCAATGTGACCATGTAGAGTTGTACTTGTGTTGTACTCGTGATGCTCTTGAGTTGTACTTGTATTGTGCATGTGATTGGTTGTTTCAATTTGGTTCAGTTTGGTGTAAGCCTGTGTCTAGAGGTAGATGGTCTTGGCTAGGATTCCTTGTTACTATATCCTAGCACGGGGGGTGGGCCTTTGGGTTCCACTTGGTTGGGTGGCATGCACCTAAATCCATTGGTCTTTCTTCATGTTCATGTGAATGAGACTTCCAGTTGGAGAACTCGTGGGATTCAGTTTCAGTTCTTGCATTATTTCATTTCAGTTGATCTTGTAATATTTTACCCCTCATTTGTTATTGAGGTGGAAGTTGTAACTGTAACCTTATTATTGGACTTGCCTCATTCGGGGAATGAGAGTTGTAATTGTAATATTTAATTATGGATAAATGAGATTGAAAGTTATCTATTATGCTTTGATGTAATTTATCTTGTATGGAATGTATGCGTTGTTAATTTATTAAGTAAATAAATGTTATGAATTCACTTATGTTGTTTGTGGGTTAAGTTATCTCAGTCTCGTAACCTTAAGGGATGGTTGCATTGGGAAGCGAACTTGTATATTAATTGTAATTAAACAAAAAAAATAAAATTATCTATTTAAGTAGTTGTTTGCAACATCCTCTAGGGTTACATGGTGGGGCGTTAGAAATCCTTCTTATGTAATATTCCCTATAAATATTGTCTTTTCTGGGAGTTGGGTAAATGATTCCTGTAAAGGGAAATCTGTGAAAATGTATTGTCTTTTGGAGCAAACCTCTGACATATATGTTTATATGATTTATGAAATATTTGTAAATTCTCTATTTAAAGAGGGAATCTTGTGTTGGAAATTGTTTTTCTGTAAAATTTGGGATATTTACCCGTAGATGGTCTTTTTCAGAAGAATTTCCCCAATTAGATTATTGTTTTAAAATTTTCTAAAATATATATATATTATATATATATATATATATATATATGTATATATTATATATATATATATATATATGTATATATATATATATATGTATATGTATATATATATATGTATATGTATATGTATATATATGTATATGTATAGATATATATGTATATATATATATACATATATACATATATATATACACACACATATATATATATATATATATCTTTTAAATGAATATTTATTTAAAAGGTACATGTGAATGCATGATTAGAATGTCATTAGATAGAAATGGAATGGTATAAAAAAAGAAATTGAATTTAAATTTGTTGAATTAGGTAATGATATTTTAATAGAATGGGTGCATGCACTTAATGCATGATTAGATAATTTAAAAAGAAATAATTTTAATGAGGGAATTTGATTTTCTGAATAGATGGAAATGGTAAATTGTTTAAGTAAATAGGTTTGATTTCCATTTTGATTGAAAATGAAAATTGGTTTAAGTTGGATGATTTGGGAAAGTGTATTATTAAAGTTATTGTAATGAAAATTGAATTTAGTAGATTCGAAGGATAGATTTGTTCCATTTTAAATTACCTTAAGAATTTGTTTTCTCTAGTAGTGTTTTGGGTAATTGAATAGAAGTGTTAGATGTGGTTTTGTAAGTCTTCTAGTAGAGTTGTGTTACTTTTTGGGGGTTGTATTTTATATTCTTTCCTTTGTTATTCCCTTGGGTAGGGCGTTGTCGTTTTAGTGAGTCACCTGGTTTTCATGAATGGGGATTTGTGCCTCCTTTGTAGGGAGTAGTTTAGGTTATTTGTTTCCTCCTAAGTTTGGAGTGGTTATGTTCCACATATTGACAATAGGAGAGTGAATCTTAATGGGGGTCGGGGTCTAGGAAGATCTGTTGGATAACCCATGTACCTTGAGGTGACACTTCTCCTAGGTTAACAATATGTATGGTTCATTGGTGTGTCAATTTTTTTAACTCTAGAAGCATTATAGTTTTGAGCTGGTAGTGTAGCTAGTTATTTAACTCTAGTAGTATTGCATATTTTGAGTTAGTGTTGTTTTGGTGTATGTTAAGTTTAGTTATGTATCAACTTGTGTCTAGTGGTAGATGGTATTGTATATGGAACCTTGTTACTATCTCCTAGCATAGGAGGTGGGCCTACTGGTACCACTTGGTTGGAAGAAATGTGCACCCTACGTCATTGGGTCCCCTTGATCTTCAGATCGTGATGGCGAGATTTCTAGTTGGAGAGCTCATGGTTTCCAGTTTATATTTCATGGCTTGTAATTATTTCAGCTGGTTCTTGTAATTATTACCTGTAAGGCCCCACCTTGCATGTGATTAGTAAAGCTCTAATATGTTTTATGTGATCCTAAATAGATGGTAAGATGCATTATGGATGACAAATAGTGTGATTGTTTGATAATATATTCTTTCTTTTCATTTTGACATTTTATTTATGCTACCGTGATTGTAAGACCCCATTTTGTAACCCCCATTTTATTTCAATTAAACAAGTAGTTAGATGATAAGGATGATGAAATGAATGATAAGTCTCTTTTTAGGATTCATGGGCATTAACCTTGATTTAATTATGATAGATGCACATGTGAATTTTTGGATATAACTTGAAAGAGTTGGGTTATTTGGCATATTAAATTTTGGTAAATGGTTCATCATTAATGTTATAGGAGTTTAATATGAATTAAATAAGGTGGTAAACAAAATGATGGAGTGACTATTTCATTGACTATATTCTTGTATTGGAGTATGTGTGTATTTCCTTTGATTACAATGAAAATTGAATCATTAAGTTCATTTGATGTATTAATGAGTAAATAGTTCATGAGTGAAACTTAGGTGAATTGGATTGGCTAATAATATGAAGAGATATAGGATCTAATCATGCTGATGTTGGTAATGTGCAGGAATCAAATATGCAAATAAGAGGATGGAAAAATATTGGAATCAAATCGAATACATTTCTGGGAAGTTCTAAGTGTATCCCTATTTGACTTAGAAGGGTTTGAGGTTTTATTATTGATTGGGTGATTATGCTTGAGAAAAATCCATTTGTAGGACATGTGATGTGAGTTTGGTTGGGGTTGGAACCCTTGGTTAGGATCAAAATTCGTATGGAATCTTGTGTGGGTTTTAAAAAGGGATTATTGAGTCAATTTCCTTAGTTTTTGAACAAAAATAGGCCCCTAAGACCTATACCTATGGGTTTGGAACCTTTTTGACATGTGAACTTGTCCTTGGAATGTGAAAAGACCCCTCAAAAGTCCACATTCATGAATGTGACGAATTCAAAAAGTGTTGGGGCTTGGAAAGAGTGACTTGTCATTCTCAACCTCCCACTCCCAAAAATTTCTTGGAATTGGCACAAGACTCACACATGTGTGAGCACTTGTGGAAAAGAGTGTAGGTTTGGAGGATTCCTATATACCTCAATAAGATTGAAGATTTGGGCATTGCCCACTTCTCCTCTTGGAGAACTTGAATGTAGGTGGTAGAAAGAAGGAGAAGAGAAGATGAGCCCACCTCTTTGGGAAGATAGTGATCAAGATGGCTTGGCTTGGAGGGAAAGGATGGATAAAAGAGTTAAATCCCTTCACCTAAAGAAAAGAGATAAGTTTTCTTTTACTTCCATTTTCCCTTTGTTTAATTGTTGTGAGAAAGTGGTTTGTTGCATGGATCATGGTTGAAACAAAGAGTAGAGAATCTAGTTACATGAAAATGGGTGTTGTGTTATCCTTATTCTCTTGTAAAAAATAAAAATAATAATTTAAAAGGACTCCATGCATCATCTTGGAGCTAAGAAACTTCCTTGCTCGGGGGTATGGCTAGAGCCCACAAGGCTCCATGACGCCATTACGGTAGGGTGGAGAGCAAGACCTTGTTCATGGGTGTGTAAGTTATTGGTTTCCATAAATATTGTGATAAGACTGCAACTTGCAAATATATGAGTTTCATATCGATTAATCTAAAAAAAATGGAAGAGAAAGCCTATTTATTGGTGTGTTACTCATTATGTGTGGGTTAGTATTTTCTTGTAGAATTAAAGAATGAAAAGAGATTTCATAGTTCATTTGCAAGTTCATTTATTTCTAAGTTTAGTATGATTTCTTTTGCATTCAAGTTAACACATAAATAATTTTGGATAATGTGTGTGTAAAACTGTGTGGAGAGTAAACATCAACTACATTAATCCAAATGTAACCCATAAAAGGATAGGTTATCTAAATTCATTAAGGGTTATTTAAAATCTTTACAAAATTGAATCATCATGGAAAACCCACCTTTTGAACGATAACCATCGAGTAAGTTTGGTTTCAAGTGAACCCTTGGATTGTATGTAAAGAATTTTATTAAGAATTTGCAACCAAGTTTAGTGGATTAAAGCCTGTTGTCCATAAAACAAAACTTAACGGGCACATTTCATATCCAAGACAAGTTAAGGTCAAGATGGAGTGAAATATTTACATCTGTACTATTAATCAAGATACATTCACTCATTACATGTATCTGAAATGCATATAAATATTGTTTATAAAAGTGAAGACTGTCATTTGGATTCTACTTAGAATGCATAAACTTAAAAATAAAAAAACTATACAAATACATACATATACAGGGATTTAATTTCAAACACACTGTTTTATGCGTAACTGATAAATTTAATACGTTTTATAAACATAGGAATTGCAATGTAACCATATTGATCCATGAGGGGGGGTTACAGTCAATAGAGATAAAAAAATAAAGCAAGCATGACATATGGTATAAGAGCTGAGTGAGAGTACGCGACTCTATGGGAAGGCCGCAGCCTCTTCACCCCTTCCCTCAAAGGGCGTCCACTCCATTGCCACAACCTGCCTACATGTGCTCAGCCCAGTATTGAGTGGAGTAGAGGTGTCCTTCATTTAATAGTAATTGCAGAAGCCTCTTCCGATCATCATGGCTTTCATAGATACTTATTTGTGGAATTCAAAAGGGTATATGGATTCCAAACGGTTGCTCCTTATCATGTGTCAAATTGTTCATTGTTAAACAAGACTGGGGGACGTACAAC
The DNA here is from genome assembly GCA_007115665.2 of Sequoiadendron giganteum. Classification (NCBI taxonomy): domain Eukaryota; kingdom Viridiplantae; phylum Streptophyta; class Pinopsida; order Cupressales; family Cupressaceae; genus Sequoiadendron; species Sequoiadendron giganteum. The sequence continues at coordinate 262,907,610 of CM021101.1, forward strand.
CCAATGCGCTTTAAATATTGTGTGAAGTAAGCAACAATGAAAGAGAAAACCAAGTCTGATAAGAGTGTAGCATCGCAATGTTTATGGGCCAAAAGGGAGGGCAAAGGCTATCCAGCACCCAAAAGGCATGGGGCATGGATGCCTATGCTATGCCACTGCATACCACCGTTAGTACACAGTACACCTCATACCCGTCAGACCCGTCAGTACACCTGCAGAAACGGTAGAATTGTCAGCCCCAACAAGTTTCTACAGTTCGTAGCTTCGTAAACTGCCGCCAAGGGAAAGCATGGGCCGAGGTTCATCCACCGCTAGCCTCCAGAAAGTAATATTAATGTATGATTATTAATATCATCAACTACTCACTATTTCCCGCTACATTAAGCTGTCCAAATTTCCCACTGTTTTTTTTCACGGTATTTTTTTTTCAGTTTATAATGTAAACTTCATTCTGGAAATTTACCATTTGTAAAAATTGAACTTGCAACAAAATTCTTTCTATTTGCCAGTGCCTAATTGGTTAAGGGTCAGCATTCTCAAGGTATGGCAGATGAATTATATATGTAAAAGATGAATCATACATGCAATTGTTTTGAACCCATTTTAAAAAAATGCTATTTGCAATGAAATAGAGTCTTATATTTGTGTTTTGTAGATAACCAGGAATGAATTTAGAGGAGATCCATACAGAAAACGAGGAGCTACCAGTCTGTGTTTTCATTTTTACCATAGACGAACAGCACAGCACCAAGTTTCTTATTCAAATTGTTCAAACAAAATAGTATATATGAATAAATTTTGGTAGTATTTGCATATGACAAATATAGAGAATAGTATTTTTCAATTTTGAATTGTTCAAAACAACAACAAAAACAATTTAAAATCTATGTTTACAATTAAATATGTGCAAAACAAAATTAATCAATATTTACTAACCTTTTAACTTACTAATATCAACTATATTTTTTATTATATTACAAACATGAAAATTGTTTAATCATTCCATTATTATTACTATTTACATTTATTTTAATGAACCTAAATTAAAAATGTAAAAACTTTTATTTTAGATTGTATTAAAAACTATTCAATAGACAACACTTATTAATCATTTCATTTATTAATAATTTACCAACTACTATTTGTATTTATTTTAATTACACTAGATTAATAATGTAAAACTTTTTTTTCTTACAAGTATGAACATGTGAGTATAAGTAAAAGCTAAAATATTATGAAAGTCTCATGTGTGAAATTTTTAAGGTGGTACGATTTGTTTGTAGATAAGTATTTTACTCACATTTTAACAAACACTGTAATATTTTTTCTATTCCAATCAATAAGGTATAATAGTATGTCTCACTAATCAATTTACAAACTTATGGAAACACAAGAAAAAAATGATTAAGTTCATTTTAGATAGTATTTTTGACCACTATATATATTTTTCATTTAAAAATTATATGTAGTATCATAGTCCCTCAAGCTATATAGAATTTTTAACCAACACACATTTACATGTCAAATATATTGTTTAGTCTCATACATCAATTTTATTAATCAAAATTTATCATTTCACACCATTTTTTTAAGGTCAAGTGAAGTCAACACATTAATTTTTTTTTTTTAAATACATATATGTAGCACTTGTTGTCATCAGCTCTCTAAAACATATTATTTTTTCCTATCTCATTATGTGTTCATGTGTCCTTTTGTAAAATTGTCACAAAGTTGAGGTCCTAGTTAATTTTGACAATCCATTTTCAAGTAAGAAACCTTTGTAGTTTTAAATACAAATAAAGAATTTCCCAACTATGAATATAATTAAGATAATAAATTCTTGAACATTAAGACACTAAGATGTATATATGAAAAATACTATAATTTGGGGTCATACTTTGTATCTCTATATTTTACCCCCACTTGAACAGGTGAGATATAGTGAATCATGTATGCTAAAGTAAAACATTTATTTATTTATTTTGTTAGACCTAAATTAAAAGATGTGAATAATTTTCTTGATGTTTGATATGAAAGGATCTGGTGAACAAACATTAAAAGTAAAGTATTGGCCCATTTACAAACTTGAAATATTATTAAAAAAAAAAACTTTATTTCACCCCTAATGACTGTGAAATCATAGAACCAAAGAGAACCTTCTTGCATCCTAATGAATCTATAAAAAAGGTTAAAACAGGACTTTGATTCATTGGAGGATTATAAAATACCGCAGAGGAAATTTTATTGTTCACTAATTTTAAGGAGATGAACAAAAATTAGATGGAAACTATTAAATTTCACCGCTATTCAAATACTTTCCTATGTAATTAAAAAAGGTAGTTTAGGAAAATTACCACTACCACAGTCTAGCTTTCTCATCATGATATTTTTAAGATAAAATAATGAGTTATTTGAGTTTTCATGACTATTATTATACAAGTTTTTTTTTGGTTTTTTTAAAGATATATTTCATTATCTTTTATTAAAACTCATTTGATCCAAGTAATTATAATTAGAAATAATTTTGTGATCTTAAATTGTAAAATTATAATGATTTACAAATTAATTTTGGAATTAGAGCAATTTGATCTTAGTGGGTTTGTGAAAGTTTGTCTATAATAGTAACTATGAGAGCAAAAAAAGACTAACATAAAAAAATGAATGCACAATTAATTACATTATAAATCTATATGAAGGGAATAATAAAGAACTACCAATGGTTTATCTAATAAAAAGATATCATATCAAGACAAAAAGAGCTCATATCAAGAAAAAAAAGTTAAAATGATACAATAAAAATCTTATGTTGGTAAAAGATCTTAAAAATAAACTTGGTATTAAGGAAGAGGGGGGAGTGGGAAAAAATGAGTAGTATTTATTGAACAAACCATACAAAAATAAGAAGGAAAAAATAAAAATTCCATTTACGTAGGATTTAAAGTTGAAATCGATACTTTTGATGAACAAATAAATCTTCAACCATTAAATTCATGGATTGAAAAAATATAAGTCTATTTTAATGTGCATAAAGTAAATGTGGCATAAAAATATTCATTTGCATTCCACAAAATAAAAGGGTACCATGTTGTATGGTGGAGGAATTTTATTGTAAATTGTGGAAAGATGAATAATATCATAGTAAGTAGTTAGGATTAATTCATAGAAATATTTATCCTATTAGATATAAATTTGATTAAAAAAAGAAGAGAGGATATGTTACAAGAAACAAGGTGGTCAAAGTACGAAGGATTACACGAAATGGAGTTTAAGAGGAAATCTATGCAAAATGACATGGAATTGGATGATGAAGATATATCAAAAAAGTATTTTTGAGTTCTCCATTATCACATCTTGAGGAGGATGGGTATCAACAATCCCAATGAATTAGATGAGACATGAGTTCAAGAATTTATGTAGAGGAGGAGAAAAATATATATGATGATGAGTCCTCTAGTGTAAAGGTAAAAAATACAAAATAATTAGAAAGCTAAGAAATCAAATACTCTTTAACAAAATAGAGAAGGAAAAGGCACAAAAAATCATTTTAGCCATTATAAAAATAAATGGACATGCTTATTTAAAGATTTGGAAAATTCATCATAAACTACATCATAAAATAAAATTAAAAAAAAAAGTGAAGATTCAAATAAATCTATGCTAATAATCCAAGAAGAGAGAATTTAAATATAAAATAGTTTATATGTACATACCATAGGTTTGTATGTGTAGCCACTAACACTAAAGAAAGGAGAAAAATGAAGAAAGAAAGAAAAAATAAAAATTTCATTTATGTAAGAACTAAAGTAGAAATAGATACTTTTGACGAACAAATTAATCTTCAACCATTAAATTCATGGATTGAAAAAATATAAGTCTATTTTAATATGCATAAAGTAAATGTGGCATAAAAATATTCATTTGCATTCCACAAAATAAAGGGGTATCATGTTGTATGGTTTGTAAATTGTGGAAAGATGAATAATATCATAGTAAGTAGTTAGGATTAATTCATAGAAATATTTATCCTATTAGATATAAATTTGATAAAAAAGAAGAAGAGAGGATATGTTACAAGAAACAAGATGGTCAAAGTATGAAGGATTACACCAAAGGGAGTTTAAGAGGAAATCTATGCAAAATGGCATGGAATTGGATGAGGAAGATATGTTGAAAAAGTATTTTGGAGGTCTCCATTATCACATATTGAGGAGGATGGGAATCAACAATCCCAATGAATTAGATGAGACATGAGTTCAAGAATTTATGTAGAGGAAGAGAAAAATATATATGATGATAAGTCCTCTAGTGTAAAGGTAAAAAATACAAAAAAATTAGAAAGTTAAGAAATCAAATACTTTGTACAAAATAGAGAAGGAAAAAGCACAACTAATCATTTTAGCCATTACAAAAATAGATGAACATGATTATTTAAAGATTTGGAAAATTCATCATAAACTACATCATAAAATAATTTTTTTTTAAAAAGTGAAGATTCAAATAAATCTATGCTACTAATCCAAGAAGAGGGAATTTAAATATAAAATAGTTTATATATGTGCATACCATAGGTTTGTATGTGTAGCGACTAACACTAAAGAAAGGAGAAAAATGAAGAAATGAACATAATTTTCATTTTAAAATTACAAGTAAATAAGTCAAGTGTTTATATTTATTTTTTCCAAGTTAAAATTCAACCTTGCATTAAAAAAAGCTAGTTTTTTTAGATTGGGGTTTCCTATTTTATTCCTATTTTTTATTGTTTTTTGGGCTATAGGTTCATGGATAACACACATGGATTGTTGGGTCCCTCTCAAATATCTTTTAAATAAGTCATCCTTGGTCATTGTGCTAATGATTCCCTACATGAAGCTAATGTAGTAAACATTATTATTGGTTTGGTTAAAATGAAATACATTTAATGGAAAAATAAATTACCTCCCTTAGAGCACAAAGATTCCCGTGTTTTTTTTATATTATTGGTTTATGTTTGTTTATATTGTATTATTGGAAAATTGTTTTGTATGACTTTATCCCAATGATTTATAGATTTTTTTGTAATAGGTCATTGAACTTTATTCATATGTTATTTTAAACCTCAAAGGAATGTGTGAACACTAAGGTAATGATAAGTATAGGTCATAGAATGATTAGAAAAAAACAATATAGTTGTTTTGAAATATTTGAACAAGATAGAGGTCCACTAACTATCTTAATATTATTCAGAATGGGCAAGCCAAAAAGATGGCAATCAAAACTTCATCTAGATGTGCAAGATGTTCCCAATCAGGGAAATCATTTCTCAAGTGTTGACCTTGAATGGACACCTATTGGAGGTAAAAATGGTGAGATAGACATATGTGTTGCAATCCCTCTTGACAGACTCCCTTACTTTGTCAAAGGAGAAGGTTTATTGGACAGTACAGAGACAACATTTGTATGCAAATTTCATAAATAATCCAACTTGATACAACCTAAAGACAACACAACCATGATGTACTCAAGGTTTGCATAGATTTAATATAATAATTATGCATGTAAGAAATTATATTTTCTAATTGTTATATCAATTAATACATATTACATGTGTAAACAGGTATTGGTGTGCTTTTGGCCCTAATGATAATAGAAACAAACCTAAAACCAAGAAAAGGAAACGAAGATTCATCCCAAAAAGGGGTTGCCAAACCCACTTTCCTATTAAGGTTATGTATGGTAGACCAAATGTTGCAATTATCACATATAATGATTTCAGTCATTGTGATGCTAATGGTGAATTTTGCCATGGAAAAGATGACCCTTCTGGTGATCCAAGGAGTAGTGTTGCACCAAGGTTGTCAAATGAATGCAAATCATATATTGAATCCTTATTGCTAATGGGGGTGGGGATTGACACAATATGTGAACAACATTATTTAGACCATGGTTTTACTGAGTTGATGAATAAGAGGGACACATGTTTGTTGAGAAAAGATGTTTTGAATGCTTGGAAAAGAGTACACTCGCTTCGATCCCAAAAGAATAAAGATGATGCAAAAAGTGTAAGCATGTGGCATATAGAGGAGAAAGATAACTTATTTTACTATAAAAGACCAAATAATGTGGAAAATATTCCATTTATCATAGGAATCCAAACACCATGGATGCGAGAAATGATGGTGAAACATTCACACAACTCAATCATTGCAATGGATTCCACATTCTCAACAAATAAATATGGTGTAAGTAAAACAAAGCTAATTGTATTTATGGATCTTAATGAAATCATTGATTTTTTCTCCTAACCATATAATAATTTATCAATGGTTTATTCATGTGTAGTACCAGTTATATACTTTGCTTGTATTCGATGAACAAGAGGCTGGTATACCTGTTGCATGGGCCATATCCTCAAGAGATAAAGTCGAGGATATAAATGAATGGTTGACAGAAGTTTGTAAAAGAGGGAAACAAAGTAAAGAAGATTGGAATGTCAATGCATTTATGACAAATGATGCTAGTGCTGAGATTGAAGCAATCAGGTTTTTATTGGCCTTAATCTTTTATTTTTATTTTTTAGAATGATACTTATGAGATTTTATAATGTAACAATTAATTTTTTTAGAATGCATTTCTTATGAGATTTTATAATGTAACATGTAGATTATCCTTTGATTGCCAAGTACTTTTATGTATTTGGCATGTACGTAGGGCATGGTTGAATAATGTATATAGGTAAGTCAATCTTTAATTAAAATATGTGGAATAATCGAACATTACATGTTTGAACCTCATAATTTGGTATTATATTTTATAATTCAAGTATGTCCATAATAAGGATGTTGGAACTAATATGTTCAATAGGTGGGGTGAGATAATGTATGCAATGAGTGATAATGAAGACATCACTGCTCACCTGATAAAAAATTTCATGGAGGAATTCAAAGAGGAGAAGAAATTTATTGATTACTTTCAAAAAACATGGTGTTATGATGAGACTCGTATTGGTAAGCCTGTTAAAATATTCATTATGGTTTTTATGCATTTACATCATTTAACTTATTTTCATTTATACTAAGATGATGTTTATAATTGTTTGTATAGCAATGTGGGCAAAAAACTATAGAATTTTTCCTCATGCAAATCAAGAAACCAATGCTTCCATAGAGTCGTATCACTTTCACATCAAGAGTCACTATTTAAGTGATCATTCAAAGAGATGCACAAGAAGAATGGATTGGCTTATCCATACACTTCTTCATAGGGTAGAGCCATTCTATAAAAATAAAAGATATTTGCAATTATCAAGGTTTCTGACTAACTTCAAAAAAGAAAGATATTACACAACAGCATTGGAGAGGTAAAAAAAAATACCAGATATAGATTGCCATCCATATGACCTCCTCCCTAACATGTACCAAATAAGAAGCCAAACAGTTCCAACAAAATGGTATCTTGTCAGAAAATTTGGACCAGATTTGTGTGTGTGTGACTGTCATTGGGCAAAGAAGGGAAACACATGCAAACATCTGTTAAAGGTTTTAGATCTTCTAAAGAGAAACAAAAATAATGAGCAAGATCAAGTTGTCGGTAAGGGTTATTTGAGAGTTAAGTTTAATATTTATATGTTAAATGATTATTATATTATTCCTCAAAACTAACTAAATTAATCTCTTTAAATTATAGATGGTGTTACTCCATTGCTTGATGATGATGACAATGTCAGAGGGAGTTTTAGTCACGAAAATAATACCATTGGTAATGTCGATATGGCCTTTACAATTAAATATTACTTTATTTTTTATGGTTCTCAAAATTAATTAAATCTTAATCCAATTATAGATTGTTTTAATCAAATAGAAGATCCAGATGCGCTTGAGGTTGTCATTGGTGAAGACCAGAGAATAGGTAAATTTCAATGTATATATTTTATAATGAAATATTAAGATATTTTTCAATATTTTTAAATTTAATCGTTTATATTTGTATTACAGATGGCCAAAAAACATGTGATGCTTCAAATGAAAACTTTAAAAATTCCATTGATTATTTAAATCATCTGCTCCAAAATTTACCAACTAGCGAAGATGGAAAAAATAAATTTAGTCAATGTATTGAGAGATTGAGAAAAGATATTGATACATCTTTTCCTTCCTCTTCCAAATTTACATCAATCCCTAGCTCAGAGAACATGTCTACGAGACGCATATCACCATGGTCTAGTCCTAGCAAAATGTGCAAACATTGTTCAATTTGTCAAAGAGACAATGCCATCTCTGAAGAATTGAATGAAACAACTGAGGAGTATGGAAAGTTTCAATTCACCTCTATAGGATGTAGAAAGAAAAAGAAAAAAAAGGCCATAAATCGCTCAGGCATCACAATAGAAGAAGAAAGAGTTGTTATCATGCAACAACACTGTGAGTACATTTATTCATAAGCATTTTAGTAATTTGCATAATAATACTTCTTGTTTCTATTTCATATGTTAAAAATATGTCATTGTAGGTTTGGATGATCAAGAAAGTACTCGACGACATCAATTACCTTTCTCTATTGATCTAAACCAAACAATAACAAATGAAATACAACTTATATATGGTAATTTTTAACTATCAAATGTATTTATTAATTTTATACTTAGTAAATTTACTATTATTTATATTAATTACATAATGCAATTTACACTTGAAAACTTTATATATGTTGATGTGTTAAATGAGCATGTCATTGCAGATTCAAATGATCAACAAAATAATAGAGAACATATGTTACCTTTTGCTATTGGTCTCAACCAAACATCAACAATAGATACAATGCAAAGTGGAGATGGTATAGAAATTATTACACACACTTCTCTCAATTTTATGTCTTTAGTTTGTAAATTAATATTGTCTAAGTTGATGTGTTAAATGTGCATGTCATTGTGGCTTTAGATGATCAACAACACACCCAACAACATATGTTACCATTTTCTATTGATCTTAACCAAACAACTTCAACAATGGATGCAATGCAAAGTAGAGATGGTAACAATATGGTAATTTGACATTCCTAAATTATAGTATATAAGTGTTTTTTGGTGGCCTAATTTATTTACTATTGAGCTAACTAAAATGTGGTTTTATTTGTTATTGTGCAGTCAATTTTGCATCCATCAAGTGGCATGAGAAGGCTAGATTTTGATAATCCACCACAAGTTTAGAACTCACCCGAGACATTGTATCAATTGAACTATTAGGATTTAATGTGTAGTTATTCAACATCCACATTGCATATAGATCTTGAGATGGCATATGGAGCTTGAGATGACATATGCAACATTTTGTAAAAAATATTTTGAGTTGGTATCAATGCCAATTTTGTATATGTGTAGAGAATTATTCTATGCTTTTATATATAAAAATCGATATACAATATAATTTTTCCTTATGTCCATGTTTTCCAACTTTCAACATCTAAATTTGAATTTATATTCACTTTAGAATGATTGACTTATAAATAATAACATGTTATAGATTTATTTCTTGCAATCTTACTTTCTATGATGACTAAAAATCAATATACAATATAATTTTTTCGTATTTGCATGTTTTCAAGCTTTAAACATTTAAATTTGAATGTATATTCACTTTAGAATGGTTGAATTATAAATAATATGTTATTTATTTCTTACAATCTTACTTTTCATGATGGTTGTCATAGTTAGGTATATGATTGTCTTATAATAACACGTGACCATTTCTCTATCAAAATACCATTATGTTGTTTAGGACTTTTTATTCTAAGCATCATTTCATCATTTCATAATCATTTTTATTTGCATTAAGTTGTTTACAATTTGTTATTCTAATCATCTTTTCATTGTTCCATAATCATTTTTTTGCACTAAGTTGTTTAGGATTGGTTATTCTAAGCATCTTTTCATCAATGCATAATCATTTCATTTGCATATAGTTGTTTAGAATTTATTTATTACAAACCTCTTCTCAATTTAGATTGCATTAAACATTTGGTGGCACTCCCTAGATAAGCATAGAATAAATTTTGGTGGAATATCGAATACCACTAAATCTTAGTTGTATAGTTACAAGAGGAGGAAAAATGGTTGATTGTAGACTAACACTAGGGAAAAAGAGAGGAAAAAGAGAGGAGAAGGAAGCACAAGGATCCAAGAACAAATTAGAAAAAGGAAAAAAAACATAAACAAATCATAAAAAATGCAACTAAATATAATAGTGTATGAGAAAAAATATATGACCACTTAAATAACAACAACTTAAGATATAAGGAATAAGAGCAAAGATGAATAAATAGCAATATTTTGAAAATAAACTATAAAACTATAAGATTAGAGAAAAAAAAGTCATTTTTGTAGTCAATTTTCAAATTTCCCATGCACAATTAGATTAAAGATTTCAATTTTATTTAATAAAATAAATTTAAAATTATTTAGAAATTCAAAAACATAAAGAACACCATTAAAATTCTAGTTTTACTTATTGATTTTTCAATTATCATATATTGTTCAAGTAATTATTATTTATATTTTCTTTTCTATCCATTTTTTAATTTTTTGACAATTTCAAAATCATAAAAAACAACTCTTTATTAACTATTTTTAAATATAATATAGTTTATTATTTAACAATTACAAATTAATTTTGACCAATAAAATAATAAATCTTATTATTTTTCATTTTTAGTTTCTCTCCATTTTTCCTTCATAAGTTAATATTCACACACACACATACAATGTTATTTCCAAATATTTCGTCCAATTATATTCTTCCTAGATATGTTTCTTGATTTAAAATGAATTAGGATCGTTTATTTAATGCAGTTTTTATATATTAATGTTTAATAAGCTTGCACATTGAAATATGAACATAATAACTTCTAATCATTTTAAATATTTTAAAATTGAAAATTTGACATCATTTTACAAATTATATGATTTATCTTAAAAAAAGTTATTTAATCATTTTAACCTAGCCAAAAAAATTACTAACTTCAAAAAATTTATTAATTTTTCCAAATATCTATATTGTAAAATTAATAAATAGAAATATTTAAAATAATACCTGCAAAACACTATAAGAGGTAAATTTGAAGGATGGAGTTTACATTATAAACGGTGAAAAAAAAAACATGTATAAGTTTA